>JAVJIX010000396.1:200000-207500 GCA_036785185.1 Paratrypauchen microcephalus | reverse complement strand
ATTTTTCCTGGGAACTGCTGAAACCACTCATCCACTTTGGGGGTTACAGCCCCGAGAACTCCGATAACCATGGCTACCACTGATGCCTTCACCTTCCAGGCCTTCTCCAGCTCTTCCTTGAGTCCCTGGTATTTCTCTAGTCCATAAGTACATCAAGGACAAGGCCTCGACAGATGATGTGCTCAAGGAATGCCTCAGACAGTGGAGTGCAGAGGAAGAGGTGCTGGAGGGACCATCATGGCAGGACAAACCCCTACATGGGGCGTACCACCGAAACATAACTGAAGTGGCTGATATCAAGAAATCCTACCAATGGCTGGAGAGGCTCCCCCTAACCCCAACCCTAACCCTGGAGCACAGGAGCCTGGAGCACCCGAGCAATAGAGGCCCAGATCTACCACACCAGACAAGACCCAAGGTGTAGGCTGTGCAAAGAGGCTCCTGAGACAGTCCAGCACATAACTGCAGGGTGTAAGATGCTGGCAGGGAAAGCATACATGGAGCGACACAACCAAGTGGCGGGCATAGTGTACAGAAACATCTGTGCAGAGTACGGGCTGGAGACCCCAAGGTCAAGGTGGGAAACACCTCCGAAGGTTGTGGAGAATGACCGAGCCAAGATCCTGTGGGACTTCCAGATACAGACTGACAGAATGGTGATGGACCTCCAGACATAGTGGTGGTGGATAAGCAAAAGAACAAAGCTGTGGTGGTTGACATTGCAATACCAAGAGATGGTAGTGGCTGAAATCAAGAAATCCTCCCAGTGGCTCGAGACGGTTGGTCTGAAGGACACATAGAGGCCCTCATCCTGGCTGCACAGAAGCAGGCCTTGAGCAACAGAGCAATAGAGGCCCAGATCTACCACACCAGACAAGACCCAGTGTGTAGGCTGTGCAAAGAGACAGTCCAGCACAGAGGCTCCTGAGACAGTCCAGCACAGAGGCTCCTGAGACCTAACTGCAGGGGGGAAACACCTCCAAAGGTTGTGGAGAATGACGGAGCCAAGATCCTGTGGGACTTCCAGGTACAGACTGACAGAATGGTGATGGACCAACAAGACATAGTGGTGTTAGACAGCAGAACAAAGCCGTGGTGGTGGACATTGCAATACCAAGAACATCAGGAAAAATGAACACAAGAAACTACAGAAATACCAGGGGCTCAAAGAAGAGATGGAGAATGCTTGGAAGGTGAAGGCAACAGTGGTGCTCATGGTCATTGCAACACTATGGCCAGTAACCTCCAAACTGTCAGAGTGGCTACAGCAAATTCTACGAGAAACATCAGACTAGAAAAACATCTCAGTCTAGAAAAGTGCAGTACAGGAACAGCAAAGATACTGAGCAGAACTCTCAAGCTCCCAGGCCTCTGGTAGAGGATGAGAATGAGACCACCAGAGAGTGAAAAAGAAATTGCCTTTATGTCCAACTACAGTCTTTATCTGTGGTCAGACCCATCTGCAGGGGGAACTACTTATTGATTCTAATCTATTACTGAAATAATCATCTACTTCTATTTCTACTACTAAGTAATCAAATAATCATACGCACACACTCCAAAACAACGCTCCAAAACATGTCAGAACTAAGACCCTGTTCTAGAACTATGACCCAGTCCAGGTCTAAGTCCTGATTCAGACACCGGAGACCAGGGGACTGACCATGGGAGTCACATGACTGCTGATCAGCTGACAGGAAGTATCCATCTGCACACGAGCATTTGACGCTACCGCGCTCCACCTCACAGAAGTGGTCACAACCGCCATTTTGGTTCTCACACAGTTCTGGGATCACTGTAACAGACCACAACAAGTCTTAGACCTAGTTTAGATCTGGTTTAATCCTGGTTTAGTCCTGGTCTTATACAGTACCTATTTCACAGCTGGCTCCTTGAAATCCAGTTTTGCAGAAACAGTCGAAGCCCCCGACAGTGTCTTTGCACACACCCTGGTTCAGACATGGACTGGACTCACAAGCGTTTCCATCTGAACCAGAATTACAACCAGGTCAGGACCGGACGAGGCCCGGATTATAACCAGACCAAAAACAAACTATTCAGATAAAAGTGAGTCTTACCGACGTATATCGCCCAAAACTCGTCCTGAAACATCAACAGTTAGTTTAATACTTTTATGTGGCAGGTATGTCTTTGATTCAGGTCTAGACCAGGTCTTTGACTCACGGTCTTCTGTATGTCCTCAAAGATCTCTCGGGCCTCTTCGTAGTCGCAGCGTTCCTCCACACACTCCCTCTCCATGTTTCCTTTCCTCATCTCCTCCAGGAACGAGTTAGCTCTCCTGCTCCGAACCAGAACCTGTTCGGCCTGCTGCCGGGACACGAAGATTGGACCAGGACCGGGACCTGAACCCAGACCCAGACCTGGAATAGACCGGAAGAAGAACCAGGATAACAACAATGAACACCAGAAGTACCATCTGTGAAGCAGGACTGAACCAGGACTTTCCTATGGACATGGGCCCAGATCCCAGGTATAGGATCTGGACTGAGGATTAGACTTAATATAAACAGGGAGAAAGAAGTGGCTATTAAATTGTTATATTTGACCGGAAACCAACTAAACCAGGACTAAAAACAGACTCAAGGACTAAACCAAAACTTGTGCAGGAGTACACTGGGTCCTATATAACTAACCCTAACCCTAACTAAAGTTTAGACCAAAACTAATAGCCACTAAAGCCAAGGTCTAAAGAACCAACGAAATGTGTAAACAAGGTCTAAACCAGATCTAAACTAGGTCTGGTTATAGTCCTGGTCTTACCGTGAGTCCAGACCAGGTCCAGAAACAGCAGAAGTCCAAAAATCTGCAGCATGACTTTCACTCTCTCCTCACACACTCGTCTCCTCTCCTCCCTTGCTTCCTAGCTCCTTGTCTCCTACCCCACCTCCTAACTCCTTGTCTCCTCCTCTGTCTCCTAGCTCCTCCTCTCCTCACCCTGTGTCCTACTGCCTCATCTTCTAGCTCCTTGTCTCCTCTCTACTTGTTTCCATTGATGAAAAGTGTGCGATGGGGCACAGGTCTTTGTCCTCGAGTTCACTGACCCAGACCAGGTCCTGAACCAGGTCTAAAAGAAGTCTATAAAAATACTCATTTAGACTGGAGTAAAACCAAGTCTAAGTCCAGGACTCTTCATTTAGACTGGTCCCTACAGTGATCAGAACCAGGTTTTACTCCAGATGCCCTTTCTGTACCAGCCTAAATCAGTGCTGTCACTTTTGTATGCGGCGCCCCCGTGTGGACACATTAGATCAGGACACTCCTCTTTATTATTTATTTAAACATGATACAACAGTGAATATAACAGGGTGTGTTTATCTGTTACAAATCTTCCTGCACTGGGGGCAGGGCCTGTGGAGGGTCTCGTGGGTGGGTCCTGGTTCAGACCCTGGTGTAAACTTTAGTTCTGGTTTAGATCTTGATCTTGGATCTGGTCCTGCTTTAGATGCTGGTCTTGGCTTGGGTTCTGGTCTCACACGTGCCTCTGCTCCAGCCCCGGGGCGGTTGGTGCAGTTGAGTTTTGGTCCTGGTTCAGACCCTGGTCTCGCAGCGTCTTGTGGATCCACTCGGTGAAGTGGGCCACGTTGGTGTAGACGCCGTAGAACCCCGGCTCAGCACAACCCCGCCCCCAGCCCGCCACGCCCAACAGGAAATGTGTGGAGCCAAACTCTGTGATCAATGGACTGCCATCATCACCACGGCAACTGTCTTGGCGCCCACTCAAGTAACCGGCACAGATCATGTGATCGGTCAGGTTCAACCCAGACTTCTGGGCACATAGGGGGCGCTGTGGAGACAATAGAAATGTAAAATCTAAATCTGAATATTATTGAGTTTACATCAGTGTAGCCAGATGTGCAAGGGTTAGGATTAGGGTTAGGGTTATATTATAATTAAGATGAATCTGAAAGGGAGAGCAGAAGTCACAAAAGATTTTCAAAAGTTAAATATGTTGTTCTGTGAACTGAGTTTGTGGAAGAATCTGGATGCCACACTGAACAGGGTTAGGGTTAGTCCTAGCGTAGTCCTGGTGTTATCTTGGTTTAATCCGGGTGTAGTCCTGTAGTCCTGGTAACTCAGAATTAAACAGGGAAAGACACACTACACTATGCAGTGCTCTGCAGTACTTGTACTGTAGTACTGTAGTACTGTAGTACACTGTATAATGGGCACCTCCATCCTCCTCATGTGTGGACCTCCAGGTGCACTCTAGGAGTCGCACTTCTTGTGTTCTATACTGTGCAGTACTTGTAGTATATACTACACAGTATTTGTACTGTATTACCTGTATAATGGGCACCTCCATCCTCCTCATGTGCGGACCTCCAGGTGCACTCTGGGAGTTGTAGTTTTTGTTTCCTCCGTTTGTCCTCTGACCCCAGCCTGAGACTGTGTGGTACCGGGTCTGGAACAATTCTCTCTCGGTCAGGTCCAGATTTGGGAGACAGACTGGGACCACATCTCGGCTCAAAATCAGGACCTGGTCTAACCGGACCAGAGCCAGATCCCTGTGTCCAGAGACCCAGCTGTACTCAGGAGCCAGAATCACAGACCGGACCGAGACCCTCTGCTCAGAACCTGACCAGGATTCTAGGTCCAAGACCCCTATAACAGAACCAGACCAGGTCTGATTAACTTCTGTTCACATGCCTCTTTTGGGACAAAAATCAACTTCATTAAAGTTCAGATCTGGGTATAAATGGACATAGCTAACACGCTAATCACCACGTTCGAAACAGGAAGTGAACATTGGGGTTCTTTCTGCCCCTACAGACTCTGGCTCCCATTGACCGGCCCCTAACTGCTGCTGTGAGCCTCGTCATCTTGGTATTAAAAAGTGGGGCGCCAGCTGCAAAAAAAAAGCTGTCGTTGTGTCCTTAGGCAAGGCACTTCACCCATTTTGCGTAGTATGAAAGTTTATTTATTTTTATTTATTTATTTATTTATTTGAAAGGGACAGTGCACATTAATGAACATATAATATATATGTAAATATGCCAGATTATAGCCACAGGCTAATTTCCATCTGTTGTCCCTGGACAGGTTGATGGTGCCAATTATTGTGGTGTGTGCGTGAGTGATGGTGGTGGTCAGAGGGGCCGATGGTACAGACTGGCAGCCTTGCTTCCGTCAGTCTGCCCCAGGACAGCTGTGGCTACAATAGTACCTTACCATCACCGAGTGTGGAGTGAATGAAGAATGAACTGTAAAGCGTCTTTGAATGTCCAGAAAAGCGCTGTATAAACCAGATGCATTATTATTATTAAAATGTTTGTATTAACCCGCTTTACATGATCTTGGGGTTTGTGTTTCGCTATTTTGTCCATTAAAAAAATCATATTCCTAATATGGAGCCTGGCTCTGAATACTTTACTGTAAGCGTTAGCATCATAAGCTTCATTTGAATGCTGTGGGTGATATCGCACTTGCTTAGTCCACTTCTTTATGCAGTCTATGGATCAGGGTTAAAATAGGTTAGGGTTTAGGTAACTGCACCAACAGACAGGGTCGAGGTTAAGGTCAGGGGGGTATGAGATTTGGATCAGGGTGTTACCTGCGACCACAGACAGGTTCTGGGGGGGCAGGCCCAACACACAGTGAGCCGCGGTCAGGATCCAGTCCGGCCTGATCAGCACCCCCCCACAGTGAGGCGTTCGGTTCAACTCCAGCAGCACCTGGCACACAAGGGGCAGGGTCTCTTATGATTATGTAATAATACATATGTAAATTAGGTCATGTGACACACCTGCCAGGGACACACCCCTCTCGGACACTGGTTTGACCCCACAAGTCTGGTCTGGGGTCTCAGGGTCTGGTTCAATTCAGGGTCTGGGACCAGCTGTCCACACGGGAACTCCACTGAAACATATATACCAGCTCAGATCTGGGACTAGACCTGCTCAGGTTCAGTCCTGGTTTAGACTCGATTTAATCCTGGTTTAGTTTACTTAACATTTAAAGAAACAGTTAAATAAATATTTACACACCCACCACTACCATAGGTTAAAGGTAATGAAACAGCTAAACACCAGCAGTCAAGCTCGAAGTACAGTGTTATCATGTTATCAAGGGTTAGGCTTAGGAAACTAAATAAACTGAACTAACAGTTATACCAGGGAATGCTGATTTAGTCAGCACTAAACTTTGGTCCCACTAAAGGAACACTGGATCAGCTCTACACCCTCCATCGGGTGCTCGAGGGTGCATGGGAGTTTGCCCGACCAGTCCACATGTGCTTTGTGGATCTGGAGAAGATCGACCGTGTCCCTCGTGGGGTCCTGTGGAGAGTGCTCTGGGAGTACGGGGTTCGGGGCCCTTTGCTAAGGGCTGTTCGGTCCCTGTATGACCGGAGCAGGAGCTGTGTTCACATTGCCGGTAGTAAGTCGGACCTGTTCCCGGTGCATGTTGGACTCCAGGGCTGCCCTTTGTCACCGGTTCTGTTCATTATATTTATGGACAGAATTTCTAGGCGCAGTCAGGGGCCGGAGGGGATCCGGTTTGGGAACCACAGGATCTCATCTCTGCTGTTTGCAGATGATGTTGTCCTGATGGCTTCATCAAACCGGGACCTCCAATGTGCACTGGGGCGGTTTGCAGCCGAGTGTGAAGCGGCTGGGATGAGGATCAGCTCCTCCAAATCCGAGGCCATGGTTCTCGACCGGAAAAAGGTGTCTTGCCCTCTCCAGGTGGTGGAGAGTCCTCCTCAGGTGGAGGAGTTCAAGTATCTCGGGGTCTTGTTCTCGAGTGAGGGGAGGATGGAGCGTGAGATTGACAGGTGGATCAGTGCAGCGTCGGCAGTGATGCGGTTGCTGTACCGGACCATTGTGGTGAAGAGGGAGCTGAGCCAAAAGGCGAAGCTCTCGATTTACCGTCGATCTACGTTCCTCCCCTCACCTATGGTCATGAGCTCTGGGTAATGACCGAAAGGAAGAGATTGCGGATACAAGCGGCCGAAATGAGTTTCCTCCATAGAGTGGCTGGACGTTCCCTTAGAGATAGGGTGAGGAGCTCAGGCACACGGGAGGAGCTCGGAGTAGAGGCGCCGCTCCTCCACATCGAGAGGAGCAGCTGAGGTGGCTCGGGTATCTGTTCCGGATGCCTCCTGGACGCCTCCCTCGGGAGGCACGTCCCAGCGAGAGGAGGCCCGGGGGGATAGTCCTGCTTTAGTTCCACTTTAGTCGTGGTGGTCCACTTTAAACCCCCTCCAGTTCTGGTTCAGTCTCACACTGGGTCAGACGGCTGCGGTGGTCCTCTCTGAGCTTAAATCTTGGGTTAGTCCTGGTTCAGTCCTAGCTTAAGCCTGGTTAAGGCTTGGTTTAGAAATGATTTAGTACTGGTTCTGCTTTAATCCTGGTTTATTCCTGGTTTTACCTTGGGCCTCACAGCTGCGGTGGTCTTCTCCGAGCTTGTAGCCTTCTGCACAGGAGCAGTGGCGTTTGGCTCCGGAGCCGTCACAGAAATGTTCACAGTGGCCATTTTGGA
>JAVJIX010000396.1:187500-195000 GCA_036785185.1 Paratrypauchen microcephalus | reverse complement strand
TGATGCTTCAGAATAATTCTGCTTTTAATGTTTTTCAGCCCTTATTCCTGTTTAGTCCTGGTCTATTCTCCATTTTTAGTCCTGGTTTATTCCATGATTTCTCCTTGGCAAAATTTAAGCAGGAATAGAATAAACAAAAACTTTTCTTTAAAGGGACTGACCTGCAGCGCTGGAGAAAGACCCCAGAGAGACCAAGACCAGAGCCGCGATCAGGACTGGACCCGGTCCCTGGGCCAGACTGTGGACCAGACCTCGGACTGTGGAGAACCTCGCAGGAGACATGTTGAGCTCTGGAGTCAGTCCTGGGTCTAACTGAGAAAACAGGAGCTGGGACTCTGCTTCGGCCAATCAGGTGAGAGAGTGTCAGGTCAATGGTCCAATCAGAGGCCACGCTGCTCAAACAGACTCTGACCCTGTTTTTGGTTAAAGGTCAGGTCTAGACCAGGACTAAACCACATCTGGACCAGAGACCAGGTCCAGATGAAGCTCAGGTCCCGACGGTACATTTTTATGATAAACGAGTTAAACGAGCGAAAAAAAGAGATTCAACAAAATGTTTGATTTAAAATACATTAAATATTAATTTTGTAATGATCTCTCCTCACCCCACCCACCCCCGACCCCACCCACCCCTGACCCCACCTCACCCCCACAGGACCGCTGACCCCACCCCCACGGGACCGCTGACCCCACCTCACCCCCACGGGACTGCTGACCCCACCCACCCCCACGGGACCGCTGACCCCACCTCACCCCCACAGGACCGCTGACCCCACCCCCACGGGACCGCTGACCCCACCCACCCCTGACCCCACCTCACCCCCACGGGACCGCTGACCCCACCCCCACGGGACTCCTGACCCCACCTCACGCCCACGGGACCCCTGACCCCAAACGGGACCCCTGACCCCACCTCACCCCCACGGGACCCCTGACCCCACCCACCCCCACGGGACTCCTGACCCCACCCACCCCTGACCCCACCTCACGCCCACGGGACCCCTGACCCCAAACGGGACCCCTGACCCCACCCACCCCCACGGGACCGCTGACCCCACCCACCCCTGACCCCACCTCACGCCCACGGGACCCCTGACCCCAAACGGGACCCCTGACCCCACCCACCCCTGACCCCACGGGACCCCTGACCCCACCCTCAGGAGCCCCTGACCCCCACGGGGGTTCCTGAGGATGGGACACCCACGCCCTGACCCACAGGACCCCCGACCCCCGACCTAAACAGTGTTTCATAAAGAGTAAAAAAAATAGAAATAGAAGCAGAAATGAAACTTTATTTTACTTAAATTTTCTTTTATTTATATTTCACTTCCATCATTTGATTCTGAATTATAAATGATTAAATAAATACATGTGAGGAACTCAAAGCGGGTCACACTTTTGGTCTTCAGTCTAGTTGTGGGCCAAGTCCCGGTCCTGGGTCTGGGTCTGGTTCTGGTCCACTGTTGGACCCTGGGTTTGCTGTGAAGTTCTGGTCTCACTGTAGAAGAGCCCCTGGTCCAGTTCTGACCCAGTCTGGTTATAGACCTGGTTTTGAATGGGCCCAGCTGTGGTCTGGTCTTGGTCCGGTCCTGGGTCTTTGTTCAGGTCTCTCCCTGGTCCCAATCCCGTCTTGGTTCTGATCCAGTCCAGGTAGTTGGCGACCCGTGTGTAGATCCCGTACTGACCCGGTCTGGCACAGCCTCGGCCCCAGGACACGATCCCGGTCAGGAACCAGGTCCCTCTGAAGTTGGCCACCAGGGGGCCCCCTGAGTCCCCCTTACACGAGTCCTGCTGCCCCCCCAGGAACCCGGCGCACATCATGTTCTGGGTCAGAACCAGACCGGTCTGGTCCTGACAGGTCTGATTCCGGACCAAAGGCACCTGAGGCACACACACAGTACCGTTAGTAAAACCGGTCTAAACCGGTCTAAGCCAGGACTAAACCAGGTCTAAGCCAGGACTAAACCAGGTCTACACACAGTACTGTTAGTATTGTGTGTGCATCTAGACCTGGTTTAGTCCTGGTGTAGACCTGGTGTAGACCTGGTGTAGAGCTGGTTTAGTCCTGGTTTAGTCCTGGTTTAGTCCTGGTTTAGACCTGGTTTAGACCTGGTGTAGACCTGGTTTAGTCCTGGTTTAGTCCTGGTTTAGTCCTGGTGTAGTCCTGGTGTAGACCTGGTGTAGACCTGGTGTAGACCTGGTTTAGTCCTGGTGTAGACCTGGTTTAGACCTGGTTTAGACCTGGAGTAGACCTGGAGTAGACCTGGTTTAGTCCTGGTTTAGTCCTGGTTTAGTCCTGGTTTAGTCCTGGTTTAGTCCTGGTTTAGACCTGGTGTAGACCTGGTGTAGACCTGGTTTAGACCTGGAGTAGACCTGGAGTAGACCTGGAGTAGACCTGGAGTAGACCTGGTTTAGTCCTGGTGTAGACATGGTTTAGTCCTGGTTTAGTCCTGGTTTAGACCTGGTGTAGACCTGGTTTAGACCTGGAGTAGACCTGGTTTAGTCCTGGTGTAGACCTGGTTTAGTCCTGGTTTAGTCCTGGTTTAGTCCTGGTGTAGACCTGGTTTAGACCTGGAGTAGACCTGGTTTAGTCCTGGTGTAGACCTGGTTTAGTCCTGGTTTAGTCCTGGTTTAGACCTGGTTTAGACCTGGTGTAGACCTGGTTTAGTCCTGGTGTAGACCTGGTGTAGACCTGGTTTAGTCCTGGTTTAGTCCTGGTTTAGACCTGGTTTAGACCTGGTTTAGTCCTGGTGTAGACCTGGTGTAGACCTGGTTTAGTCCTGGTTTAGTCCTGGTTTAGACCTGGTTTAGACCTGGTGTAGACCTGGTTTAGTCCTGGTGTAGACCTGGTGTAGACCTGGTTTAGTCCTGGTTTAGTCCTGGTTTAGACCTGGTTTAGACCTGGTTTAGTCCTGGTGTAGACCTGGTGTAGACCTGGTTTAGTCCTGGTTTAGTCCTGGTTTAGACCTGGTTTAGACCTGGTTTAGTCCTGGTGTAGACCTGGTGTAGACCTGGTTTAGTCCTGGTTTAGTCCTGGTTTAGTCCTGGTTTAGTCCTGGTTTAGACCTGGTTTAGTCCTGGTTTAGTCCTGGTGTAGACCTGGTTTAGTCCTGGTTTAGACCTGGTTTAGTCCTGGTTTAGACCTGGTTTAGACCTGGTTTAGTCCTGGTTTAGACCTGGTTTAGACCTGGTGTAGACCTGGTTTAGTCCTGGTTTAGACCTGGTTTAGTCCTGGTTTAGTCCTGGTTTAGTCCTGGTTTAGTCCTGGTTTAGACCTGGTTTAGACCTGGTTTAGACCTGGTTTAGTCCCGGTTTAGTCCTGGTCTCACCTGCAGTCTCTTGAGGACTCTGGAGGCTGGTCCGGCCTCGTGCACACGCCCCCAGCCGCTAACCACGTGCACGCTCTTGCTGTGCAGTTGTGTGTGTGCGTGCACGCTCGTGGGCAGGCACACGGGCACGGCGTATGATGTCACGGCGAGGGGAGTGGCCAAGCGCAGCAGAGCGATGTCATTGTCCGCCGTGCGCCGCTCATAGCGTTCGTGCACGTGAACCGCCAACACACGAACCCTCTGCTCCGAGCCCTCTGATAGGTCCACGTCATGCTCCCCTGAAACAGACTAGAACTGGGTGAGAACCAGAGCGGTATTCCACAAACATCGCTAAACATAGCGGCGACTAAGTGCTAAGTCCTCGCCTGACTTAGCCGCAACTTAGACTAAACCGTGAAGCTGTTCCACTAACGCATTTCAGCTGCGCCTCAGCAGAGCTAAGTTCAGTCAGGCCTAATCAGGCCGGGCCTCCGCGCGTGCACGGGGTAAATAAGAAGCCCTGAACAAGCGACTGTCGAAAACGCCATCATGTCGAAGATTCGGGCCGATTATTTCAGCGCATCAGAACAGAAGTTTGCGTGAAAAGTCCCCCAGTCGTCCAGAACAGAAGTTGCTTTTGGAACTCTACAACACATTTGCAATAACCAAGGACAGAGACATGGCGTGGCAGAAGATCGCCGAACGCTTAAATACGTAAGTTAAGTCCCATAACAGTGCTGGAGGTTGAGTTTTTTAAGTATGTTTTTCACCATTGATGTCAACGCTGATCTGTGGTGCAGGGGTAAAGTTACCGTCTGGGGTGTGGGAGATTGTGAGTTCGCTTCTCATGGTGGGCAGTTGATGTCATAAATATTATATATTTGTAGAGCAGTCTTGTCAGTTGTAATTTATTTTTACTGTGTAAAAGTATTTGCTCCAACTAATACGTTAAATTGTGTTATCTTGTCTTTGAGCAGGAATAATGTGAAGAGGACTGTTTTGCAGGTAAAGACAAAGCATAAAAACATTTTGCAGAGTGGTAAGTAGGCTAATATTAATATTATTATTCAGTGAAATTAGTAATACTGTTGAAATGGTACCTTAATTTAATTTAAAATGAACAGTAGCTACCAAGCCACAGGAGGTGGGAGCCCCCCTCAAAACCTTTCACCTGCAGAGGAGCTGGCACTGGCCCTAAACCGGGGTCGCCCACTGGTGGAGGTAACTGAAGGAGGGACCCCATCAAAGATCCTTCCTGCGAGTTCTCGTGAAGAGTATATTCAAGGTATTCTCTAGGCTAATGCCTCAGCTGTGATCCAAGCATTTGTGTATTTTAATAGTATGTTTGTGTTCTAGTTACTGAAGATGGCGTACACCTCCTCAGCAGTCCTCCAGCAGTGCCTTGCCTGACCCTCAGCAGTCCTCCAGCAGTGTCTTGCCTGACCCTCAGCAGTCCTCCAGCAGTGCCTTGCCTGACCCTCAGCAGTCCTCCAGCAGTGCCTTGCCTGACCCTCAGCAGTCCTCCAGCAGTGCCTTGCCTGACCCTCAGCAGTCCTCCAGCAGTGCCTTGCCTGACCCTCAGCAGTCCTCCAGCAGTGCCTTGCCTGACCCTCAGCAGTCCTCCAGCAGTGCCTTGCCTGACCCTCAGCAGTCCTCCAGCAGTGGCCTCACACCAGAATGTCATACCTAATGTCTTTTATTGTTTTATGCCTATTGATGGAAATTGATAAATAGGATTTCATTAAAGAGACTTGCACAGCATCTCTGAAGCAAATTTGTTGAATCATTGAAATGTTGCATCATGGAGCGTGCCTGTTATTTGGCTACATTTTGTTTTAAAAGTAAAGATTTACCTTTAACTGTATTCTTTGATAGAGATGTCACATAAAATATAAAGTATCAATGTCGTCAAGTGAGAGTGATGTTAGGACTAACTGATATAAGTTATGTGATGATAACAATAATTGTAGGTTAAATTCATTTCCATTTCTGTAATATGTTGCAAATATAAATGCGTGAAAATTTTACTCAATTTTAACTCGGGCATCAATAGGTCAACAGCGGGAATCAAACCCGGCCCGCCCATATGAGAGTCAGAGCACATAACCACTCGACCAAAGTTTTTCTCTGAGACACTTCTGGAATTCTTCTATATGTTAATGTCGTAAAGACAGCGGTTCAAAAGCATATTTTTAGATTACCGGAGATTTGTCAAGAACCAAGAACGTAAGGTAATTTGTTTTTTTGCTGATATTGTTTTCGGACAACACAGATACTCATGCGGGAGGTGTGCGGAACTGTTTGACACTCTGTTTACGTCAGGTACGTATTCTCTGCGACACGGCCTGACTAAGCCACAACTTTAGCCTTGCCGCGACCAGACTATGTGCTAAGACCATGTTGCCCCAGTAACTCAGCGGGAACTAAGTTTAGCGAGCGTCGTGGAACCGAACTCTCACTAAAACTAGCGCCAACTGTCGAATAAAGCCGGGCTTTGGCTTAGTAGCTTTCGTGGAATACCCCTCAGGTCCAGATCAGGTCTAGACCAGGACTAAACCAGGTCTAAACCTGATGTACTCGACGTGTGACATACCGGCCACAGCCTCCAGGTGGCGCTGCTCGATGTCCTCCAGGCAGTGGGCTGCAGTCACGATCCAGTCCGGACTCAAAAAGACCCCCCCACAGAACGGTCGGTCTTTGTACAGGAGCAGGACCTGGACCAGAACAGGGCTAAACCAGGTCTGGACCAGGACCAGAACAGGGTCTGGACCAGGACTAAGTCTGGTCTTACCGTCCAGGGACACTCTCCTCTTGGACATTCGGCCCCGCCCACGATCCGGGCTCTGGGGTCCAGAGCCGGACTGGACCTGCCCCCAAGAACCGGAACCATCCCACAGGCAATGGGTTCTGAAACAAGACCAGGACTGGACCAGGACCGGACCGGGGCCGGACCGGGACCAGACATCCTTTCTCCACCCCCCCCCCCCGTACCTGAGCTGATGCAGTCGGTCTGGTTACGATCCAGGTGGTACCCGTGGGCGCAGCTGCACTTAGGCCCCGCCTCCTGCTCCTCACAGAAATGTGCACATCCTCCGTTCTTCACCAGGCAGCGCCGCCGAGCCGCGTGGTCGTCTGCAACACAAAGACTACAGCTCCCAGGATGCACCGGGGCAGACTACAGCTCCCAGGATGCACCGGGGCAGACTACAGCTCCCAGGATGCACCGGGGCAGACTACAGCTCCCAGGATGCACCGGGGCAGACTACAGCTCCCAGGATGCACCGGGGCAGACTACAGCTCCCAAGATGCACCGGGGCAGACTACAGCTCCCAGGATGCACCGGGGCAGACTGTTACAGCTCCCAGGATGCACCGGGGCAGACTGTTACAGCTCCCAGGATGCACCGGGGCAGACTGTTACAGCTCCCAGGATGCACCGGGGCAGACTACAGCTCCCAGGATGCACCGGGGCAGACTACAGCTCCCAGGATGCACCGGGGCAGACTACAGCTCCCAGGATGCACCGGGGCAGACTGTTACAGCTCCCAGGATGCACCGGGGCAGACTGTTACAGCTCCCAGGATGCACCGGGGCAGACTGTTACAGCTCCCAGGATGCACCGGGGCAGACTACAACTCCCAAGATGCACCGGGGCAGACTACAGCTCCCAGGATGCACCGGGGCAGACTACAGCTCCCAGGATGCACCGGGGCAGACTACAGCTCCCAGGATGCACTGGGAGGCTCAACAGAAAGCGGCAGACACCTGAGGTTTGTGGTTCAAATCCCTCACATTAAACTCTGTGGTCTCTTCGTCCAGGAACCAGGTCCCTCTGAAGCCACCAGGGAGCCCCCTGAGTCCCCCTTACACGAGTCCTGCTGCCCCCCCCAGGAACCCACCCGACGCACACCTCCCTCGTTTGCTCCTTTGATTCGGACCTTTTGTTCTGGTGTGAATAAAAACCAAAAATCTCGATCTGGAGCAAACAGAACCGAGACCACCTAAAAAGCTCAGTCTCAGCACGGTTCCATTCGAACTCTGGTGCGGTTCATTTGAGGTGAGAATGCAGACCGGACTCGATCCCACACAAGTTGGCTTTTTGTACTTAACGAGCTCCCGTCGTATGTGGAGCATTATGGGAAACCGAGTCTGATGAAATGAAACTAAACTTATGAGTCTTACTTATGTTTTGC
>JAVJIX010000396.1:132500-182500 GCA_036785185.1 Paratrypauchen microcephalus | reverse complement strand
AGTACTACAGTAGTAGTAGAAGTACTACAGTAGTAGTAGAAGTACTACAGTAGTAGTAGAAGTACTACAGTAGTAGTAGAAGTACTCACAGTAGTAGTAGAAGTACTACAGTAGTAGTAGAAGTACTACAGTAGTAGTAGAAGTACTACAGTAGTAGTAGAAGTACTACAGTAGTAGTAGTAGAAGTACTACAGTAGTAGTAGAAGTACTCACAGTAGTAGTAGTAGAAGTACTACAGTAGTAGTAGTAGTAGTAGTAGAAGTACTACAGTAGTAGTAGTAGAAGTACTCACAGTAGTAGTAGAAGTACTACAGTAGTAGTAGAAGTACTCACAGTAGTAGTAGAAGTACTACAGTAGTAGTAGAAGTACTCACAGTAGTAGTAGAAGTACTACAGTAGTAGTAGAAGTACTCACAGTAGTAGTAGAAGTACTACAGTAGTAGTAGAAGTACTACAGTAGTAGTAGAAGTACTCACAGTAGTAGTAGAAGTACTCACAGTAGTAGTAGAAGTACTCACAGTAGTAGTAGAAGTACTCACAGTAGTCTCGGTGTGCTCAAACACCTCTCTGGCAGTAGTAGAAGTACTACAGTAGTAGTAGAAGTACTACAGTAGTAGTAGAAGTACTCACAGTAGTAGTAGAAGTACTCACAGTAGTCTCGGTGTGCTCAAACACCTCTCTGGCAGTAGTAGAAGTACTACAGTAGTAGTAGAAGTACTACAGTAGTAGTAGAAGTACTCAGAGTAGTAGTAGAAGTACTACAGTAGTAGTAGAAGTACTACAGTAGTAGTAGAAGTACTACAGTAGTAGTAGAAGTACTCACAGTAGTCTCGGTGTGCTCAAACACCTCTCTGGCAGTAGTAGAAGTACTACAGTAGTAGTAGAAGTACTACAGTAGTAGTAGAAGTACTACAGTAGTAGTAGAAGTACTACAGTAGTAGTAGAAGTACTCACAGTAGTCTCGGTGTGCTCAAACACCTCTCTGGCAGTAGTAGTAGTACTACAGTAGTAGTAGAAGTACTACAGTAGTAGTAGAAGTACTACAGTAGTAGTAGAAGTACTCACAGTAGTCTCGGTGTGCTCAAACACCTCTCTGGCCTCCTCATAGTTGCAGATCTCCTCCACACACTCTCGCCTCAGGTCTCCTTTCTGCAGCTCCTCAAACCAGCCCGAATTAGCCCTGCGAGACCGGATCACGGACTGGACCATGGACCGGGCCGAACCCAGACCAGGATCTAGACCAGGATCTAGACCAGGACCAGGGTCTGAGCCTCTGATGGACTGCACCAGGACCTGACCAGACCTCAGCACCCGGTGAGCCTGCTCTGCATCCAGGAACACTAAGACCAAACAGAGACCTGAAGTGACTGAACCGGGACTAAACCGGGACTAAACCAAGGACTAAACCAAGGACTAAACCCGGTCTAACCCAGGATGAAATAGGACTAAACCAGAACTACACCAGGACTAACCTGACGCACACCGGGCCGAGGACAGTCCCAGTAGAACCAGTAAAACCAGGTCCATGATGATCCAGACCTCACTGTGGACCAGAGGCCAAAGTCTGGTCATCTGATCCTCAAGAGCCAATCAGAGCACAGGAAGCGATCACATGACCTCACAATCAATAATGTCCACAATGTCAAATCGATCAATATTTATTTAAAACATCAGAATAATCACAAAGCGCGTGTGTGTATATTATGTTTCATTATGAAAAGAATGTGCAGATCCAGCATTCGTCTGTCTCAGAGTCCAGGTTTAGGCTGCGTCCCATTTCTCTGTCTTACCCCTTCGTCTTACCCCTACCCCTTGGTTTTGCGTGTTCATGTGAGGGCAAGGGGCGTCCCGATTCTAATATTGATCAAGGGCTTGGGCCACGACCTCGGGTACATACCCCTTGAATCGAAGCTCTCGACCAGACTTGAAAGGAAGGGGTACGACTACGAGCTCAGGCAGGTTTTGGGATCAGGACAATGAGGACTAAACCAGGACTAAACCAGGACTAAACCAGGACTAAACCAGGACTTTTGGGATCAGGACGGCAGCGTCACATCGACCAGCCAAGGAGTCTCATAAATGTATTTTCAGCAGTTGTAATTATTGATTAAAGATCCCATGACATGGTACTTGTTGAATATTTTATATTCTTATTCTGTTCTGACCGTGAGAGTGGACGTGTTTTCTCTTTCCTCTTCCTTATCTGCTGTCTGCGTGCCTTTCTTGTTTTTCGTCATTTTCTCGCTTTTTGGAGCAGATTTTCCAAATTCCTAAAATATGGATGTGATCAGCTGGACCCTCAGCACGATTGATACACTTTTTTCACGAAGGAGTGCCGCTCCGGGAGAAGCGGTGTGTCCGGATGGTACTTTTGCTGCTGGATATGCGAGGGACTCGTATCGTGCGTGGCAAGTCGTATGTTTGGCACCAATGTACCTGGAGGATGTGGAGGATATTTACGTATTCGGATTTCTGATAGCTGGACATCTGTTAATTGGCCTGGGATTGTCCATGATCTATCGCAAAATTTGTAAGCTGGCAGCAAGTAGAGAGTCCCCAAAGCTGTCTGCAGCTATTTCGAGCCACTGTGAAGGGGTTGGAGATCTTGTGAAAGGATTACATCAGAGAGTGGCACAGGTTGAGGACCTTTTGGAAGGATTTCAACCGAAGGAAACATCTCGACGTTTGGATATCATCACGGGCATGCTGACAGAACTGTGTAAAGCCAACGCAGCGCAGTCTGTGCGCCAAGAGGAACTAATGAGATCTCTCATGAATCTTCATGGCGATATGAAGATGGGGGTCTGGCAAAACCCAAGCTCAATCTAAATTGTTTGTTCACCTGGGTCTCTAAAATGTATTTCATCATGCTACTGTAAATGAATCCCTTTGGATAATTATGTCTCCCTGTGAAAATCTGTGTGTCTCCAACAGTTCTCTGTGTTTTGACTTCGCCTCCTGCAAGAACACTCCAAGGCCACAGACGTGGTTTGTTATCATGGACTCTACATAAACATGGCACACACTATTTTGGACTCCACTCATACTGACATGATTGTAAAATGTTCCCTGTCTTTTTAGAAAGGTCTGATCTCTGCTCTCGGTTCAATCAATTTAATTGATTTCCAATCTGATCCACCCACATCCTTCCTTCTGTTGCCAACGAAAAAGATCACCGTATGTTATATCTCCAATTGTTTTTCTGTCATTACATGTTGTTAAATTGTCACTGATTGTATTGCATCTTTTCTACTCTGCATCTCCCAGTCGGCGGCGCGCGCATGCACAGCGGCCCCTCCCCTACCCACTCTATCACTGTCCTGCCTGGTTAGTGGGGAAACCAAATTTCGAATTCACTCTGTGTACATGTACATGATTGTTTTCGACAATAAAGCAAACTATGACTATGACTACTATATGGCGCCTTAATGGTTCCCTAATGCTGTAAATGAATCCTTCTCCAAAATCAAGCCTCAGTGCATGAGAGAACCTCCTGAACACAGAGTCATAAATATGTCTCTGAAACACTTTATTCTGGGCGTTGTTGCTTGAATGCAAATGAGGAGGACAGAGACAGGCCAGTGCAGCGGTTGGGGGCGTGGCCAAATACGCTGCTGTTTCCTGGATTAGCGGTGCGCTGTCACCCACTTCTGTGTTTTAAGAGCGGAGGAAGATGTGAGACGATTTCCATTAAAAAAACAAATTTCCACAAAAAATAAAATGAAACCACTGCTGTTTCAGAGGTTCGGAGGCTCGGATAAAGGACATCCGAGCCTGGAAACGCTCTCACGTGTCTCCAGGCAAATAAAAAAACGCATCTCGCATTTCGTAGATGGTTTGCGGTCCAAACTCTCTGGGCGTGATTTCCAGAGACGGTGGGTGGACATCCAGATGGGGGGTGGAAACCTTTCCGCGAGTGTGATGTCACAAAGTTCCCTTGTTCAGAATCGCCCGTTTGTGCTGTCTTTTTTTCAAACGCAGAAAAGGATCACAAATGCTCAGTTTACACATTTCTTTTAGCCATGGGGGGGGCTAAAGAGGGAGGGGGAGCTCACATTAACGTTCAGAAACCTCAGAAAGTGAACAGTTCATGCCATGAGACCTTTAACAGTTTAGCAGGTTTACAATTATGACGCTTATGTTCTACGATACTTTTATTGAACTGTTGTTGCGGTGTCGGTTTAGCCGACGTTAATAGTTTTCATCAAACTTTCATGTATAAACAAGCTAGTTTTTTGTCGAGCTGAGGTACCGCATAATCCTTTGACATGGCGAGTGATGATGACGCAAACGGTAATTGTCTGGTGTTCCATTTCTTAGGGGAACATTCGTACCCCGAGCCCTCTCAGCTCGGTATCAAGGGGCAAGACAAAGACGTAGATAAAGGGGAAGGGGTAAGACAGAGGAATGGGACGCAGCCTCAGTCCAGGTTTAGTTTAGTCTAGTCCTGGTCTAATCCAGGTTATGAGGCAGCCTTCAAAGCCAGGTCTATAACCGGTCTGAGCTGGTCCTCGAGGTCCTGAGGGTCTCCATCATTTGAGATGATCCAGTCCCATTCCACCTCAGAGTCCAGACCACACTCCGACTCCGCGTCGTCCACCCCTTCAAAATAAAACACAAGACATGTGCCTTCAAAATAAAAGACTGGTTTAGTTTTAGTCCGGTTACTGAACCAGGACTAAACCAGGACTCACCTGCAGTGAAGCTCCACCCACGGCTGGTCCTGGTCTGGTCTGAACACTGGACTCTGATAGACCGGGTCTGATTCAGGTACTGGGTCCGGAACCAGGTCAAGTCTGAGGTCCTGCGAGCGTCACTAACCATCTGAACACAGACACACACGTGTAACACACGCGTGTAACGCATACACACACACACGTAACGCACGCGCACGCGTGTAACGCGCACACACACATGTAACACACACGTGTAACACACACACGTGTAACACACACACGTGTAACACACGCGTGTAACACACGCACACACACGTGTAACACACACGTGTAACACACACGTGTAACACACACGTGTAACACACACGTGTAACACACACGTGTAACGCACACACACGTATAACACACGTGTAACGCACGTGCACGCGTGTAACGCACACACACATGTAACACACGTGTAACACGCGTGTAACACACGCACACACACGTGTAACACACACACGTGTAACACACGTGTAACGCACACGTGTAACACACGCACACACGTGTAACGCACGCGTGTAACACACGCGTGTAACACACGCGTGTAACGCACGCACACACATGTGTAACACACACACACGTGTAACGCACGCGCACGCGTGTAACGCACAAATTCACGCACACATACTCTCAGGTAGTACACGGATAGTACACAGGTAGTACACGGTTAGTACACGGACAGTACACGGACAGTACACGGACAGTACACGGACAGTACACAGGTAGTACACAGGTAGTACACGGTTAGTACACGGTTAGTACACGGACAGTACACGGACAGTACACGGTTACTACACGGACAGTACACGGACAGTACACAGGTAGTACACGGACAGTACACAGGTAGTACACGGTTAGTACACGGACAGTACACGGCCAGTACACGGTTACTACACGGACAGTACATGGACAGTACACGGACAGTACAGAGGTAGTACACGGTTAGTACACGGACAGTACACGGTCAGTACACGGACAGTACACGGTCAGTACACGGACAGTACACGGACAGTACACGGACAGTACACGGTCAGTACACGGTCAGTACACGGTCAGTACACGGACAGTACACGGACAGTACACGGTTAGTACACGGACAGTACACGGTCAGTACACGGACAGTACACGGACAGTACACGGACAGTACACGGACAGTACACAGGTAGTACACGGTTAGTACACGGTCAGTACACGGACAGTACACGGACAGTACACGGACAGTACACGGACAGTACACGGACAGTACGCGGTTAGTACACGGACAGTACACAGGTAGTACACGGTTAGTACACGGTCAGTACACGGACAGTACACGGACAGTACACGGACAGTACACGGTTAGTACACGGACAGTACACGGTTACTACACGGACAGTACACAGGTAGTACACGGTTAGTACACGGTCAGTACACGGACAGTACACGGACAGTACACGGACAGTACACGGTTAGTACACGGACAGTACACGGTTACTACACGGACACTACACGGACAGTACACGGACAGTACACGGTTAGTACACGGACAGTACACGGACAGTACACGGACAGTACACAGGTAGTACATGGTTAGTACACGGACAGTACACGGACAGTACACGGACAGTACACGGACAGTACGCGGTTAGTACACGGACAGTACACAGGTAGTACACGGTTAGTACACGGTCAGTACACGGACAGTACACGGACAGTACACGGACAGTACACGGTTAGTACACGGACAGTACACGGACAGTACGCGGTCAGTACACGGACAGTACACGGACAGTACGCGGTTAGTACACGGACAGTACACGGTCAGTACACGGACAGTACACGGACAGTACACGGACAGTACGCGGTTAGTACACGGACAGTACACAGGTAGTACACGGTTAGTACACGGTCAGTACACGGACAGTACACGGACAGTACACGGACAGTACACGGTTAGTACACGGACAGTACACGGACAGTACACAGGTAGTACACGGACAGTACACGGACAGTACACGGACAGTACACGGTTAGTACGCGGACAGTACGCGGACAGTACGCGGTCAGTACACGGTCAGTACACGGTCAGTACACGGACAGTACACGGACAGTACACGGTTAGTACACGGACAGTACACGGACAGTACACAGGTAGTACACGGTTAGTACACGGTTAGTACACGGACAGTACACGTTCAGTACACGTTCAGTACACAGACAGTACATGTTCAGTACACGGACAGTACACGGTTAGTACACGGACAGTACACGGACAGTACACAGGTAGTACACGGACAGTACACGGTTAGTACACGGACAGTACACAGGTAGTACACGGACAGTACACGGACAGTACACGGTTAGTACACGGACAGTACACGGACAGTACACAGGTAGTACACGGTTAGTACACGGACAGTACACGGACAGTACACGGTCAGTACACGGACAGTACACGGTTAGTACGCGGACAGTACGCGGACAGTACGCGGTCAGTACACGGTCAGTACACGGTCAGTACACGGACAGTACACGGACAGTACACGGTTAGTACACGGACAGTACACGGACAGTACACAGGTAGTACACGGTTAGTACACGGTTAGTACACGGACAGTACACGTTCAGTACACGGACAGTACACGTTCAGTACACGGACAGTACACGTTCAGTACACGGACAGTACACGGTTAGTACACGGACAGTACACAGGTAGTACACGGACAGTACACGGTTAGTACACGGACAGTACACAGGTAGTACACGGACAGTACACGGACAGTACACGGTTAGTACACAGGTATCGTACCCAGACTGGTTGAGTGGCGTTTCTTGTTGCTAGGCGACAGAAGAAGCCCGGGTCACTCCTCCTCTGCTCCTCCCCCCACTGGATCATCTGAGACCGGAACCGCTCCTTATACGGACCAGGACCCAAGAGCAGGTCTAAGTCCAGACTGTGGTCCTGAGAAGAGACCGGGTTTAGACCAGAGACCAGAGACCACAGACCAGGTTTAGACCAGAGACCAGGGTCCAGATGTGGACTGTTTTTCCTGGACCCTGTGAGGGACTGACCTGAGCAAACTGTTGCTTTAGTGGACCAGAGAGACGGACGATACACGAGACCTTAGGACCTAGACTGAGGAGACAAGGAGACAAACGAGGAGAGAGGAGACAAGGAGACAAGGGGACAAGAGAAGGAGAGAGGAGACAAGGAGACAAGGGGACAAGAGAAGGAGAGAGGAGACATGATGAGTCCTTTTAAAGTTGCGGTAAAGGTTCTGGTGTGGTTCGGTTCTGGTACCGAGCCTGCAGCAGGTCTGTCACGTGGTCCTTCCCGGACTTCCTCTTCCCGCTGAACACCAGAACCAGCCTCGGTTCGGTCCGCTCCGTCTGCTCCATCCTGAAAGTCCGGTGTCGGTCCACACTCCGTGAACGGAACACGGACCCAAACCCAAACCAGGACCACAGACCCGGTTCAGACCCGGTTCTGGCTCGGTGGTTCCGGGGCCGTAACTGTGAAACAAAACACGCAGCAGAACCATAAAGTCACGTTTAAACCGCAAGAAACAAAGACAGAACTCTAAAAACACTTAAGATACACAGACATATATATATATATATATATATATATACTGTACATACATACAGACATACATATATAAATACATACATGAGTGTTCTGTGGGTCCTGTCCGCAGAACAGCGCGTTTTTAGAGCGTTTTCCTTAAAACTGCACAGTTCACGTTACCTGGCGCCAGCCAAATGATCTGTGTATTTGACAAATTGAACTTGTTTTATCTCTGTCTTTGCTACAGGGTTAGGCTGGTACAGCTAACTAACTAACCGCTACTACTAACCCTAACCCATGAGTCATGGATTGTTCCAGGCAACAGGTCACGTGAACATGGCGCAGACTTTACGTCATTACGGTGACACGTGACGGGCTCGGACTGCACCACTGCGGCGCGGGGGTGTCATTTTATTTCACTAAAACACAATTTAGCACCAAAGACTGAATAATATTCTATTACAGAGTCTATGATTATTCCTTAAATAAATCCCAATAAAACGTATATGTAAAATGTTAACAGTAACGTCAAAGATAATTATGCTAAACTGGACACGTTTTGGTTCTTACCTGAGCCGCCCACTCCCCAGTTCAAGGTTTTTGGGGTTTTTTTTCAAAAATAAAATGTAATTTACAATGGTATAATCAATAACATAATCAATAACATAATCAATAACATAATAACTATGCTCGAGGCTTAAGAGTTCGTATTTATAGGGCTCAGCATGTGCAATTTATGCATTATATACATATAGTATATTGTTAATGCAAATACAATTTATATTTTAAATTCCAAACAAAGTGCTTTTGTTTTCATGGCTTTTGGATTTGTACAATATTTTAGAGAATTTACATAAGAGGACAAGAGGGACAGAAATATGACACATTTGGGTTTTGGGCTAGAAAATTTACAACAATGGATATGGAATTTTGACAGGATTAGAAACAAGTTCACCACATACTTTTTTTTCCACAGGAATATCTTTCTCAAAGACACCAAAAAGTCCATGTTTTACATTCAGTTGTAGGTTTGTATCAAACTTTCTATTCACAAACAAAAATATGAAGAAGATTTGAACGTACGAGCAATCCCAAAACATGTGGCTGATTCTTCAACGCTGTGACAGAACCAGAGAGATGATTGACGTTTAAGTCCAATTTTGGGGTTCTAGAAGTAAATTTTTCATTCATTTTTCCAATAGACTTTAAATAGAAGAATATAATAGAATTAAATTAAAAATTAGAAAGTTCAGAACTAATCAGCTCCTTGGAACTCATGAACACAGGAAATATTTTATTTAAAATCTGTTTCTGATTATAAACCACTGATTTATTAAAACATTTCTTGTGTTTTAAATGTGCTTTTTGGACTTAAAACCGTTGCATCCTGAATATTAGTTCTATGGCAGGTCGTTTTAATATTCTAACGGTAAGATGGATATCTCTAACTTAGTTTTGCCTAGTCAGAACATTTCAGATATCCACAACGACCTTCTTCCTATTGTCATTTTAGTTTTCCACAACGACCTTCTTCACAGGGCAAATGACGTCACCTTTGCCATTCGTTTGGGTTTCATAATTACGGATATCCACAGTTCAGTTTGATTCTGACTCAAGTTCAAGATATTTAATTCACCTCAGTTGAAGATATGCTCCTTTTCAGATATCGTACATGAACTTTTGACTAGACCAAATAACGTTGTAGATTTCTCTAACTAGAAGTACAACTATTGAAAATGATGTTGTTGATCTCATCTGGAGTTGGGAATAGTCATTATTTAGTTGGAGATATCTCTTCTCAAGTTTTAGATATGTTGTAATGAATTTTGATCTTAAATTGGAGTTTTGACTCAGCGAAATGATGTTGCAGATATCTGGATGTAAATGATGCCACTTTAGACAGGAGCCGTTTTAACATTTAAACTCTAACCTTTCGTTTACACGGTGACGGCGTTTTTGGGGCCTAAAAACGCAAAAATCTGAAACCACCTCCAGAGTGGAAAAGTTAAATCCGCTCCGCTGTAGCGTCTCCGTGTAAACTGCCCAAGACGCAAAACTGGTCAGATCTGCTCACGTCAGTACACGTTTACGTCACATAGATGCGGCAATACAATGAGGAGGACCACCACCGGCCCCTTATCCCGGCTCCAGCGGGTCCTGAGCACCGGTGGACCACCACTACCGGCTCCAGCGGGTCGTGAGCACCGGTAGTTGCGTGCCGCCGCGCCTCGCGCACGGACCGGACGGGGAAGTTGCCCCGGCTCCGGTATACTTGGTTCGAGACCTTGGGGCGGGGGAAGTCTCTTACGGGCAGCTTTGAGAAATAGTGTCTGACGATAGCCGGCCCCCGCTCGGTCCGTGGGATTAGGGGGTACGGTCGCCTGCCGTACCCCCGCGGAGGGGCTCCGGAGGGGCCACTAGGAAGGATACGGTTCGTCTCGGTCTCACCTCCGAGGGGTCAAGCGCGAGCGGCCCGCGCCGCACCGAGCTACCAGCACTCGGACCCGCAGTGCCCAGGAGCCGTCTGACGTGGGTAGAACCAGACAGGGGCCCTGAGATGGCGGGTCACGTATGCCCATGGTTCGAGCTCTTTAAGCGGGCTACATAGTCCGCTAATGTCATGCGTTAGACTTCCACACTTGTGTAAGGGGAGACCCCACAGCCGGTACAGTCGTGGTTAGAAATGTAACTTGACGCTGTTGTGATGGGTTTTTTTTGTTGTTTTTTTTTTTTTTTTTTTTCAGTCCAGCGCCTCCCTTCGCTGGCTTTTGCGTCCACTTTTGCGTCTTCGTATAAACGCGGATAAAAAATTGAAGACGAGACGCCACTTTTGCGTCTTCTGTTTTGATCGTCGCCGTATAAACGTAGTCTGAATATCCGGAATAAACACTGGAGAAACCAACAACGTATTTCCGACTTGGTGCAATTTAATTTTAGATAGTGGGAATTCTCATTTGAGAAATCTGTAACGTAATTTTGACCAGGGGGAAACAGAATTACAGAAAGTGAAAACGACATTGTAAATAAGTAAGTACATTTTATTTCTATAGTACATTTAAAAACAGAACTGGCCAAAGTGCTGTACAATGTCAAAAAGCTAAAAATCATAATAAATAAATCGGCAGCATAAATACATAAGAACATTTGACATAAGATGAAATAAAAGAAAGGATAAAAGAGATAAAAGAGTACAGTGAACAGGTGAGTTTTTAGTTTGGATTTAAAAGTGGTGACTGTTGGAGCAGATCTGATGTAAACTAACACTGAACTCGTCACATCATAAATGACAAGTGCAGATTTCTGTTCTTCAGTTTAGACGAGGCAGATTGAAAGTTAAAGATCTCAAACGTTATGACGTCATGACACAGGAAGCACCACGTCGTCTTGAGCACCGAGCAGCGCCGAGCAGCGCCGAGCAGCGCCGAGCAGCGCCGAGCAGCGCCGAGCAGCGCCGAGCAGCGCCGAGCAGCGCCGAGCAGCGCCGAGCAGCAATTCGTTTTTGTCCTTAATATAATTTCCAGCGTTTCACGAGCGCATAAACAAAATGACCCAAAAATCCACTTTGGCTTTTTTACTGATAAATGAACTTTCCATTAACAGCGACAGGTCCACGTGGAAATGCTCCGCCTAAAGTGAAGATCATTTGCAAACAGAAATCTGCAACGTCATTTTGCCGAGTCAAAAGTTCATGTACGATATCTGAAAAGGAGCATGTCTTCAACTGAGGTAAGTTACATATCTTGAACTTGAGTCAGAATCAAATTGTAGACATATCCACAACTGAACTGTGGATATCCGTAATTATGAAAAGGTGGCAAAGGTAACGTTGTTTGCCCTGGGAAGAATGTCATTGGGTTAGGGTTAGGGTTGTGGAAATCTAAAATGACAATTCACTAGCAAGGACCAACAATGGAACATGACACAGATATTTACTGATGGTGGATAAATGAGCTGGGGGGAGACTCAGGGTGGGGGCTCTGTCTCCTGTCCAAAATGGTCCCCCAGCTGATTCAGAACCCCCCCTCCTTAAAGATGAAGTCTTCAGGCTGAAGGATAGACGAGAGACACATCCATCCTTGCTCACCAAGTCCACGCACAAGAGTTAACTTGGTAAACAACACGATGTGATGTGGGCCGTCCTTTGTACAGTTGTTTTTAATTCATCCACAATTATAGAAGAAGTGACTTTATTGATCTCACACAGGAGAAATTCTCTGCATTTGACCCATCCTGTCATCAGGAGCAGTGGGCAGCACATTACTGCACCCGGGGACCATCTCCAGGATCTTCTTGCTTCGGTTTGGTCAGGACCTCAGCTGGAGGATTTTATCTGGTGCATGTTTTAGGTTGGTGGGGGAAACCAGAGTGCCCGGAGGAAACCCACCCACACACGGGGAGAACATGCAAACTCCACACAGAAAGGCTCGGACGACCCGGGGATCGAACCTGGAACCTTCTTGCTATGAAGCATGAGCGCTAACCACACAGCCACCATATAGTTCGCCAATCTCAAAAAGATGACATAAAATCTACCCAATCATCCATTTTCTTCCTCTTATCCGGGGCCGGGTCGCCGGGGCAACAGTCTAAACAGGGACTCCCAGACTTCCTTCACCCCGGACACTTCCTCCAGCTCCTCCGGGGAACCCCAAGGCGTTCCCAGGCCAGCCGGGAGACATAGTCCGGCTGGTTAGCTCAACTGGTAAGTCATGGACTTTCCCCCTGGGGGTTGTGGGTTCAAATCCCCCCCCGGGCAATGAGCTAACCAGTGTGAGTCCTTGGGCAAGACCCTTCACGGTACTGCCCCCCGGGCGCTGAAAAAGATGGCTGCTCACTGCTCCTGAAAAGGATGTGTCAAATGCAGAAGTCAAATTTCTCCCGTGTGTCATTGTGTGTGAGACCAATAAAGGCTTAAGCCTAGTCCCTCCAGTCCTGGGTCTTCCCCGGGGCCTCTTCCTGGTGGGACTTGCCCGGAACACCTCCTGAGGGAGGCGTCCAGGAGGCGTCCGGGACAGATGCCCGAGCCTCCTCAGCTGCTCCTCTCCACATGGAGGAGCTCCTCCCATGTGACCGAGCTCCTCACCCTATCTTTATCTATACCCTAACTCACCCTCACCTGTCAATCTGTCTTGGAAAAAATCCCAAGCCATCCAAAAGTCAATAATAATTCAAGTAACAGGCCAACATGGTTAAAGTACTTCTAATGAAGGTACGAAGATACACGGGTTGAAGGATGTGCTCCACTGTCGTGTTCTCTACTCCATGTTTATTCATTTGTTTTTCAGTAAACTAATGTAAATGTTTATTTTTGCTAAATTCACCCCACTATTTTACAGGAGAAGCTTCTGGATGCTGAAGCCCAGAGCTCGTCTGGAGGATCTGGAGGGTCTAAGGTGCAGAAGTCAGCTGTTTGCAGAGTCCCTTGTCGAGCTGTATTAGAAAATCTTCTGTTATGTGAAATCTACAATTTATATCTTTGTATTGTATTTTCTTACCCAACCTTCTGTACATAGCCTGTATTCATTTTATATTTACTATATTTTAAAAGTTCATACATAAGATAAGAGATAAGATAAGATAAGACTTTATTGATCTCACACAGGAGAAATTTACTTGCCACAGTAGCTCCAGGACATTTGGACAAAAAAGAAAGTGCATGCAGGCAGGGAGGGGATAAAGTAAGTAATAATAAAAATAGTAATAATGATAAGTAATAATAGTAATAATAATAACAATACAAGCATCAACATGAAAAAGGAGGATATTGCACGTCTGGCCTATATGTTAGAATTATACAGTCTGATGGTGGTGGGGATGAAGGATCTGTGGTAGCGCTCCTTCTTGCACTGGGGGTGCCTCAGTCGGCTGCTGAAGGAGCTGCTCAGCTCCTCTACAGTCCGGTGCAGAGGGTGAGAGGTGTCGTCCATGATGGACGTAAGTTTGTCCAGTACCCTCCTCTCAGCCACCTCCTCTACAGAGTCCAGAGGACAGCCCAGGACAGAGCTGGACCTCCTGACCAGCTTATTAAGTCTCTTCCTGTCCCGCTCTGTGCTGCTCGGGGCCCAGCAGACGACAGCATAGAGGAGAGCAGAGGCCACCACAGAGTCATAAAAAGTCTTGAGCAGAGGCCTGCACACTCCAAAGGACCTCAGTCTCCTCAGGAGGTGGAGGCGACTTTGGCCCTTCTTGTACAGGGCGTCGGTGTTGTGGGACCAGTCCAGTTTATTGTTGAGGTGAACACCCAGGTACTTGAAACTGTCCACAGTCTCTATGTCCTGCCCCTGGATGTTCACCGGTGAGTGAGGTAGTGGTCTCCTCCTGAAGTCCATCACCAGCTCCTTTGTCTTACTGGTGTTAAGGCTCAGGTGGTTTCGCCCACACCAGTCCACAAAGTCACTGATGACCGAGCGGTACTCCAGCTCGTTCCCCTCTGACACACAGCCCACAATGGCCGAGTCGTCGGAGAACTTCTGGAGATGGCAGCTGTCCGTGTTGTATGTGAAGTCCGAGGTGTAGATGGTGAAGAGGAAGGGTGAGAGGACAGTTCCCTGGGGGCCCCCAGTGCTGCAGACTACCACCTCTGACTCACAGCCGCGCAGCCGCACGTACTGTGGACGGTCAGTGAGGTAGTCGATGGTCCAGGCAGCGAGATGTCCATCCACTCCCGCGTCCTCCAGCTTCCCCCGCAGCAGCGCCGGCCTGATGGTGTTGAAGGCGCTGGAGAAGTCAAAGAACATGACTCTCACAGCACTCCCGGCGGTCTCAAGGTGGGTGAGCGCCCGCTGCAGCAAGTAGATGACGGCGTCCTCTACTCCTACGTTTGGCTATATACATTTATTTGTGTATTATTTGGCAGCTATTTGAATACTTTTACTTCTGAACTACAGTGTCCAAGTCATTTTCCTTGTGGACTTTTCAGTTTTCAGAATGCACGGCTTTTGAATGTGGCTAACAAATATAAACATTTTCTTATCCTTTAGCTTGAAAATATCCCAGTTTTTGTGAATTTTGAAACTCTTTTGAAACCCTGAGATCTTTTTTTTTAAACCACACAGTTGAAGAGGAGCCAGTGCTGCTTCATGGTCAAGAGGAAAAGGTCCATGATCTCATGGTCACAGAAGCGTAAAACATCAGAACAGCAGCTTAATAACAACGCTGGAAACTTAAGGGCAGATAATGATGAACTCAGAGAACAACCAACTGAAATACTGTTTCTCCATGGGACATGGGAACTGTTGTGTGGTTTGTATCTTTGTAGATCTTTGTCCAAAGTGGGTTAAATAACCTAACTAGGGCTGTCAGTTTAATGCGTTAATTAGATTAATTAATTACACTGCTAATTAACGTGTTATAAAAATGAGCACAATTATGAGCGGCAATTCAATGCGCGCATTTTAAATTTGGCGTGCATGGCCTTTGAACGGCGAGTTTATTTATAAAAATGTGACAGAGCAGGTCCGTCTTGTCCCCGGGGAGAGTGCGTGGGCGCGATATACAAAATCACTGATTTGTCCCAGTTTTATACAAGAAATGTCCCAGAAATGTTACCGACCACCACAAACCAGGTCCAGGTTTGGATTTTGAAAATCTAGTCACCCTAAGTTAGCACGTAGCGAGTTAGCACGAGGTTAGTCTCCACGATGAATTTGAACTCATATTAGAATTTTTTGAAAACGTGAGAAAAACATAGCGTATAATATTTATAAACTTGATATAAATCAGGGTGTTGTTCTTCCTGTGTTGGTCGGTTGTTTTATTATAATTATAATAATTACAATCTTAAAGTTATTAACGTGTTGAACAGAAAACAGACACTGTGGTTTAAAACTTTATTTTGAAATGTTTTTAATTTGGCCAAAGTGCAGCAAAAGTAACTAACACTAAAAACACTAAAGTACTTCAATGATCATTTAGATGAACAAAAATATCATAAAAAAAAAAATAATCTCAGTTTGTTAAACCCCTTAAATATGTGAAATGTCCCTTTGTTTCCAGTGTTTGTGTTAAACAGAAGAATTCTCTGTGTAAAGTGTAAAGTGTGTAAAGTGTAAATTGTGTAAAGTGTAAATTGTGTAAAGTGTGTAAAGTGTAAAGTGTGTAAAGTGTGTAAAGTGTGTAAAGTGTGTACAGTGTGTAAAGTGTGTACAGTGTGTAAAGTGTGTAAAGTGTAAAGTGTGTAAAGTGTGTAAAGTGTAAAGTGTGTAAAGTGTGTAAAGTGTGTAAAGTGTGTAAAGTGTGTAAAGTGTGTAAAGTGTAAAGTGTGTAAAGTGTAAAGTGTGTAAAGTGTGTAAAGTGTGTAAAGTGTAAAGTGTGTAAAGTGTGTAAAGTGTAAAGTGTGTAAAGTGTAAAGTGTGTAAAGTGTAAAGTGTGTAAAGTGTGTATTGGAGTTAGTGTTTTGTGTTACTTTATTTAAAGTCACAATAACAATTGTATTGCAGAATTATAATTATGACTTTATATAAAATATACAAACTGCAGCAGTTTAAATGTTTTTAAGTGAAAATTTGGCCTCCACAGACTCAGCGGATCATCGGCACAAGTCCTGGTCCGGTCCTGGTCCGGTCCTGGTCCGGTCCTGGTCCGGTCCTGGTCCGGTCCTGGTCCGGTCCAGTTTTGGGTTCATTCTATTTTTAGAGAAGCAGGAGGCGGGGTTATGTGGGCGTGGCCTCTCCTTATATGGGCCTCAGTGGGCGGTCCACCACATGGCGAGCAGCGAGCACAGCAGACCAATCAGAACGCCACCTGAGCCAGCGGGGGCGGAGTTACACAGGTCTGACGTACAACAGGAAAACTTGAAGCTCGAGATCTGAGGAAGAGGAAGAGGAGGAGATGAAGAGGAGAGGAGAGGAGGAGGAAGAGGAGAGGAAGAGGAAGAGGAGGAGAGGAAGAAGAAGAGGAGAGGAGGAGGAAGAGGAGAGGAAGAGGAGAGGAGAGGAGGAGGAAGAGGAGAGGAAGAGGAGAGGAAGAGGAGGAGATGAAGAGAAGAGGAGAGGAGGAGGAAGAGGAGAGGAAGAGGAAGAGGAGGAGAGGAAGAAGAGGAGGAGAGGAGGAGGAAGAGGAGAGGAAGAGGAGAGGAGAGGAGGAGGAAGAGGAGAGGAAGAGGAGAGGAAGAGGAGAGGAAGAGGAGAGGAAGAGGAGGAGATGAAGAGGAGAGGAAGAGGAAGAGGAGGAGGAAGAGGAGAGGAAGAGGAGAGGAAGAGGAGAGGAAGAGGAAGAGGAGAGGAAGAGGAGAGGAGGAGAGGAAGAGGAGAGGAGGAGAGGAAGAGGAAGAGGAGAGGAGGAGGAGGAGAGGAAGAGGAGAGCAAGATGAGGAGGAGAGGAAGAGGAGAGGAGGAGGAGAGGGAGAGGAAGATGAGGAGGAGAGGAAGAGGAGGAGGAAGAGGAGAGGAAGAGGAGAGAGGGTGAGAGAGATGCCCTCCCGGGGTGTCAGAGTGTGTCAGATGCCCTCCCGGGGGCTTTTACCTCAGAGTACACGAGGGAGAGTCGGTCGAAGTCACACTCGGTGTATTTGACGCAGGATCGATACGTGTCGCCCCCTGAACACAAACGAGCAATTTACAAACAACTAAATGAAGGAAAAGGAAAAAGAGCACAAGTATTGTAGTAGTACTGTAGTACTGGAGATTGTAGTAGTAGTAGTAGTAGTAGTACTGCAGTATTGTAGTAATACTGTAGTACTGCAGTATTGTAGTAGTAGTAGTAGTAGTAGTAGTACTGCAGTATTGTAGTAGTACTGCAGTATTGTAGTACCTCTGGCCTTCAGGGTGAGGCAGGCGTAGTAGTGTAGTATTAGTGTAGTAGTACTGTAGTACTGTAGTATTGTAGTAGTACTGCAGTATTGTAGTAGTACTGTAGTATTGTAGTAGTACTGCAGTATTGTAGTAGTACTGCAGTATTGTAGTAGTACTGTAGTATTGTAGTAGTACTGTAGTATTGTAGTAGTACTGTAGTATTGTAGTAGTACTGCAGTATTGTAGTAGTACTGTAGTATTGTAGTACCTCTGGCCTTCAGGGTGAGGCAGTAGTAGTAGTGTAGTATTAGTGTAGTAGTACTGTAGTACTGTAGTATTGTAGTAGTACTGCAGTATTGTAGTAGTACTGCAGTATTGTAGTAGTAGTGCAGTATTGTAGTAGTACTGCAGTACTGTAGTAGTACTGTAGTAGGTGGTTCAGGGTGAGGCAGGCGTAGTAGTAGTAGTAGCAGTAGCAGTAGTAGTAGTAGTAGTACTGCAGTATTGTAGTAGTACTGTAGTATTGTAGTAGTACTGTAGTATTGTAGTAGTACTGCAGTATTGTAGTAGTAGTGCAGTATTGTAGTAGTACTGTAGTATTGTAGTAGTACTGCAGTATTGTAGTAGTACTGTAGTATTGTAGTAGTACTGTAGTACTGTAGTATTGTAGTAGTACTGTAGTATTGTAGTAGTACTGTAGTACTGTAGTATTGTAGTAGTACTGTAGTATTGTAGTAGTACTGTAGTACTGTAGTATTGTAGTACCTCTGGCCTTCAGGGTGAGGCAGTAGTAGTAGTAGTAGTAGTGTAGTATTAGTGTAGTAGTACTGTAGTACTGCAGTATTGTAGTAGTACTGCAGTATTGTAGTAGTACTGTAGTATTGTAGTAGTACTGTAGTACTGTAGTAGTACTGCAGTATTGTAGTAGTAGTGCAGTATTGTAGTAGTACTGTAGTATTGTAGTAGTACTGTAGTATTGTAGTAGTACTGTAGTACTGTAGTATTGTAGTACCTCTGGCCTTCAGGGTGAGGCAGTAGTAGTAGTAGTAGTAGTAGTGTAGTATTAGTGTAGTAGTACTGTAGTACTGCAGTATTGTAGTAGTACTGCAGTATTGTAGTAGTACTGTAGTATTGTAGTAGTACTGTAGTATTGTAGTAGTACTGCAGTATTGTAGTAGTACTGTCGTACTGCAGTATTGTAGTAGTACTGCAGTATTGTAGTAGTACTGCAGTATTGTAGTAGTACTGCAGTATTGTAGTACCTCTGGCCTTCAGGGTGAGGCAGGCGTAGTAGCAGTAGCAGTAGCAGTAGTAGTAGTAGTAGTAGTACTGTAGTATTGTAGTAGTACTGCAGTATTGTAGTAGTACTGCAGTATTGTAGTAGTACTGTAGTATTGTAGTAGTACTGCAGTATTGTAGTAGTACTGCAGTATTGTAGTAGTACTGTAGTATTGTAGTAGTACTGTAGTATTGTAGTAGTACTGCAGTATTGTAGTAGTACTGCAGTATTGTAGTAGTACTGCAGTATTGTAGTAGTACTGCAGTATTGTAGTAGTACTGTAGTACTGCAGTATTGTAGTAGTACTGTAGTACTGCAGTATTGTAGTAGTACTGTAGTATTGTAGTAGTACTGCAGTATTGTAGTAGTACTGTAGTACTGCAGTATTGTAGTAGTACTGTAGTACTGCAGTATTGTAGTAGTACTGTAGTATTGTAGTAGTACTGCAGTATTGTAGTAGTACTGCAGTATTGTAGTAGTACTGCAGTATTGTAGTAGTACTGCAGTATTGTAGTATTGTAGTAGTACTGCAGTATTGTAGTATTGTAGTAGTACTGCAGTATTGTAGTATTGTAGTAGTACTGCAGTATTGTAGTATTGTAGTAGTACTGCAGTATTGTAGTACCTCTGGCCTTCAGGGTGAGGCAGTAGTAGTAGTAGTAGTAGTAGTAGTAGTACTGCAGTATTGTAGTAGTACTGCAGTATTGTAGTAGTACTGTAGTATTGTAGTAGTACTGTAGTATTGTAGTAGTACTGCAGTATTGTAGTAGTACTGTAGTACTGCAGTATTGTAGTAGTACTGCAGTATTGTAGTAGTACTGTAGTATTGTAGTAGTACTGCAGTATTGTAGTAGTACTGCAGTATTGTAGTAGTACTGCAGTATTGTAGTAGTACTGTAGTACTGCAGTATTGTAGTAGTACTGCAGTATTGTAGTAGTACTGCAGTATTGTAGTAGTACTGCAGTATTGTAGTAGTACTGTAGTACTGCAGTATTGTAGTACCTCTGGCCTTCAGGGTGAGGCAGTAGTAGTAGTAGTAGTAGTAGTAGTAGTAGTAGTAGTAGTAGTACTGCAGTATTGTAGTAGTACTGCAGTATTGTAGTAGTACTGCAGTATTGTAGTAGTACTGTAGTATTGTAGTAGTACTGCAGTATTGTAGTAGTACTGTAGTATTGTAGTAGTACTGCAGTATTGTAGTAGTACTGCAGTATTGTAGTAGTACTGTAGTACTGCAGTATTGTAGTAGTACTGCAGTATTGTAGTAGTACTGCAGTATTGTAGTAGTACTGTAGTACTGCAGTATTGTAGTAGTACTGTAGTACTGCAGTATTGTAGTACTGCAGTATTGTAGTACTGCAGTATTGTAGTAGTACTGTAGTATTGTAGTAGTACTGTAGTACTGCAGTATTGTAGTAGTACTGTAGTACTGCAGTATTGTAGTAGTACTGCAGTATTGTAGTAGTACTGCAGTATTGTAGTACCTCTGGCCTTCAGGGTGAGGCAGTAGTAGTAGTAGTAGTAGCAGTAGGAGTAGTAGTAGTAGTAGTAGTAGTAGTACTGCAGTATTGTAGTAGTACTGCAGTATTGTAGTAGTACTGTAGTACTGTAGTATTGTAGTAGTACTGCAGTATTGTAGTAGTACTGCAGTATTGTAGTAGTACTGCAGTATTGTAGTAGTACTGTAGTATTGTAGTAGTACTGCAGTATTGTAGTAGTACTGCAGTATTGTAGTAGTACTGTAGTATTGTAGTATTGTAGTAGTACTGCAGTATTGTAGTACCTCTGGCCTTCAGGGTGAGGCAGTAGTATTAGTGTAGTAGTATAGTAGTACTGCAGTATTGTAGTAGTACTGCAGTATTGTAGTAGTACTGTAGTATTGTAGTAGTACTGTAGTACTGTAGTAGTACTGCAGTATTGTAGTAGTACTGCAGTATTGTAGTAGTACTGCAGTATTGTAGTAATACTGTAGTACTGCAGTATTGTAGTAGTAGTAGTAGTAGTAGTACTGCAGTATTGTAGTAGTACTGCAGTATTGTAGTAGTACTGCAGTATTGTAGTACCTCTGGCCTTCAGGGTGAGGCAGTAGTAGTAGTAGTAGTAGTAGTAGTAGTGTAGTATTAGTGTAGTAGTACTGCAGTATTGTAGTAGTACTGCAGTATTGTAGTAGTACTGCAGTATTGTAGTAGTACTGCAGTATTGTAGTACCTCTGGCCCTCAGGGTGAGGCAGTAGTAGTAGTAGTAGTAGCAGTAGTAGTAGTAGTAGTAGTACTGCAGTATTGTAGTAGTACTGTAGTACTGCAGTACTGTAGTAGTACTGTAGTATTGTAGTAGTACTGTAGTACTGCAGTATTGTAGTACCTCTGGCCCTCAGGGTGAGGCAGTAGTAGTAGTAGTAGTAGTAGTAGTACTGCAGTATTGTAGTAGTACTGTAGTACTGCAGTATTGTAGTAGTACTGTAGTATTGTAGTACCTCTGGCCTTCAGGGTGAGGCAGTAGTAGTAGTAGTAGTAGTAGTAGTACTGTAGTATTGTAGTAGTACTGCAGTATTGTAGTAGTACTGTAGTATTGTAGTAGTACTGTAGTACTGCAGTATTGTAGTAGTACTGCAGTATTGTAGTAGTACTGCAGTATTGTAGTAGTACTGTAGTACTGCAGTATTGTAGTAGTACTGCAGTATTGTAGTAGTACTGTAGTATTGTAGTAGTACTGTAGTACTGCAGTATTGTAGTACCTCTGGCCTTCAGGGTGAGGCAGTAGCAGTAGTAGTAGTAGTAGTAGTACTGCAGTATTGTAGTAGTACTGCAGTATTGTAGTAGTACTGTAGTATTGTAGTAGTACTGCAGTATTGTAGTAGTACTGCAGTATTGTAGTAGTACTGTAGTACTGCAGTACTGTAGTAGTACTGTAGTATTGTAGTAGTACTGTAGTATTGTAGTAGTACTGCAGTATTGTAGTACTGCAGTATTGTAGTACCTCTGGCCCTCAGGGTGAGGCAGTAGTAGTAGTAGTAGTAGTAGTAGTAGTGTAGTATTAGTGTAGTAGTACTGCAGTATTGTAGTAGTACTGCAGTATTGTAGTAGTACTGCAGTATTGTAGTAGTACTGCAGTATTGTAGTACCTCTGGCCCTCAGGGTGAGGCAGTAGTAGTAGTAGTAGTAGTAGTAGTAGCAGTAGTAGTAGTAGTAGTAGTACTGCAGTATTGTAGTAGTACTGTAGTACTGCAGTACTGTAGTAGTACTGTAGTATTGTAGTAGTACTGTAGTACTGCAGTATTGTAGTACCTCTGGCCCTCAGGGTGAGGCAGTAGTAGTAGTAGTAGTAGTAGTAGTACTGCAGTATTGTAGTAGTACTGTAGTACTGCAGTATTGTAGTAGTACTGTAGTATTGTAGTAGTACTGCAGTATTGTAGTAGTACTGCAGTATTGTAGTACCTCTGGCCCTCAGGGTGAGGCAGTAGTAGTAGTAGTAGTAGTAGTAGTACTGCAGTATTGTAGTAGTACTGTAGTACTGCAGTACTGTAGTAGTACTGCAGTATTGTAGTACTGCAGTACTGTAGTAGTACTGCAGTATTGTAGTACCTCTGGCCCTCAGGGTGAGGCAGGCGTCCTCCTGAGAACATTCTTTGGTTTTGGTGCAGGAGCCGCTGTAATCCTGACAACTGTAGCACTGAATACTGTCCCCTGAAAAGAGAGCACCATAAAGACCAAGACCAGGACCAGGACCAGGACCTGACCAGGACCTGACCAGGACCTGACCGGGTCCAAACCAGGTCCAGACCGGGTCCAGACCGGGTCCAGACCAGGGGTGACATACCGAGACTCAGTAGAGAACTGAACAGAACCAGAGCCAGACCCAAGGAGCGCTTCATCTTCACTTCATCTGCAACACAGAGAAGTAGTCCTGGTTTAGTCCTGGTTTAGTCCTGGTTTAGTCCTGGTTTAGTCCTGGTTTAGACCTGGTTTAGTCCTGGTCCAGACCTGGTTTAGTCCTTGTTTAATCCTGGTTTAGTCCTGGTTTAGTCCTGGTCCAGACCTGGTTTAGTCCTGGTACAGACCTGGTATAGTCCTGGTACAGACCTGGTTTAGTTCTGGCTTAGTCCTGGTCCAGACCTGGTTTAGTTCTGGTTTAGTCCTGGTCCAGACCTGGTTTAGTCCTGGTCCAGACCTGGTTTAGTTCTGGTACAGACCTGGTTTAGTCCTGGTACAGACCTGGTTTAGTTCTGGCTTAGTCCTGGTCCAGACCTGGTTTAGTTCTGGTTTAGTCCTGGTCCAGACCTGGTTTAGTTCTGGTTTAGTCCTGGTACAGACCTGGTTTAGTCCTGGTACAGACCTGGTTTAGTCCTGGTACAGACCTGGTTTAGTTCTGGTTTAGTCCTGGTCCAGACCTGGTATAGTCCTGGTACAGACCTGGTTTAGTTCTGGTTTAGTCCTGGTACAGACCTGGTTTAGTTCTGGTTTAGTCCTGGTACAGACCTGGTTTAGTCCTGGTACAGACCTGGTTTAGTTCTGGTTTAGTCCTGGTACAGACCTGGTTTAGTTCTGGTTTAGTCCTGGTCCAGACCTGGTTTAGTTCTGGTTTAGTCCTGGTCCAGACCTGGTTTAGTCCTGGTACAGACCTGGTTTAGTCCTGGTTTAGTTCTGGTTTAGTCCTTGTTCCCTCCTGTACCAGAGTCAGAGTCAGATTTGATTGACAGCTGGCACTCTGTGACGTCATCATCACGCCACTGAGGCCACGCCCCCTCGGTCTGGGGGCCATTTTGAGGACTTTTCATCAGTAAAAATATTTTGGTTTGAATAATAAGTTGCCATGGCAACAGTGTCTCGGTGATTGGTCCAAACTCAAAACCCGATTATATCAGAAAGTCCTGAGACTTTTATTGAGTCCTGGTTTTAGACTTGGGTCCTGGTCCAGACCTGGTTTGGTCCTGGTCCAGTCCCGGTCCAGTCCCGGTCTGACCCTGGTCCAGTCCTGGTCCAGTCCTGGTCCAGTCCTGGTCCAGTCCCGGTCTGACCCTGGTCCAGTCCTGGTCCAGTCCTGGTCCAGTCCCGGTCTGACCCTGGTCCAGTCCTGGTCCAGTCCTGGTCCAGTCCCGGTCCAGTCCCGGTCTGACCCTGGTCCAGTCCTGGTCCAGTCCTGGTCCAGTCCCGGTCTGACCCTGGTCCAGTCTGTGATGTCTCTTTTGTTGTGGTCAGACAAAGATCAGACTCAGGGACAGAAGCTCCTCTGTGTCTGACCCCAACTGACCTCAGCCTGACCCCATCCGAGACCCAGAACTGAACCAGGACTAAACCAGGACTAAACCAGGACTAAACTAGGACTAAACCAGGACTAAACCAGGACTAAACTAGGACTAAACTAGGACTAAACTAGGACTAAACCAGGACTAAACCAGGACTGGGCCAGGACTAAACTAGGACTAAACCAGGACTAAACCAGGACTAAACTAGGACTAAACTAGGACTAAACTAGGACTAAACCAGGACTGAACCAGGACTAAACTAGGACTAAACTAGGACTAAACTAGGACTAAACCAGGACTGAACCAGGACTGAACCAGGACTAAACCAGGACTAAACCAGGACTGGACCAGGACTAAACCATGACTGGACGAGGACTGGACCAGGACTAAACCAGGACTGAACCAGGACTGGACCAGGACTGAACCAGGACTGAACCAGGACTGGACCAGGACTAAACCAGGACTAAACCAGGACTGGACCAGGACTAAACCATGACTGGACGAGGACTGGACCAGGACTAAACCAGGACTGAACCAGGACTGAACCAGGACTAAACCAGGACTAAACTAGGACTAAACTAGGACTAAACTAGGACTAAACCAGGACTGAACCAGGACTAAACCAGGACTAAACCAGGACTAAACTAGGACTAAACTAGGACTAAACTAGGACTAAACCAGGACTAAACCAGGACTAAACTAGGACTAAACTAGGACTAAACTAGGACTAAACCAGGACTGAACCAGGACTGAACCAGGACTAAACCAGGACTAAACCAGGACTGGACCAGGACTAAACCATGACTGGACGAGGACTGGACCAGGACTAAACCAGGACTGAACCAGGACTGGACCAGGACTGAACCAGGACTGAACCAGGACTGGACCAGGACTGAACCAGGACTGGACCAGGACTGAAAATGCCCCACTCTGGGGTAAATGTGGATCTGTGTCCACATTAAACAGAACGTCTTTTATTGTCACTGTTCATATGAACAATTTACATCAAACTCACAATGAGACTGAAGCGTCTCACTTCAGCGCGACGTTTAAGTACGACAACACCGTATTTACAACACAGGATATTACCCCACAGGATATTACCCCACAGGATATTACCCCACAGGATATTACCCCACAGGATATTACCCCACAGGATATTACCCCACAGGATATTACCCCACACACACTGTAATTAGGTATTGCACAACAACAGGTGGATATTCTACAAAACCCAGTTGAAGATATTACACACCAATCACATAGTGAAGTTTGCGGACGATACGACTGTGGTGGGTCTCATCTCTAATAACGATGAGACAAACTACAGGAGTGAGGTGAGCCTTCTGACCCAGTGGTGCAGCAATAACAATCTCCTTCTGAATGTTGAAAAGACCAAGGAGATTGTTGTTGACTTCCGGAGAGGCCCCACCCAGCACCCCCCACTGTCCATCAATGGTGCTGCTGTAGAGAGGGTGAGCAGCACCAAATTCCTGGGGGTGCACATCAGTGAGGACCTCTCCTGGACAGTGAATACTGTATCACTGGCAAAGAGGGCTCAGAAGCGCCTCTATTTCCTCCGCAAACTGAGGAGAGCTGGAGCCCCTCCACCCATTATGACCACCTTCTACCGAGGCACCATTGAGAGCGTCCTGACCAGCTGCATCACTGTGTGGTACGGGAGCTGCACTGAACAGAACAGGAAAGCTCTGCAGCGCATAGTGAATGCAGCTGGGAGGATCGCTGGTGTCTCTCTCCCCTCCCTCCTGGACATTTTTAACACCCGGCTCACCCGCAGAGCGTCCAGCATTGTGGGTGACCCGAGCCACCCCGCACATAGCCTGTTCAGCCTCCTGCCCTCGGGGAGAAGGTACCGGAGTCTCCGCACCCACTCCACCAGACTGTCAAACAGCTTCATCCACCAGGCTGTCAACCAGCTTCATCCACCAGACTGTCAAACAGCTTCATCCACCAGACTGTCAACCAGCTTCATCCACCAGACTGTCAACCAGCTTCATCCACCAGACTGTCAAACAGCTTCATCCACCAGACTGTCAAACAGCTTCATCCACCAGACTGTCAAACAGCTTCATCCACCAGACTGTCAAACAGCTTCATCCACCAGACTGTCAAACAGCTTCATCCACCAGACTGTCAGGAGGCTGAACTCTCACCTGAACTCTCACCTTACTCGTCTCTCACCCCCCCCCCCATTTATTTTATCTTAACTTCAATGGACATTCTATTGCACATTACCATTTCACTGCTGTATCTTCCATTGCACATTTTTGATGCACACTGCACATTTTTGAACATCTGTAAATAGGTATTTATTTATTCTGTTGCACTGCTTTCAGATTTTAGATCTGCTGAAGGTCGGTGAGCAGTCGTGGGTTAGCAGAGTGAAGAGCATCGGACTGAGCACACAGCCCTGGGGGGCTCCTGTGCTCAGTCTAATGCAGCTTGAGGTGTTTCTGCCGACCCGCACTGCCTGTGGCCTCTCACTGAGGAAGTCCAGCAGCCAATTCCACAGTGAGGTCTGAAGCCCCAGGTGGTCCAGTTTGGTAATGAGCTGCTGTGGGATTATGGTGTTGAACGCTGAACTGAAATCTATGAACAGCATTCTCACATATGAGTCCTTATTGTCCAGGTGGGTGAGGGCTGGGTGAAGAGCAGAACAGATTGCATCCGCGGTGGAGCGGTTGGCCCGGTATGCAAACTGGAATGGGTCTAGGGTGGAGGGGAGGATGGATTTAATGTGTGCCATGACTCGCCGTTCAAAGCACTTCATGATGATGGGGGTCAGTGCAACAGGGCGATAGTCATTAAAAGTGGCCGGAGTGGGCTTCTTTGGCACGGGAACGATGGTAGTGGTTTTGAAGCAGGAGGGAACGACAGCCTGGCTCAGAGAAGCATTAAAGATGTCTGTGAGGACATCCTTGAGCTCCTCTGCGCAGCCCTTCCAACACACGACCAGGGATGTTATCCGGGCCTGCAGCCTTGCGGGTGTTGATCCTGCAGAGTGTTCTCTTCACGCTGGACACACACAGGGGCTGGTCGTGGGGAGGTGGTGGAGTTTTCTGGGGCCGGGTGTCATCTTGCCGGTTATTGGCCCGCAACTAGACCCACTTCAATTTGCCTAAAAGCAGAAAAGTGCCGGGAGGGGCACGGAGGATGCTGTAGCCTGTCTGCTGCACCTCCTCCTCCAGCGTCTAGACTCTCCAGGACACTTCGCCCGGATCCTCTTTGTGGACTTCAGCTCAGCCTTCAACTCCATCCAGAGGCACCTGATGATCCAGAAACTGCAACAACTCAATATCTCCTCCAGACTGATCCATCTCATCCATAACTTCCTGAGTGACAGACAGCAGGTTGGACGGTTGGACGTGACCACATCCTCTGCCCTCACCATAAACACCGGTGCACCACAGGGATGTGTGCTCAGCCCTTTACTCTCTCTACACAAATGACAATATCAGTCCCTCCACAAACAGAACATACTTCAAATACTCAGAGGACACTGCGATCCAAAGACAATAATTCACTTACGGACTATTACAGCACAATCACAAAATTCACCAGGTGTTGGAGACAACCATCTCCACCTGAACGTCAGCAAAACAAAGGAACTCATCTTCAACCGCCCTCACCACAGCCTCCCCATCATCATGAGCAGCCGGACAGTAGAGACAATAGACGGGGTCACAATAGACAACGCACTTACATTTGATCAACATATCACAGACATTTACAAAAAAGTCATCAAGGATTGTCAATAATCAGAAAACTTAAAGGACTCTATGTTTCTCCACATCTGTTATTGCTGTTGTATCAATCTATCATTGACCATACCATAAAAGACAGATCACTCTAGACACTTTAAAAAACTGCTGCTAAAGACGACTGTTGCACTGTTGCACATTCACATTTGGACCGTTGTTGGGGCCAAGCACCGAAGGTGCTAGGCACCATAGTGTTTCTACTGATTCTTATTATTATTATTATACATTATTCTTCCGCCTCTGGGAGTCTATGGCAGCCCCTAGAACCGTCTGGTAAAAAGTTGTGAAATTTGGCATGCACATTCCAGCCAGTCTCCTCATTACCCACAGCAATTTATAGGCCCCCACCCCCAACCCTCTAGCGCCACCAGCAGGTCAAAGCTGCAGGAATTTTCAGGTACATTTCTGCGTTGCTAGGCAACGCCCTGCTCTTAATGGATTCAGCTCACTTCTAGCTGAAGTGAGCTCATATCTTGGGAACCCTTCATAGGATTATTTTCAAACTTTTCACAGATGTTTGCGTCCTTCCCAGGATTCCCCACAAAAAATTACAGGGCCCCAGCTCAAACCCGCTAGCGCCACCAACGGGTCAAAATTTGAGGGACATTTCTGCTTGTAACTTTTGAACCATAAGTCAGATTTTCAAAAACGCACATCTTCAAATTAGGCTGGGTCACTGCTTGGCCCCACATTGCTGCTTGCAGCTATATTTAGGGACCGAGCCCGAAGGGGGACGAAGGTCCCTATTGTTGTTGCTTCGTTTCCGTATTATTATTATTATTCTTGTTCATACACGCTGGGGCAATTTTGAGCATGTTCCCATGCTTCAAAACAAACGAAACTTTGCACGGGCATCACAAAGTGCTGCCAGTACGACCACACAAAGTCTCGTCCCTGGGGGACCTGGGGGTCCCTGGGAGACCCCCCACTGGGGGACCCCCAGTGGGGGGTCTCCTAGACCGTACCTCAGATGGGCATAAATTTTGGTAAGCATAATCTTAAGACGTTGGAGATGTTAAATTGCGAAGGATTTTCAAATAGGCGGTAATATGACGATACGGCGGATCGATAAAGTTAGGTATTTATTGAATGGGAGTGATGAGTTATGAATGGGAGGTATTTGTTGCTAGGCAACGCCCTGATCAAAGGTCTTTGATCTTTGTACCTTTGATCTGATATAGCTGCAAGCAGCAATGTGGGGACAAGCATCGAAGGTTCATGTAGGCCTCAGCATGGAGGCCACATGCAGGGTCTGACAGGGTCTAACAGAGTCTGACAGGGTCTGACAGGGTCTGACAGGGTCTGACAGGGTCTGTTCTGACAGGGTATCTACAATGTCATGGCCACGCCCAACAGGAATTGGGGCAATTTTGAGCATGTTCCCATGCTTCAAAACAAAACTTTGCACGGGCATCACAAAGTGCTGCCAGTACGACCACACAAAGTCCCGTCCCCCAGTGACCCCCAGGAGCTCGATAGCGCCCCCTAGCGCGTTGTCTTTCGGGGCTGGCATACCGTTTAAGATAGGCGCACGAAATTCGGTAGGGACGTGTATCTCAATAAGACGAACAAACGCCTCACTGCAATGTCATGTCCACGCCCAACAGGAAGTGAGATAATTGGGCTTTTGTGTGATTTTTGGGTATTGGACATAGAATGGAATTTGAAACACTTCTCCTACACCGTACCTCAGATGGGCTTAAATTTTGGTGAACATAATCTTAAGACGTTGGAGATGTTAAATTGCGAAGGATTTTCAAATAGGCGGTAATATGACGATACGGCGGATCGATAAAATTAGGTATTTATTGAATGGGAGTGATGAGTTATGAATGGGAGGTATTTGTTGCTAGGCAACGCCCTGATCAAAGGTCTTTGATCTTTGTACCTTTGATCTGATATAGCTGCAAGCAGCAATGTGGGGACAAGCATCGAAGGTTCATGTAGGCCTCAGCATGGAGGCCACATGCAGGGTCTGACAGGGTCTAACAGAGTCTGACAGGGTCTAACAGAGTCTGACAGGGTCTGACAGGGTCTGACAGGGTCTGTTCTGACAGGGTATCTACAATGTCATGGCCACGCCCAACAGGAAGTGAGATAATTGTGCCAGGCACACGAAATTTCGTATGGCTGTGCGTCTCAGTAAGACGAACAAACGCAGGTGCGAGGTCCCGACCAACGCCGCTTGCGGCTTTAATTTACTCCTGTTATTGCACTGGAATTTCAACTGCTGCACATTTATTTTTATCTTAACTTCAATGCACATTCTACTGCACATCACCATCTCACTGCTGCAGCTTAGATTTTAGTTTTACATTTTTGTCTTAGTTTTTGTTGTGTCTTCTTTGCACTACTTGGCCAGAGAGAAAAGACATTTCGATTCACTGTTGAACACAAATGGCAGAATTGACAATAAAGGTGAACTTTGATCATTGATCATCCAGTCTTTCCTGTTGTATTGTTCTACCTGCTTTTTCACTGTTAAACCCCGGACTAAACTCACAAACTCACACAGAACTCTCCACACCCAACCTCACCCCTCAGGAGCACCTCACCCCTCTGCCCTCAGGACGGAGGAGCACCTCACCCCTCTGTCCTCAGGAGCACCTCACCCCTCTGCCCTCAGGACGGAGGAGCACCTCACCCCTCTGCCCTCAGGAGCACCTCACCCCTCTGCCCTCAGGACGGAGGAGTACCTCACCCCTCTGTCCTCAGGACGGAGGAGCACCTCACCCCTCTGTCCTCAGGAGCACCTCACCCCTCTGCCCTCAGGAGCACCTCCCTCAGGAGCACCTCACCCCTCTGCCCTCAGGAGCACCTCACCCCTCTGCCCTCAGGAGCACCTCACCCCTCTGCCCTCAGGAGCACCTCACCCCTCTGCCCTCAGGAGCACCTCACCCCTCTGCCCTCAGGAGTACCTCACCCCTCTGCCCTCAGGAGCACCTCACCCCTCTGCCCTCAGGAACACCTCACCCCTCTGCCCTCAGGAGCACCTCACCCCTCTGCCCTCAGGAGCACCTCACCCCTCTGCCCTCAGGAGCACCTCACCCCTCTGCCCTCAGGAGTACCTCACCCCTCTGCCCTCAGGAGCACCTCACCCCTCTGCCCTCAGGAGCACCTCACCCCTCTGCCCTCAGGACGGAGGAGCACCTCACCCCTCTGCCCTCAGGAGCACCTCACCCCTCTGCCCTCAGGAGCACCTCACCCCTCTGCCCTCAGGAGCACCTCACCCCTCTGCCCTCAGGAGTACCTCACCCCTCTGCCCTCAGGAGTACCTCACCCCTCTGCCCTCAGGAGCACCTCACCCCTCTGCCCTCAGGAGCACCTCACCCCTCTGCCCTCAGGAGTACCTCACCCCTCTGCCCTCAGGAGTACCTCACCCCTCTGCCCTCAGGAGCACCTCACCCCTCTGCCCTCAGGAGCACCTCACCCCTCTGCCCTCAGGAGTACCTCACCCCTCTGCCCTCAGGAGTACCTCACCCCTCTGCCCTCAGGAGTACCTCACCCCTCTGCCCTCAGGAGCACCTCACCCCTCTGCCCTCAGGAGCACCTCACCCCTCTGCCCTCAGGACGGAGGAGCACCTCACCCCTCTGCCCTCAGGAGCACCTCACCCCTCTGCCCTCAGGAGCACCTCACCCCTCTGCCCTCAGGAGCACCTCACCCCTCTGCCCTCAGGAGCACCTCTGCCCTCAGGAGCACCTCACCCCTCTGCCCTCAGGAGAACCACACCCCTCTGCCCTCAGGAGAACCTCACCCCTCAGCTCTCAGGACGAAGGAGCACCTCACCCCTCTGCCCTCAGGAGAACCACAACTCTCTGCCCTCAGGAGCACCTCACCCCTCTGCCCTCAGGAGCACCTCACCCCTCTGCCCTCTGCCCTCAGGAGCACCTCTGTCCTCAGGAGCACCTCTGTCCTCAGGACAGTCCGTGGACACACGCTCCTCTCGCGTCTAAATTCTCATAAATCTCTAACATAGAATCGGACTCACCCAGTTTGTCTCTCACGCTGTGACGCAGATGCGCAGGTTCTGTCTCTTCTTCGTGGGTATAAGCTTCCACGGCCTCAGTGGAGCCGCCCTCAGGCTCACACTGGCCCTGCACCTGGTCTAAAGAGGGTTTAACCAGGTCTAAACCAGGTCTAAAGCGGGTTTAACCAGGTCTAAACCAGGTCTAAAGCGGGTTTAACCAGGTCTAAACCAGGTCTAAAGAGGGTTTAACCAGGTCTAAACCAGGTCTAAAGAGGGTTTAACCAGGTCTAAACCAGGTCTAAAGAGGGTTTAACCAGGTCTAAACCAGGTCTAAAGAGGGTCTAAACTAGGGTGACAGGAAAGGACACGTGTGTGTGTGTGTGTGTGTGTGTGTGTGTGTGTGTGGGGGGGGGGGGGGGGGTGTCTTTGATCAAAGATCAAAGTTCAGCTTTATTGTCAATTCTGCCATATGTGTTCAACAGTGAATCGAAATGTATTTTCTCTCTGGCCAAGTGCAAAAAGACAGTGTACAAAATAGAACAAAAACTATCCAAGACAGAAATCTAAATCTAAAGTCTAAGATCTAAAATCAGAGCAGTGCAACATAAATACATATTTACAGATGTCCAAAGTGTGCAGTGTGCATCAAAAATGTGCAGTGGAAGATACAGCAGTGAAATGGTCATGTGCAATAGAATGTGCATTGGAGTTAAGATAAAATAAATGTGCAGCAGTAGAAATTCTAGTGCAATAACAGGAGTAAACAACAGTAGTAAATGTAAATGTGCAACAGTCGTCCTTAGCAGCAGTTTTTTTTTTAAGTGTCTAGAGTGATGTGTTTTTATGGAATACAGGTTATGCCAATATGGGGGGGTGGGGTGGGGGTGGGAGACGGGTCAGGTGAGAGTTCAGCCTCCTGACAACTTAGGAATAATGTATGAAGTCAACATATATTAACATGGAACACCCATCATCGCGTCGCGAATGTTTGCATACGACACATCGCAGAGTAGCAAGTGTAAATAATGGGGGGATTTATGACAATTTATGCAACGGAGGCCGACGAGGGTCCGAAAGGACAAAATGTAAAAAAGGACACATGACAGACGGCTCTAAAACCGGACTGTCCGGACGAATGGTCACCCTAGTCTAAACCAGGCCCAAAGCGGGTCCAAACCAGGCCCAGAGCGGGTCCAAACCAGGCCCAAAGCGGGTCCAAACCAGGCCCAAAGCGGGTCCAAACCAGGCCCAAAGCGGGTCTAAACCAGGCCCAAAGCGGGTCTAAGCCAGGCCCAAAGCGGGTCCAAACCAGGCCCAAAGCGGGTCTAAACCAGGCCCAAAGCGGGTCCAAACCAGGCCCAAAGCGGGTCTAAACCAGGCCCAAAGCGGGTCTAAACCAGGTTAGGGTTGAGACTGTGGTACAGTCAAAGGCTGAAGGACTTGAACCCTTCTCAGCTCTCGTAGCACCGCTTTAAACTCCCTGAACTTTAGTGAGATTAATTCTCCTGAGGTCAGCTCAGACTTTAACAAAATAATTCACTTTTATCAAACACACAGGCCTCAGAGTCAAGTGCTTTTATTCAGATTTTATTAAATGCCGCAACGTCGACGGACTGCACCAGGTCCTCGAAGGCCGTGATCTGCTCCTCCAGGATGTCTGTGCCCACCTGAAACACAAACACTTTAAACTCGGCATCACCCGACCTCCTCCGCCGACGACCTCCTCCGGCAAAACGCGCCTTACCTTATCGTCTTCCACCACACAGTTGATCTGGAGTTTCTTGATGCCGTATCCGACCGGCACCAGTTTGGCTGAAAAAGACAAACGCCTGATTTAGAATCCGTTTACGCCAAACTCATCCCAGACCAGCTCGTCCAACAGAGGATCAGATCCAAAAAGGTGGCATCACCAAAACTCAGCCGAAAGATGGTGAAAAGGATCATCACATCCTCGATTTGAAAATGATTCTTTAGGTTTTTCAAACGCAGGTCGAGTCATAAGTCCAGACTACAGGGTTTTACACAGAATAAAGGACAGGAAGGGCATCTGACTTACACTGTCCCCACACCAGCCCGTCCATCTGGAGGCTCCTCACACACTCCTCCATCTTCTTCATGTCCGTCTCGTCGTCCCACGGCTTCACATCCAGAAGGATCGAAGACTTTGCAATGACGGCAGGCTCTGAGGAGAACAGGGTCAGAACCGGCTCAGAACCAGGCCAGGAATAATCAGAGTCAAAACCAGATCCAGGTTTAAAACTGGTCTAACAAAAGCCAGGTCCAACATGTAGAAGGGCCGGGCGGTATACCGGTTCATACAGAATACCGGTGAGTGTGTGCCAACAAAACATCGGGAACACAGAGCGGTGGAAACGTTGCGCCGGGGAACTGTTTTGCAGTGGCACGAGCGCGGTGGAAGTGCAAGGTGGAAGTGCAAGGTGGAAGTGCAAGGTGGAAGTGCAAGGTGGAAGTGTAAGGTGGAAGTGCAAGGTGGAAGTGCAAGGTGGAAGTGCAAGGTGGAAGTGCAAGGTGGAAGTGCAAGGTGGAAGTGCAAGGTGGAAGTGCAAGGTGGAAGTGCAAGGTGGAAGTGCAAGGGGGAAGTGCGAGGTGGAAGTGCAAGGTGGAAGTGTAAGGTGGAAGTGCAAGGTGGAAGTGCAAGGTGGAAGTGCAAGGTGGAAGTGCAAGGTGGAAGTGCAAGGTGGAAGTGCAAGGTGGAAGTGTAAGGTGGAAGTGCAAGGTGGAAGTGCAAGGTGGAAGTGCAAGGTGGAAGTGTAAGGTGGAAGTGCAAGGTGGAAGTGTAAGCCGCACGAGCGCGGTGGAAGTGTAAGGTGGAAGTGTACGCCGCACGAGCGCGGTGGAAGTGTAAGGTGGAAGTGTACGCCGCGTCCCAGTTCGAGGGCTGCAGTCTTTGCTGCTTTTTCAGCGGCTCCAAAGGCTGGAGCCCTCGATCTCTCCTCCGTGGACCACAAGGCCGTTGCCGAAATGGGACAGGACGACGGAGCCGCTCGCAGCGCCCAGACACTGCTAACGCTAACGCTAACAACACGCTCCACGCAAATTCCGCACACGGATCAATAACCCTGGAATTGGGACACTACAGTGAGTGAACAACATGGACGTTGTTGTTAGAAACAGAGGAACTTCTACTGAGGAGCTGTGTCAGGAGTGTGGAAGAACTTCAGCTTTAAAAAATCTGATGCTGATCAAACAAACATTCTGTAAATGTTGTAGCGACTCAGACGTCACTCCAAGACGCGTTTGCTGAGGGGAACGCCTACGCCAACAAAAGCAGCCAGTAGAATTTTGAAAAATACAGTGATACCGCCCAGCTCCAGCATGTCGTACTCTACAGGTCCAAGTGCACTTTGCAGGACTCACTCTTGGACTTCTTTGCAGCGTACGCAGCCAGTCTCTCCTCTTTGATACGTGCGGCTTCTTCATCCTCCTGAAATACAAAACCAGTTACAATCCACATAGACCCTCAATAAGACCCCACCAAGACTGGTTACAATCCCTCTAAAACCCACCTCTTCGTCTGAACCAAACAGGTCGAGGTCGTCGTCCTCGTCTTCGTCCTTATTGGCTGCTGGGGCTTTGGGGGTGGAGTCTGTGCTGTCGGCTACGCCTGCTGGACCGTACTGACCCAAAGGCTTCTTCACTCCGGGCAAACTGGGCCAGGCCCAGACCACAAAAGAACCAGAGTTAGAACCAGGACCAGGTGAGGACTAAACCTGGTCTAGACCCGGACTGGTCCCCGTGGATCCTAAAAGTCCCAATCAGGAGCAGAACCTTTCCTGTGTTTAGAACCATCTGGAGCTGAGCAGAACAAGTATCAGAACAGAAGAGTATAAGCCAGGCATGGGCAAACTACGGCCCGGGGGCCATATGTGGCCCGTTAAGCTTTTTAATCCGGCCCACCCAACTTTAAAGGTCCCATGGCATGAAATTTTCACTCTGAGGTTTTTGAACGTTAATGTGAGCTCCCCTACCCTGTTTAGGGCCCCCGTCATGGTTAAAAGTTGTGAAATGTCTAAACTGAGCATTTGCGATCCTTTTCTACGTTACAAAAAATTCTGAGCTCAAACGGGCGATTTTGAACAAGGAAACTTATTGATGTCAGATCGAAAAAAGAAATGCAAATGCAGTTCCACCCCCGTCTGTCTGTACTCAGCGTCTCTGTAAATCACGCCCAGAGAGTTTGGACTGCGAATGCGCTAGGCAATGCGAAATGCATTTTTTTATTTGCCTGGAGGCACGTCCAAGTGTTTCTAGGCTCGGAAGTCCTTTATCTGAGCCTCTGGACCTTTGAACAGCAGTGGTTTAATTTTATTTTATGTGGAAATGTGTTTATTTTTCAATGGAACGCTTCAAATCTCTCCCCCCGTGCAAAAACAAGGAAATGGATCAGCTGTGGGCTCTGAGCTCTGAGCGGAGAGTTTGGCCACACCCCCACCCTCTACTATTGGCCAGCTTTTTTCTCCTCATTTGCATTCAAGCAACAACGCCCATTATGACCTGTTCTGAGGGAGAAAAAAATACTCTCATCTTATCTGTTTCTCATGAGTGTTGATTTTGAAGAAGGATTCATTTACAGTATTAGGGAACCATTAAAGGAAAAGTAACGTTATTTTACAATCTGAGCCTTCTTTCGGTAATAAAACAAGTCGTTTGACTCACCCATATCACGTTCGTGTCATTTGGAGCTGTTTGAAGAAAGTTATGTTGTAGCGTATCTGTTAGCATTTGTATTCGGGGCATTACTTTGTGGTGTCCAAAAAACACAAACTTTAGCACTTTTCAAATCATAGAAGCCCGATGTCTTAATGCAAGATTTCGTTTGAAGCAAAAGTGGCCTGTAATCCGAGATTTAGCCATAGTTTTCAGCTTTGCGTTTCATGTTTGGGTCCCGGGAGCTGAGAGCACAGTCCACACATGCGCACTGGCCTCATCTACTCGAAACTATGGCTAAATCTCGGATTACAGGCCACTTTTGCTTCAAACGAAATCTTACATTAAGACATCGTGCTTCTATGATTTGAAAAGTGCTAAAGTTTGTGTTATTTGGACACCACAAAGTAATGCCCCGAGCAAATGATACAGCACCATGTTAACGGATACGGGATCATTACTAGAACAGAACGGCTCAACATAAGTTCTGCGATACTGCTCCAATTGACAGAAAAATGCTATGGGTGAGTAAAACTACTTGTTTTATTGCCGAAAGAAGGCTCAGATTGTAAAAAAACGTTAATTTGCCTTTAAGGAGCCATATAAAAGCATCAACAAGTACCATGTCATGGGATCTTTAAACAATTATATTAATAAACCTTGTTAATGTTTTAAAGTTTGTGTTTAATAAGGAGTGCACAAGTACATATTTGTTCACTGAAGTATTCAGTATTCAGCTGCTGTGCCTGATGCCAGAGACTGTAGAGGTTTTTAAAGAATAGAATATCAGCCGTCACTTTGCCACAAAACAGTTAAAGAACCTGAAGGAGAACAGAACTTTCAGTGCTTTAAAATAGTAACTGTTAGTAATAAAAAAGCTGTATTTTATCAATTAAATGTCCTGTGTTTTAAGAGACATTTCAGTAAACAGCTAAATACCGAGGAACTTGAAAGATGGACATTTTGTTGTAATGTTTTTGTTCATTTTTAATTGAAATAAAGCACATGTTTTCTACATATCCCATGTTATTTTTAGCGTTTTTACCAAAACACTAAATCCACCTGCTCCTGGTCCGGCCCTTCTGTCTAATTTTAGAACCCTTTGTGGCCCACGGGTCAGAAAGTTTGTCCACCCCTGGTATAAGCCCACGGACCACTACGGGCGCAGACGGGCACAGACAGGCACAGACGGGCGCTCACCTGGCTTTCTGGCTGCTGTAGGACTTGATGTGGTTGTACCAGCGCAGAGCATGGCACAGGTCAGCAGGGGGCGCTGCAGAGAGGGCCTCAAACACAGCGACATCAGCCTGAGATGGAACGAACCTGAACAGAACCAGAGACACCGCCGTTACCGGGAAAATACTCAACAGTAAAACTAGTCTACGTCCAGATCGGACCCGAGCCACATCCGGTTTAAGATCACTGGGAATTACAAAAGAAACATTTTAGAGTTTGACCTCAGGCCTGGACTAAAGCTGCTGCTCGTTTTATTTTAGACGTGGTTTTTAAATAAAACTGTTAAGTCCAACTCCCCAGTCCCACCAAAACCATGAGATTTACTGACGTTTATAAAGAAATACAATTAACAGGATTAGCTCCACCCTCCTCCGGTGAAGATGGGCTGGGTCAGGGCTGGAGGGGCCCCGGACTCTGATGGGGGGCCCCCGGACTCTGATGGGGGGCCCCCGGACTCTGATGGGGGGCCCCCGGACTCTGATGGGGGGGGGGGCCCCGGACTCTGATGGGGGGGGGGGCCCCGGACTCTGATGGGGGGGGGGCCCCGGACTCTGATGGGGGGGGGCCCCGGACTCTGATGGGGGGCCCGGGTTAGGATTAGGGACGTCAACAATTAATCGACTTATGATTGAATTGAAGACGTTGGTCGAACAAAATGCATTAATTGTAATTAATCATGGACACCTGCACGGTCACCAAACAAGGCACTGCCCGGTGTCCTGCTGAGCACCAGATCCAACCGCGGCGCCCGGGGTGTGTAGTCTCAGCCCGAGCCACAAACCAGCCGCACCAAACCAGCAGCGGCATGTGGTGGTTTAATCCTGGTCTAGTCCAGGTCTAGACCTGGTTTAGTTCTGGTCTAGACCTGGTTTAGTCCACGTTTAGTCCTGGTTTAGTCTCTTAGCCAAACAGGACACAGAACACAATGGTACACTATAAAAAATTTTAAAATCCACGAGCCGCGACAGAGCGAGGGATTAGTGTATTCTGTTATTCAGGATCAATACATTTATCTGTTTTTTACTAAGGAATAACGGAGGAATATACAATATAATAATACTGTGATATATGTTATGTTACTATAGCTTATATTCTTAAAGACCCTATTGAAACATGAAAATTCAGATGAAAAACGCCGCTTATCAGTTAATCGATCGATAAGGTCAATCAACTATCAATGAATGAATGAATGGATCATTTGTGTCCCTGGTTCGGGTCGCTCTGGAGCAGAGGATCAGATCTGAAAGTGACATCACCAAATTCAGCCGAAAGATGAAAAGAATCATCACGTCCTGTGCCCCGGACCAAGGTTCTGTTCGTCCTGTGCCCTGGACCAAGGTTCTGTTCGTCCTGTGCCCCGGACCAAGGTTCTGTTCGTCCTGTGCCCCGGACCAAGGTTCTGTTCGTCCTGTGCCTAGGGTGACCACCGGCATGAAACAGGAAAGGAGGACACTTGTGTCCAAAAAGGAGGACAAAGGCCCTAAAGTGAGGACACCTTGTTTTTGGTTTTTTTCCCTCTGGGTTTGGGGAAAAGAAAAACAACTTATGAATAATGTTTGACGTCAACATATATTTATTAACATGGAACACCCATCAAAAAGAAAAATGTGGCAAATTATGGTCAAGATGATATGAACAAGAACAATATCACTAATTCACTGAAAACACAGTGTTTGTCATCATATGTCATGGCAAAGAAGAAAGAAGAAATGCAGAACTCTTAGTTCTGCATTTCACTTTTAAAAGGTCAGATCTCTACCTGGATTTGTGGAATTCGCACAAAATCCCAAAATATTATTTGCAATTATGAAATCCGTAATGTAAATATTGTAACGTATTTTAACTGTCTACATTGAGAGGAAACGTAAGTGAAACCTGTTACACACGGCACTAAAGAAAAGAACATTTTAAGGCACAGTAATAAGGCGATGAAGATGGAAGAAGGAGCCAAGTTTCACCTCAAAGAGGCTCAGACAGAGAGCGGACAACACGAGGGGCTGACGGGCTGGATCAGAATGTTTCATACGACACTTCACAGAGGAACAAGTGTAAATAATGGGGGGGGGGGGGTTTATGCAACGGAGGCCGACGAGGGTCCGAAAGGACAAAATGTAAAAAAGGACACGTGACAGACAGATCTAAAACCGGACTGTCCGGACCAAATCCGGACGAATGGTCACCCTACTGTGCCCCGGACCAAGGTTCGGTTCGTCCTGTGCCCCCCCCCCTCCGGCGCCATGTGGCTTAACCCGGGTTTGGACCGGGGTCTTTATTCTTTGGTCCAAACTGGTCCGGACCGTTCTGTCCCGGGTTAAACAGAATAAACAGAGCGGTACCGCGGCCCGTGGACCGGTTCTTCACTTTAATCCCGAACCTGAGCCGCGGCGGTGCCACGTGAGCCAACATGGCGGCTCCTCTGCTCAGAACCGGCTCTACCGGAGGTTCGGTACTGACCCCTCCACGTAGCTGCGGTCCGACAGGAAGTCATTCAGAACCCTGAGTCCGGAACCGGAGCGGAGATCACCGAAGCCCATGGTTCTGGTGCTGGTCCTGGTCCTCGTGCGGCGGCGGAGAAAGAGGAAGAGGAGGAGGAAGAGGAGGCGCTATAAGGCCGAGGACAGACTCCTCCTCTTCCTCCTCCTCCTGCTCCTCCTGCTCCCGCCCCGCTGCCACACACACCTCCAGAACCTCAAGGAACCTCCAGAACCTCCAGAACCTCCAGGACCTCCAGGACCTGAGGAGATCCTCCAGAACCCACAAATATATGGATTTTTATTACATTTTTGTATTATATTGTTACTTCTTCCCCTGCACTTTATCAACACTTTTTCCCCATGTACTATTACTGCAGTTATTAGTACTATTACTGCAGTTATTAGTACTATTACTGCAGTTATTAGTACTATTACTGCAGTTATTAGTACTATTACTGCAGTTATTAGTACTATTACTGCAGTTATTAGTACTATTACTGCAGTTATTAGTACTATTACTGCAGTTATTAGTACTATTACTGCAGTTATTAGTACTATTACTGCAGTTATTAGTACTATTACTGCAGTTATTAGTACTATTACTGCAGTTATTAGTACTATTACTGCAGTTATTAGTACTATTACTGCAGTTATTAGTACTATTACTGCAGTTATTAGTACTATTACTGCAGTTATTAGTACTATTACTGCAGTTATTAGTACTATTACTGCAGTTATTAGTACTATTACTGCAGTTATTAGTACTATTACTGCAGTTATTAGTACTATTACTGCAGTTATTAGTACTATTACTGCAGTTATTAGTACTTCTGACTATCTCATTGTTGACCTTGTGTTGATCCTGAATATGACAAATAAACAATCTGGAATCTTGAATCCTGAAAAACCCCTGAGGAGATCCACCAGGAGATCCACCAGGAGATCCACCAGGAGAACCCAAAACCTCGTTTGTGATCAGGTTTGTGGGATTCAGGAGGACGGGAGGGCATCTGACACAGTTGTAATAAACACACAAAGGAGATTTGAGTGAAATTTTATTGAGTGAATCTTTGGTCTGTCACAGTTGTGTCTCTGCTCCAAACCCTGTGGAGGACTGAGAGTCTTCAGGAGCTCATCACCTCCTCCTCTCCTCCTCTTCCTCTCCTCCTCTCCTCCTCTTCCTCTCTCCTCCTCTCCTCCTCTCCTCTTCCTCCTCTTCCTCTCCTCTTCCTCTTTTGCAGACGTCACATGTTTAAAGTCCAAACTGAAGTCAAGACTTTGGAGCAGAGACAGAACTTTTCATCATAAACAAAAACCCCAGAGTGTGGAAACCCCAGAGTGTGGAGAAGTGAAAACCCCAGAGTGTGGAGAAGTGGAAACCCCAGAGTGTGGAGAAGTGGAAACCCCAGAGTGTGGAGAAGTGGAAACCCCAGAGTGTGGAGAAGTGAAAACCCCAGAGTGTGGAGACCCCAGAGTGTGGAGAAGTGAAAACCCCAGAGTGTGGAGACCCCAGAGTGTGGAGAAGTGGAAACCCCAGAGTGTGGAGAAGTGGACCGAGTGGACGTCACCACAGCGTCCGGCTCCAGTCAGATGAAGCTCACTGAGGCTAGCGTTCACAAGAGAGAATCTGGGGTTTTAATGAACAAAATAGTGAGATATTGATATAATTATATATGGTCCAAATGTGAAAAGTGAAGCTTTGGGTTAAAAAATAGCAGAAATCTGAAATGTGATGTCACATGATGATGTCACGTGATGATGTCACATGATGATGTCACATGATGATGTCACATGATGATGTCACGTGATGATGTCACATGATGATGTCACATGATGTCACGTGATGATGTCACATGATGTCACGTGATGATGTCACATGATGATGTCACATGATGTCACGTGATGATGTCACATGATGATGTCACATGATGTCACATGATGTCACGTGATGATGTCACATGATGATGTCACATGATGATGTCACATGATGATGTCACGTGATGATGTCACATGATGATGTCACGTGATGATGTCACATGATGATGTCACGTGATGATGTCACATGATGTCACGTGATGATGTCACATGATGATGTCACATGATGTCACGTGATGATGTCACATGATGATGTCACATGATGTCACATGATGTCACGTGATGATGTCACATGATGATGTCACATGATGATGTCACATGATGATGTCACGTGATGATGTCACATGATGATGTCACGTGATGATGTCACATGATGTCACGTGATGATGTCACATGATGATGTCACATGATGATGTCACATGATGATGTCACATGATGATGTCACATGATGTCACGTGATGATGTCACATGATGATGTCACATGATGATGTCACATGATGATGTCACATGATGATGTCACGTGATGATGTCACATGATGATGTCACATGATGATGTCACATGATGATGTCACATGATGATGTCACATGATGATGTCACATGATGATGTCACATGATGATGTCACATGATGATGTCACATGATGTCACGTGATGATGTCACATGATGATGTCACATGATGATGTCACGTGATGATGTCACATGATGATGTCACGTGATGATGTCACATGATGATGTCACATGATGTCACATGATGTCACGTGATGATGTCACATGATGATGTCACATGATGATGTCACATGATGATGTCACGTGATGATGTCACGTGATGATGTTTAAGAAAAGAGTCACATTTGAGAGAAACTGCACTTTTCTGTAAAAAAAAACTAAACAAGAGGAACACAGACGCAGAGATTTAAAGGAAACACCAGAGCCCACTTCATGATGTCACACTTTACAGATGATGTCATAACCTCAGACTGTCGCTGCGTCATGTGATCGGAAATGCAGAAGACCCTTCACTGCTTCCGTCAGTCTGCCCCAGGGCAGCTGTGGCTACAAAAAAGTATCTTACCACCATGTGTGGAGTGAATGAACAATGAAGTGTAAAGCGCTTTGGGTGTCATGACAGGCGCTGTATAAATGCTATGAATGATTATTATTATCACTGCGGCAGCGTCCGTTTGGACCGATTCTGTTTTATTTTACACTTACGGTTTGGCTTTACGAATCAAACACATTTAAGACTAAATTCAGCTTTAAATTCAAATTAATGAAGTTCCTACGTGTTTCTCTCGTGTTACCGCTCGACTGCTGCAGCCTCCGAGGTCAGCTGATGACCTGATCACATGGTCACATGATCACGTGATCATCTGATCACATGACCGCAGCGTCACAAACAGGCACAAACTCTAAAAGCACAAACGTGTGAGAATGTTCGCTCTGTCAACGAGGCTGTTCTGATGTTAGCATTAGGGTTAGCATGTTAGCATTAGCAATGTTAGCGTTATCAGTGTTAGCATAAGCAGTGTTAGCATAAGCAGTGTTAGCATAAGCAGTGTTAGCATAAGCAGTGTTAGCATAAGCAGTGTTAGCATTAGCAGTGTTAGCATTAACAGTGTTAGCATTAGCAGTGTTAGCGTTAGCAGTATTAGTGTTAGCAGTGCGTTAGCAGGATTAGCACTGCTGTAGTGTTTGTCTAAACGGGTTTCCCATAATGCTCTGGGATGTCACTGTGAAAAGTGCTCTTATATAAATGATAACGTAATATTTACGTTATATTTACGTTATATTTATGATAATATGTTTATTCTGTATTTCTCAGAGACTTTGGTCGTGCCTCCTGACTCCTCCCCCAGTACATCACTCCTCCCCCTTGGCTCTGGCCCCACCCTCAGCCTCCTGCTTCTTCTCTGGCTCCTCCTCCAGATCCTTTTCTAGATCCACTTTGGGACTCTGGTCTGGATCTTGGTCGGAATCTTGGTCTGGTTCTTGGTCTGGTTCTTGGTCTGGTTCTTGGTCTGGTTCTTGGTCTGGTTCTTGGTCTTGGGGCAGGGTGGAGGATAAGGTGTACTCTGGACTCACGCCCTCAGCGCTCCCCTGGTCCTGGCTCTGGTCTTGGCTCTGGTCTTGGCTCTGGTCCTCGCTCTGGTCCAACTCCAGGGGTGCCTCCTGTTCCTCGTGCTCTGCAGATGGAGCCTCATCCTGGGGCAGAGCATCAGGCGAGTCCCTGGTTTCAGCCACGGCCTCCAGAGTCTCCACCGGGATCTCAGTCGATCCACGAGACTGGAACAAAAACAAGAAGCAGGTCTAAACCAGGTCTAAACCAGGTCTAAACCAGGTCTAAACCAGGTTTAAACCTGGTCTAAACCTGGTCTAAACCAGGTTTAAACCAGGTCTAAACCAGGTCTAAACCAGGTTTAAACCAGGTTTAAACCAGGTCTAAACCAGGTCTAAACCAGGACTAAACCAGGTCTAAACCAGGACTAAACCAGGTCTAAGCCAGATCTAAACCAGATCTAAACCAGATCTAAACCAGGTCTACACCAGGTCTAAACCAGGTCTAAACCAGGACTAAACCAGGACTAAACCAGGTCTAAACCAGGTCTAAACCAGGTCTAAACCAGGTCTAAACCAGGTCTAAACCAGGACTAAACCAGGTCTAAGCCAGATCTAAACCAGATCTAAACCAGGTCTACACCAGGTCTAAACCAGGTCTAAACCAGGACTAAACCAGGACTAAACCAGGTCTAAACCAGGTCTAAACCAGGACTAAACCAGGACTAAACCAGGTCTAAACCAGGTCTAAACCAGGACTAAGCCAGGTCTATACCAAGATTACACTAGGATTAAACCAGGACTAGAGCAGTACCTTCTTGAGTCCGAATGAAACTGGAGACTTGAGTTTCAGTTTGTGGCGTTGTTCCAGTTTTGTTCCGATCTTCGTCATTTTCTTCTCAATATTTTGTTTAGAAAACGCCTTCTTCAGCGAGTCCACCTGCACCAGACAAGACCAGGTTTAGACCAAGTTTAGACCGGGTTTAGACCTGGTTTAGACTGGGTTTAGACCTTCTTGAGGCTGGATCTCTTCAGTTTCTCAGCTCTCGTTGGTTCCAGGTTTTCCAGTTCCAGGTCCTGGGGCCAGTCATCCTCTAGCTCCGCCTCCAGACCCGCCTCCTCATCAGATGATAGGTCAATGGTGTGTAGCCCCGCCCCCTCGGGCTCAGGTTCCTCCCCCTCCTCTGTGATGTCATCGCGAGGAAATGGCGGCTGGTCTTTGACAAAAACCGAGGCTGGGATCTCAGTCTGTTCCTGGTCAGAGAAGCAGGTTTCAGGGTCAGGATCTGTAAGTCTGTACGTCTGTACGTCTGTAAGTCTGTAAGTCTGTACGTCTGTAAGTCTGTACATCTGTAAGTCTGTACGTCTGTAAGTCTGTAAGTCTGTAAGTCTGTACATCTGTAAGTCTATACATCTGTAAGTCTGTACATCTGTACGTCTGTAAGTCTGTACGTCTGTACGTCTGTACCTCTGTACCTCTGTAAATCTGTACGTCTGTAAGTCTGTACATCTGTAAGTCTATACATCTGTAAGTCTGTACATCTGTACGTCTGTAAGTCTGTACGTCTGTACGTCTGTACCTCTGTACCTCTGTAAATCTGTACGTCTGTAAGTCTGTACATCTGTAAGTCTATACATCTGTAAGTCTGTACATCTGTACGTCTGTAAGTCTGTATGTCTGTACGTCTGTACGTCTGTAAGTCTGTACCTCTGTAAGTCTGTACGTCTGTACCTCTGTAAGTCTGTACGTCTGTAAGTCTGTACATCTGTAAGTCTATACATCTGTAAGTCTGTACATCTGTAAGTCTGTACGTCTGTAAGCCTGTACGTCTGTAAGCCTGTACATCTGTAAGTCTGTACGTCTGTACGTCTGTACGTCTACAAGTCTGTACATCTGTAAGTCTATACATCTGTACGTCTGTAAGTCTGTACATCTGTAAGTCTGTACATCTGTACGTCTGTACGTCTGTACGTCTGTAAGTCTGTACATCTGTAAGTCTGTACGTCTGTAAGTCTGTACATCTGTAAGTCTGTACATCTGTAAGTCTGTACGTCTGTAAGTCTGTACATCTGTAAGCCTGTACGTCTGTAAGTCTGTACGTCTGTAAGCCTGTACGTCTGTACATCTGTAAGCCTGTACGTCTGTAAGCCTGTACATCTGTAAGCCTGTACGTCTGTAAGCCTGTACATCTGTAAGCCTGTACGTCTGTAAGCCTGTACATCTGTAAGTTTGTACGTCTGTACATCTGTAAGTCTATACATCTGTAAGTCTGTAAGTCTGTACGTCTGTACATCTGTAAGTCTGTACGTCTGTACGTCTGTACGTCTACAAGTCTGTACATCTGTAAGTCTATACATCTGTAAGTCTGTACGTCTGTACGTCTACAAGTCTGTACATCTGTAAGTCTATACATCTGTAAGTCTGTACGTCTGTACGTCTACAAGTCTGTACATCTGTAAGTCTATACATTTGTACGTCTACAAGTCTGTACATCTGTAAGTCTGTAAGTCTGTACATCTGTAAGTCTATACATCTGTAAGTCTATACATCTGTAAGTCTGTAAGTCTGTACATCTGTAAGTCTGTACATCTGTAAGTCTATACATCTGTAAGTCTGTAAGTCTGTACGTCTGTACATCTGTAAGTCTATACATCTGTAAGTCTGTAAGTCTGTACGTCTGTACATCTGTAAGTCTATACATCTGTAAGTCTGTACGTCTGTACGTCTGTACCTCTGTAAGTCTGTACATCTGTAAGTCTGTACATCTGTACGTCTACAAGTCTGTACATCTGTAAGTCTGTACATCTGTAAGTCTGTACGTCTGTACGTCTACAAGTCTGTACATCTGTAAGTCTATACATCTGTACGTCTGTAAGTCTGTAAGTCTGTACATCTGTAAGCCTGTACATCTGTAGGTTTGTACGTCTGTACGTCTGTAAGTCTGTACATCTGTAAGCCTGTACATCTGTAAGTTTGTACGTCTGTACGTCTGTAAGTCTATACATCTGTAAGTTTGTACGTCTGTACGTCTGTAAGTCTGTACATCTGTAAGTCTATACATCTGTAAGTTTGTACGTCTGTACGTCTGTAAGTCTGTACATCTGTAAGCCTGTACATCTGTAAGTTTGTACGTCTGTACGTCTGTAAGTCTATACATCTGTAAGTCTGTACATCTGTAAGTCTGTAAGTCTGTAAGTCTGTACCTCTGTAAGTCTGTACCTCTGTACCTCTGTAAGTCTGTACGTCTGTACGTCTGTAAGTCTGTACCTCTGTAAGTCTGTACCTCTGTACCTCTGTAAGTCTGTAAGTCTGTACGTCTGTACCTCTGTAAGTCTGTACCTCTGTACCTCTGTAAGTCTGTAAGTCTGTACGTCTGTAAGTCTGTACATCTGTAAGTCTGTACATCTGTAAGTCTGTATGTCTGTAAGTCTGTACGTCTGTAAGTCTATACATCTGTAAGTCTGTACGTCTGTAAATCTGTAAGTCTGTACGTCTGTAAGTCTGTACATCTGTAAGTCTGTACATCTGTAAGTCTATACATCTATACATCTGCAAGTCTGTAAGTCTGTACATCTGTAAGTCTATACATCTGTAAGTCTGTACGTCTGTACGTCTGTAAGTCTGTAAGTCTGTAAGTCTGTACGTCTGTAAGTCTGTACATCTGTAAGCCTGTACGTCTGTAAGTCTGTACGTCTGTACGTCTGTACGTCTGTACGTCTGTACGTCTGTACGTCTGTAAGTCTGTACATCTGTAAGTCTGTACATCTGTAAGCCTGTAAGTCTGTACATCTGTAAGTCTGTACATCTGTACGTCTGTAAGTCTGTACGTCTGTAAGTCTGTACGTCTGTACGTCTGTAAGTCTGTACGTCTGTACGTCTGTAAGTCTGTACGTCTGTAAGTCTGTACATCTGTAAGTCTGTACGTCTGTACGTCTGTAAGTCTGTACGTCTGTATGTCTGTACGTCTGTACATCTGTAAGTCTGTACATCTGTAAGTCTGTACGTCTGTAAGTCTGTACGTCTGTAAGTCTGTACGTCTGTAAGTCTGTACGTCTGTAAGTCTGTACATCTGTAAGTCTGTACGTCTGTAAGTCTATACATCTGTAAGTCTGTACGTCTGTAAGTCTGTACGTCTGTAAGTCTATACATCTGTACGTGTGTACGTCTGTAAGTCTGTAAGTCTGTACGTCTGTACGTCTGTACGTCTGTACATCTGTACGTCTGTACGTCTGTAAGTCTATACATCTGTAAGTCTGTACATCTGTAAGTCTGTACGTCTGTATGTCTGTACGTCTGTACATCTGTAAGTCTGTACATCTGTAAGTCTGTACATCTGTAAGCCTTTACGTCTGTAAGTCTGTACGTCTGTATGTCTGTACGTCTGTACGTGTGTACGTCTGTAAGTCTGTACGTCTGTAAGTCTGTACATCTGTAAGTCTATACATCTGTAAGTCTGTGCGTCTGTAAGTCTGTACGTCTGTAAGTCTATACATCTGTAAGTCTGTACGTCTGTAAATCTGTAAGTCTGTACGTCTGTAAGTCTGTACATCTGTAAGTCTGTACATCTGTACATCTGTAAGTCTGTACATCTGTAAGTCTATACATCTATACATCTGTAAGTCTATACATCTGTAAGTCTGTAAGTCTGTAGATCTGTAAGTCTATACATCTGTAAGTCTGTACGTCTGTAAGTCTGTAAGTCTGTACGTCTGTAAGTCTGTACGTCTGTACGTCTGTACGTCTGTAAGTCTGTACATCTGTAAGTCTGTACATCTGTAAGCCTGTAAGTCTGTACATCTGTAAGTCTGTACATCTGTACGTCTGTAAGTCTGTACGTCTGTAAGTCTGTACGTCTGTACGTCTGTACGTCTGTAAGTCTGTACGTCTGTACGTCTGTAAGTCTGTACGTCTGTAAGTCTGTACATCTGTAAGTCTGTACGTCTGTACGTCTGTAAGTCTGTAAGCCTGTACGCCTGTACGTCTGTAAGTCTGTACGTCTGTAAGTCTGTACGTCTGTATGTCTGTACGTCTGTACATTTGTAAGTCTGTACATCTGTACATCTGTAAGTCTGTACGTCTGTAAGCCTGTACGTCTGTAAGTCTGTACATCTGTAAGCCTGTACATCTGTAAGTCTATACATCTGTAAGTCTGTACGTCTGTAAGTCTGTACGTCTGTAAGTCTGTACATCTGTAAGTCTGTACGTCTGTAAGTCTGTACATCTGTAAGTCTGTACATCTGTAAGTCTGTACATCTGTACGTCTGTAAGTCTGTACGTCTGTAAGTCTGTACGTCTGTACGTCTGTAAGTCTGTACGTCTGTAAGTCTGTACGTCTGTATGTCTGTACGTCTGTAAGCCTGTACGTCTGTAAGCCTGTACGTCTGTATGTCTGTAAGTCTGTACATCTGTAAGCCTGTACATCTGT
>JAVJIX010000396.1:107500-127500 GCA_036785185.1 Paratrypauchen microcephalus | reverse complement strand
TGTGTGTGTGTGTGTGCGTGCGTGTGCGCACCTGCAACACAACATGTCCAGAGTGTGTGCAGAGTGTGAGTGTGCGTCTGTGTGTGTGTGTGTGTGCGCACCTGCAACACAGCATGTCCAGAGTGTGTGCAGAGTGTGTGCAGAGTGTGCGTCTGTGTGTATGTGTGTGTGTGTGTGTGTGTGTGTGTGCACCTGCAACACAACATGTCCAGAGTGTGTGCAGAGTGTGCGTCTGTGTGTGTGTGTGCGCACCTGCAACACAACATGTCCAGAGTGTGTGCAGAGTGTGAGTGTGCGTCTGTGTGTGTGTGTGTGTGCGCACCTGCAACACAACATGTCCAGAGTGTGTGCAGAGTGTGAGTGTGCGTCTGTGTGTGTGTGTGTGTGTGCGCACCTGCAACACAGCATGTCCAGAGTGTGTGCAGAGTGTGTGCAGAGTGTGCGTCTGTGTGTGCGTTTGTGCGTTCACGTGTGCGTCCTCACCTCTTTCATGGTCACCGACAGCTTCCTGCTCTTGTCCAGCAGTTTGCTGACCGTATTGGCCGTGTGGCTGTGACTCTTGGACAGTCTGGTCATGTCGGCCTGAATCCCTCTGACCACGCCCTCCATCTGCACCTGGTGCACCTGTGACGCCATCATGATGTCATCATGATGTCATCATGATGTCATCATGACGTCATCATGACGACATCACAACGCCGTCATGACGTCATCATGACGTCATCATGATGTCATCATGACGTCATCATGACGACATCACAACGCCGTCATGACGTCATCATGACGCCATCATGATGTCATCATGACGTCATCATGACATCATGATGGCGTTGTGATGGCGTTGTGATGACATCATCATGACGTCATCATGATGTCATGATGACGTCATCATGACATCATGATGTCATCATGACGTCATCATGACATCATGATGGCGTTGTGATGACGTCATGATGACGTCATGATGACGCCATCATGACGTCGTTACATCAGTGACATCACTTCCTGTTTGTGCTGAACAGTTCAACTCGGGTCTGACACTGATCATTAACGACTCAGCGCCACATTCCACACATGACTGTGTACTGCAGTACTACACACAGTACTGCAGTACTACACACAGTACTGCAGTACTACACGCAGTACTGCAGTACTACACACAGTACTACACACAGTACTGCAGTACTACACGCAGTACTGCAGTACTACACACAGTACTGCAGTACTACACACAGTACTACACACAGTACTGCAGTACTACACGCAGTACTGTGTGTAGTACTGCAGTACTGCGTGTAGTACTGTAGTACTGTGTGTAGTACTGCAGTACTACACACAGTACTGCAGTACTACACGCAGTACTGCAGTACTACACACAGTACTGCAGTACTACACACAGTACTGCAGTACTACACGCAGTACTGCAGTACTACACACAGTACTGCAGTACTACACACAGTACTGCAGTACTACACGCAGTACTGCAGTACTACACGCAGTACTGCAGTACTACACGCAGTACTGCAGTACTACACACAGTACTACTGTATAAAACACTACAGTACAAAATATTACAGTACAAAGTACTACTTTGCAAAGTACTACAGCATTTACACTGTCCAATATACTGCAATACAAACTAAGTACTACTGTACTTTAAAGTACTTTGGTTCCGCTCAGTCTTTAGTTTATTTATGAGTTTAAATGAAAACTTCAGCTACACGGTTATGACACATTTAAATGAGTTTATAAATGTGGTTTATAAAGTTTATAAAGTTTATAAAGTTTATAAAGTTTATATATTGTTTATAAAGTTTATACGTTTATAAAGTTTATAAAGTTTATAATGTTTATACGTTTATAAAGTTTATAAAGTTTATATAATGTTTATAATGTTTATAAAGTTTATAATGTTTATATTGTTTATAAAGTATATAAAGTTGATAATGTTTATAAAGTTTATAAAGTTTATAAAGTTGATAAAGTTTATATTGTTTATAAAGTTGATAAAGTTTATAATGTTTATAAAGTTGATAAAGTTTATATTGTTTATAAAGTTGATAAAGTTGATAAAGTATAATGTTAAAGTTGTTACCTCCATGTTGTGCTGGTCCCTCTGGACCGTGTCCAGCATTAGCACCAGTTTGTCCAGCAGCGTCAGCACCGTGATGGCGTTCGGCCCCGAGTCCTGGTTCAGGTCTAGACCCGAGTCTAGGACCTGGTTTAGGTTCAGTCCCGGGTTCAGTCCCGGGTTCAGTCCCGGGTCTAGACTCGGGTCTAGACTCGGCCCCGGGTCGGAGCTCGGGACCTGTAGCTCTTGGTTTTGGTGCGTCTCCAGCGTCACCATCCTCTCCGTGCGCAGGCGCAAAAACTAAAGAAAACTTGTGTAAACCGAACCGAAACGGAACCGGAGGAGCAGAACCGGAGGAGCAGAACCGGGGAACAGCAGCAGGAGCGGCGGTACCGGGCACAGACACGGGCAGACTCCAGGACTCCAGGACCTTCCAGGACCTTCTGTGAGCCTCGCCCTCCGCAGCAGCTCCAGCCTCAGCCCGGAAATATTTAACCCGTCACCTCCCATCACCTCCCGGGGCTGCAGGAGAACCACCAGGGGGCGCTGCAGGAGAACCACCAGGGGGCGCTGCAGGAGAACCACCAGGGGGCGCTGCAGGAGAACCACCAGGGGGCGCTGCAGGAGAACCACCAGGGGGCGCTGCAGGAGAACCACCAGGGGGCGCTGCAGGAGAACCACCAGGGGGCGCTGCAGGAGAACCACCAGGGGGCGCTGCAGGAGAACCACCAGGGGGCGCCTGGGAACGGAGGAGGTCTCACCACACACGAGGGTGAAACATGGAGTCACAGTCTGGAGTCAGGGAATCACTCAAATGTGTTTAGAACAAAGCACAGCTCAGATCTTCAGCAGGACACACTTTCTCAAAGGCTCAGGTAAAACAGGCCCCTTCATCTGGAAACCCGAGGGCCACAGTTTGGACATGTCTGGTCTATGCTCCATAACCCGGTCTAATAGGTCTGAGACTTGAGCTGATCCTGAGACCAGATCTGCCTGTGGGTCTGGACTGTTAGGGTTTATGGACCAGGACTAAACCAGCACTAAACCAGGACTAACATAGTCCAGGTCTGATGACTGTGGGCCTACAGGACTGAGACAGGTCCCTCTGTGATCCCTGCAGAGTGTGAAGTGTAGACTGGTAAAGAACAGGTCCAGACCAGGTTTAGTCCAGGTTATAATCACAGGAAACATTTTGAGCTCCGGTCACATGACTCTGGCTCACATTCTTTCCCTCCTCACACATTTCACACAGACAGGCCTACGGTAGATCTACTGTAGTAGGCCTACTACACTGATCATACAGAAACAGAAATAGAAATCCTTTATTGTCATTATACACCGTATCCAATCCAATCCAACTTTATTTCTATAGCACATTTTATAAACAGAAACAGTTTCCAAAGTGCTGCACATAAAATCAATAAAACTTAATAAAAACATGACTAAAATAGCAATAAATAAAGTGATAATAATAAAATAACTAAAAACAAAAGCAATTATAAAAAACACAGAGGAGCACACAACTCACGCGGTATTAAAGCCAGAGAATAAAAGTGGGTCTTAAAGGAAAAGTAACGTTTTTTTTTACAATCTGAGCCTTCTTTCGGCAATAAAACAAGTAGTTTTACTCACCCATAGCAGTTTGGTGTCAATTGGAGTGGTATCGCAGAACTTATGTTGTAGCCGTTCTGTTCTACTAATGATCCCGTATCCGTTAGCGTGAGTGCTCGGGGCATTACTTTGCGGTGTCCAAATAACACAAACTTTAGCACTTTTCAAATCACAGAAGATCGCTGTGTCAGCGTAGACTTTTAGTGGATTCCAAAACGACCTGAAACCCGATATCCAGCTATAGTTTCATTTGATGACGTCATCAGAGAGGACAGTGCGCATGCGTGAACTCAGCTGTTTTGTAAACACCGCTAGTCCAAAAGAAGCTAACACCGCTCTGAACTTTACTTTTCTGTTGCGATATCGTGTTTCAGGCCGTTTTGGAATCTACTAAAAGTCTACCCTGACACAGCGATCTTCTGTGATTTGAAAAGTGCTAAAGTTTGTGTTATTTGGACACCGCAAATCAGTGCCCCAAGCACTCACGCTAACGGATACGGGATCATTAGTAGAACAGAACGGCTCAACATAGGTTCTGCGATACTGCTCCAATTGACACCAAACTGCTATGGGTGAGTAAAACTACTTGTTTTATTGCCGAAAGAAGGCTCAGATTGTAAAAAAACGTTACTTTTCCTTTAAGATGAGACTTCAAACTCTCCAGTGTGGGGGCAGTTTGGACATGAGGGGGCAGAGCGTTCCATAACTTAGGGCCAACCACAGAGAAAGCCCTGGGCCCCGAGTTTTAAGTCTAGTCTTAGGGCCCACGAGCTGGAGCTGCCCTCTGACCTCAGAGCACCGGGCTGTAGATTTGGATGAGGTCAGAGATGTATTTTGGGGCCAGTCCATTCAAAGCTTTAAAAACAAACAATAAAATCTTAAAATCAATCCTAAAACGATGAGATAAACACAGAAACAGAAATATAAATATAAATACATTATAAACAGAACGATGAGAAAAACAGGGACATTTTAAAATCTTGAACACGTTTTATTCTAATGTGTTTGCGCTTCCGTCCGTGTCCGGCAGAGGGAGCCCTGCCCCGGCCTGACCGTCATGTGACTCACGGACATAAACAAACCCACAGACGCGTCACTTTAGCCGGCTTTAGCTCCCTGCAGCCCCCGCTCCGGACCTCCAGAGCCGCAGAGCCCCGGAGCCGCAGAAATGGCGTTCGTCACCGCAAACTGGAACCCGCTGGGAGACGCGTTTTACCGGTGAGAGCTCCGCGGAGGCCCCGGGGAAGCTCTGGAGCTAGCGGCTAATGCTAAAGGCTAATGCTATAAGGGCTTTAACTACGATGTTATTATTAAACGTTTATTACATTTTTACAGCTTTAATAAAACTGTATCTTTGGTGCAAAGTGAGAATTATCAGAGGCCGTGATTTAAACACGTTTAAGGGACAAAAGTCCCGGATGTCATTTCCTCAGAATCTCCGTCAGATTCTGTTGAATTTTCTCATCTTCTCGTCTTAATGAGCTTCTGGTGTGATTTAATGTCGCCCTGCACGATGTGTACAGAGCAGACGCTTCTTCTGAGGGATTCGGCGCAATGTAAATGTTTAAAGTACTTTATTTAAAAGTACTGGTAAATGTTTATGTTAAAACTAGAGCTCAGTGTTATTTTAACATCTAAAGCCTTAAATATTGGGGCACGTTTCCCATAACAGACGAAACAGTGCGTATGTGTAAATGTTTGACTCCACCTGAGCTGTACGTATTTATATATTTCATAGAATCTAAAGTTAAAGTTTAAACATTTTTCTCTGTTTTGTTTTCCTCAGTAAGTTGGAGCTGTACGAGATGAGCTGGAGTCTGAAGGACGGACTCAGGGATGCTCTGGTGGCGGCTGCTCCGTACGGGGGACCCATCGGTAAAACCGCAGTAATCAATATAATCATTCAACTCAAGTCTCACGCATTGAGAGTGTGACACACGCAATTCGACGTGTTCACACGCTCACACGCCACACATGGTATTTCTCACGCTGAATTTTTTAAAAGCAATTCAAAACTGTAGCCACTGTTCACAGCGCTTCTGTGCCCAGAAAATCGGTAAGTTAATGCAGGCACTGCGCGTTTTCAGCGAAAAAAAAGTCACTGGCACACCAGTACTCGAGTTGAGCGATCAGCTGTGAGGCCGATCGCGCACAGCTGATCGGCCTGTTCGCCGATCAGCTGTGCGCGAGCCGCATAATATTTACGCGGCATTTCCAAGAGAAGAAGAATCCTTAACTTGCTACATTAATGCTACGTAAGAAGGAACTCTCGTCTCGGGACACGGGATAAGTTCGGGATATGTCCTTTTCTCCGGAGCTCCGGATTATTAAAGACCGTGACACGTGCATACATGGATACGAGTGACCGCGTTCTTATGGGTGAGTCAAATCAGATTATTTCTGCATCTATTTCGGCACTAAACCAGAACTAAACCAGGACTAAACCAGAACTAAACCAGGACTAAACCAGGACTAAACCAGGACTAAACCAGGACTAAACCAAGACTAAACCAAGACTAAACCAAGACTAAACCAAGACTAAACCAGGACTAAGGCAAGACTAAACCAGGACTAACCCGGGTCTAAACCAGGATTAAACTGGGACTAAACCAGGACTAAACCAAGACTAAGCCAAGACTAAACCAGGTCTAAACTAGGTCTAAACCAGGACTAAACCAGGTCTAAACCAGGACTAAACCAACCAGGTCTAAACCAGGACTAAACCGGGACTAAACCGGGACTAAACCAGGACTAAACCAAAACTAAACCAGGTCTAAACCAAGACTAAGCCAGGACTAAACCAAGACTAAGGCAAGACTAAACCAGGACTAAACTAGGTCTAAACCAGGACTAAACCAGGTCTAAACCAGGACTAAACCAACCAGGTCTAAACCAGGACTAAACTGGGACTAAACCAGGACTAAACCAAAACTAAACCAGGTCTAAACCAAGACTAAGCCAGGACTAAAACACGACTAAACCAGGTCTAAACCAGGACTAAGCCAGGAATAAACCAGGACTAAATCAGGTCTAAACGAAGACTAAGTCAAGACTAAACCAGGACTAAACCAGGTCTAAACCAGGACTAAACCGGGACTAACCCGGCACTAAACCAGGACTGAACTAGGTCTAAACAAGGACTAAACCAGGTCTAAACCAGGACTAAGCCAAGACTAAACCAGATCTAAACCGGGCCTAAACCAGCACTAAACCAGGTCTAAACTAGGACTAAACCAGGTCTAAACCAGGACTAAGCCAAGACTAAACCAGATCTAAACCGGGTCTAAACCAGGACTAAACCGGGACTAAACCAAAACTAAACCAGGACTAAACCAGGACTAAACCAAGACTGTGTGTGATAACATATTATCCTGTGCATTATTGAATTATTGAATGATAATATGGACTTTTTGTTATAAAAGCATTTCCATTTTAACAAAGTACCTTCTAATTCTGCCCCCCCCCCCTCCCCCGGTCCTCGGGAAAATAGTCACTCGCACCCCGCCCCTCCGCTCCTCAGAAATCTCACTCCTACCAATCTTCAAAATTTGAGAGCCCTGATAATCATCATGATGTACTCAAGATTAGAACTCTACACAGACACTTTGTGTGACTCTTCTGTGCTCTGTTCCATCAGCTCTTAGAAATGTTCCATACTGTTCTTTTTTTTTTTTTTAATTAATCATTGCATTTATACGGCGCCTTTTAAGACACCCAAAGTGCTTTACAATTCATTGTTCATTCTCTCCACACTCAGTGGTGCTAACTGCTAAGCTACTGTTGTAGCCACAGCTGCCCTGGGGCCTACTGACGGAAGCAATACTGCCAATCTGCGCCATCAGCCCGTCCGACCAACACCGTCACTCACGCACACTCCACTTTCTGACTAAGTAATGTGGGCGAAGTGTCTTGGACACGACAAGAGATTTTTGCCACTGGCGCCCCCCTGTGGCACCTGGTGTTCCCAGTGTTCTCCAGGCCCGGTCCTGCCGAGCTTCTGAGATCGGACGGGCTCAGGCTTTACAGTTCTTCAGTTTTTTTTTACAGTTCTTCAGAGTTCTTTACTGTTCTTTACTGTTCTGCAGCTGTTCTGAAGGAGCCACAAAGACGTTCCCCCAGTTCTCGTCCTCACCTGGACATCTACACCGCCTCAGGGCAGACGCTGGCCTCGTTCACGGTAAATGCCCCTACTCCTGTGTCAGATGCCCTGTATTATTTTTGTATATACGGTATGTATATTTGTGTTCTATTTGTACATATTGTTGTGTATATTTCAGTGGAAGAGCGGTGTGGTGCTGCAGTTGGGTTGGACCGTCTCAGATGAACTGCTCTGTATTCAGGAGGACGGGACGGTTCTGATCTACGACCTGTTCGGCTCCTTCAAGAGGCACTTTAGCATGGGACAGGTCTGTATATACCCCAAATACCCCAAATACCCCCAATATATGTTTATACTGGTTTATATGTATGTTTATATGTGTGTTTATACATGTTTATACATGTGTATGTTTTTATACATGTTCACATGTTCCTGTACATGTAGGAGTTGTCTGGAGGCTCTGCTGTGTACCCTTGTACATGTAGTACATGTGTATATAGTACATGTGTACATGTGTATATAGTACATGTGTACATGTGTATATAGTACATGTGTACATGTGTATATAGTACATGTGTACATGTGTATATAGTACATGTAGTACATGTGTATATAGTACATGTGTACATGTGTATATAGTACATGTGTACATGTGTATATAGTACATGTGTACATGTGTATATAGTACATGTGTATATAGTACATGTGTACATGTGTATATAGTACATGTGTACATGTGTATATAGTACATGTAGTACATGTGTATATAGTACATGTGTACATGTGTATATAGTACATGTGTATATAGTACATGCATATATAGTACATGTAGTACATGTGTATATAGTACATGTGTATATAGTACATGTAGTACATGTGTATATAGTACATGTGTACATGTGTATATAGTACATGTGTACATGTGTATATAGTACATGTGTATATAGTACATGCATATATAGTACATGTAGTACATGTGTATATAGTACATGTGTATATAGTACATGTGTATATAGTACATGTGTATATAGTACATGCATATATAGTACATGTAGTACATGTGTATGTAGTACATGCGTATATAGTACATGTAGTACATGCGTATATAGTACATGTAGTACATGTGTATATAGTACATGTGTACATGTGTATATAGTACATGTGTACATGTGTATATAGTACATGTGTACATGTGTATATAGTACATGTGTACATGTGTATATAGTACATGTAGTACATGTGTATATAGTACATGTGTACATGTGTATATAGTACATGTGTACATGTGTATATAGTACATGTGTACATGTGTATATAGTACATGTGTATATAGTACATGTGTACATGTGTATATAGTACATGTGTACATGTGTATATAGTACATGTAGTACATGTGTATATAGTACATGTGTACATGTGTATATAGTACATGTGTATATAGTACATGTGTATATAGTACATGTGTACATGTGTATATAGTACATGCATATATAGTACATGTAGTACATGTGTATATAGTACATGTGTACATGTGTATATAGTACATGTGTACATGTGTATATAGTACATGTGTATATAGTACATGCATATATAGTACATGTAGTACATGTGTATATAGTACATGTGTACATGTGTATATAGTACATGTGTATATAGTACATGCATATATAGTACATGTAGTACATGTGTATGTAGTACATGCGTATATAGTACATGTAGTACATGCGTATATAGTACATGTCGTACATGTGTATATAGTACATGTGTACATGTGTATATAGTACATGTGTACATGTGTATATAGTACATGCGTATATAGTACATGTAGTACATGTGTATGTAGTACATGCGTATATAGTACATGTAGTACATGCGTATATAGTACATGTGTACATGTGTATATAGTACATGTGTACATGTGTATATAGTACATGCGTATATAGTACATGTCGTACATGTGTATATAGTACATGCATATATAGTACATGTAGTACATGTAGTACATGCGTATATAGTACATGTAGTACATGTGTATATAGTACATGCGTATATAGTACATGTAGTACATGTGTATGTAGTACATGCGTATATAGTACATGTAGTACATGTAGTACATGCGTATATAGTACATGTAGTACATGTAGTACATGCGTATATAGTACATGTAGTACATGTGTATATAGTACATGCGTATATAGTACATGTAGTACATGTGTATGTAGTACATGCATATATAGTACATGTAGTACATGTAGTACATGCGTATATAGTACATGTAGTACATGTGTATGTAGTACATGCGTATATAGTACATGTAGTACATGTAGTACATGCGTATATAGTACATGTAGTACATGTGTATATAGTACATGTAGTACATGCGTATATAGTACATGTCGTACATGTGTATATAGTACATGTAGTACATGCGTATATAGTACATGTCGTACATGTGTATATAGTACATGTAGTACATGCGTATATAGTACATGTAGTACATGCGTATATAGTACATGTCGTACATGTGTATATAGTACATGTAGTACATGTGTATATAGTACATGTAGTACATGCGTATATAGTACATGTAGTACATGCGTATATAGTACATGTCGTACATGTGTATATAGTACATGTAGTACATGCGTATATAGTACATGTCGTACATGTGTATATAGTACATGTGTACATGTGTATATAGTACATGTGTATATAGTACATGCGTATATAGTACATGTAGTACATGCGTATATAGTACATGTAGTACATGCGTATATAGTACATGTCGTACATGTGTATATAGTACATGCATATATAGTACATGTAGTACATGCGTATATAGTACATGTAGTACATGTGTATATAGTACATGCGTATATAGTACATGTAGTACATGTGTATGTAGTACATGCGTATATAGTACATGTAGTACATGTAGTACATGCGTATATAGTACATGTAGTACATGTAGTACATGCGTATATAGTACATGTAGTACATGTGTATATAGTACATGCGTATATAGTACATGTAGTACATGTGTATGTAGTACATGCGTATATAGTACATGTAGTACATGTGTATGTAGTACATGCGTATATAGTACATGTCGTACATGTGTATATAGTACATGCATATATAGTACATGTAGTACATGTAGTACATGCGTATATAGTACATGTAGTACATGTGTATATAGTACATGTGTATATAGTACATGTGTATATAGTACATGTGTACATGCGTATATAGTACATGTAGTACATGCGTATATAGTACATGTCGTACATGTGTATATAGTACATGTAGTACATGTGTATATAGTACATGTAGTACATGTGTATGTAGTACATGCGTATATAGTACATGTAGTACATGTGTATATAGTACATGTCGTACATGTGTATATAGTACATGTAGTACATGTGTATATAGTACATGTAGTACATGTGTATGTAGTACATGCGTATATAGTACATGTAGTACATGTGTATGTAGTACATGTGTATATAGTACATGTAGTACATGTGTATATAGTACATGTAGTACATGTGTATATAGTACATGCGTATATAGTACATGTCGTACATGTGTATATAGTACATGTAGTACATGTGTATATAGTACATGCGTATATAGTACATGTCGTACATGTGTATATAGTACATGTAGTACATGTGTATATAGTACATGCATATATAGTACATGTAGTACATGTGTATATAGTACATGCATATATAGTTCATGTAGTACATGTGTATATAGTACATGCGTATATAGTACATGTCGTACATGTGTTTATAGTACATGCATATATAGTACATGTAGTACATGTGTACAGTATATAGTTCATGTAGTACATGTGTATATAGTACATGTAGTACATGCATATATAGTACATGTAGTACATGTGTATATAGTTCATGTAGTACATGTGTATATAGTACATGCGTATATAGTACATGTCGTACATGTGTTTATAGTACATGCATATATAGTACATGTAGTACATGTGTATATAGTTCATGTAGTACATGTGTATATAGTACATGCGTATATATTACATGTAGTACATGTGTACAGTATATAGTTCATGTAGTACATGTGTATATAGTACATGTCGTACATGTAATACATGTGTACATGCGTATATAGTACATGTAGTACATGTGTATATAGTACATGTGTATATAGTACATGTGTACATGTGTATATAGTACATGCGTATATAGTACATGTAGTACATGTGTACAGTATATAGTTCATGTAGTACATGTGTATATAGTACATGTCGTACATGTCGTACATGTAATACATGTGTACATGCGTATATAGACCAGTTTCAAAGCTCCGTCATCACTGAATGTGCGCGCAGTGTTGACTCAAAACAAAGCCACTGCTGCCATAAAACCCCCAGTGAAGATATAGAAGAGAAGAACTCGAATAAAGAGAAACAGATGGAATAAATGATAGTTCATATCATTCAACTGACATACACACAAGTGAACACCTGCTGCTTGTTTAGGGTCATTTGCCCAGGTGTTCAATGGTGTTTAATCATGCTGATTAACGAGCAAGCACAGGACACCGCAAAGCTCACAGACATATTAACCGGGTAACCTCTACGACAGACACATGTAAACCAACACGAATAACTTTGTTAAAATGCATGATAAGTTTTCACATGACCATCATAAATGGCATTTGACATGACTGAGATCACATCTGTGACTCGTGAATTAAGTCGTAGTATGTTACTTACCCCGCAACACAAGTGCAGTTGGCGGTCAGAACGTAGTTCTCGCGCTTGTTGATGATAGCCCAAGCATTGTACATAGTCGTCTTGTGACCTTGTCTTTGACGGGAGAGAACATCAGATGCCAATGCGCAAAACTCCCCATGAGAAGACGTAGGAGAGGAACGCGCGCTGGTTCTCTAGTGCATCTAAGGAGGCGCGGTCTGCGTACGGCCTTACCTGGGATATTCCTCTCCAACGTACGCTCACTCCGGAACAAAATAGACGAGCTGGCCCTGATGAGAAGCATAAACAGTAGGGGTGTGAATCTTTCACTCACAAAACGGTTCGATTCGAATCTCGATTCACAGGCTACGATTCGATTCAGGGACGATTCATAAAATTAGTAAACGATCCGGTACGATTCGATTCGATACGATTCGATCCGATCCGGTTCGGTTAATTTCGATTCAGTACAAAGGTAGATAAGGTAGATATCAAAAATAAAAAAAGTAGTTATAAAACAAGCAAGTTGCCTATTAAAGGCAAAAATCTGAATGAATCAGAATTAGTGCTTCAGTCACAGTTTCAGTAACTGTATAAAAGTGCAACATATCACTGACAAGAAGATGGATATTACTAGACAGTTATAGAAAACACCAGCATGTTAAATCCAACATGTCTTTTTATGCCTGTAATTAACTTTTCTTAACAAAAAAAAAGAAAATCAGAGAGAGCTCTTAACACTGAATAATACTTTCTCTCCATCTCATAACATTACCTCAGTCTCCTTTGAGACAAAAATCATCTGTGTGTGTGAAGTACATTTCTATACACACAAATCATAAGTATTTAATACAGAAATGCACCAATTCTGATTATACATTGTATTTTCCACACAAAAGTAAATTAGCCAAGTCAATTTTAGCCCAAATCAAATATACATTGCCAATACATGAATGTTGTCTAAATAAATCACCCAATCCACTAACCGTGACAATAAAAACGCGTGTATCATACAATTGTTATGGTCTATAGCTGCTATGAGACTACTGAGCAAAGTGAAACATCAGACCGACAGTGAAAGTTTTATCAAAACGCGACACAACACTGGCACAAAAGTTAACCACGCATATGAACCATGTCCATAAATAGCAGTAGCGCACCAAATTAATTTAACCACAGCTCAATAAAAGGAAACTTAGCTTAGCTTACCCATAGAGTAGATCTCCTGACGAGACGAGGCGGCGGGAAACCCGCCCTCCGCACAATGCGAATTGGGACACGGCTATACAGTGCAAACATTTTGTGCTCGCTTCCGCATACAGCCCGCGCCGCTCGCATGATTGGCAGTTAACCGGCCAATAAGCTTCAACCCCAGGTAAGTGAACCACCCACCGTTCGCGAAAGAACGCAAACACACACAGCGCGGCTTCTGCGCCATGACAGAGACCGCTCAGGAGCCGAGAACCGATTCTTGGCCGTAAATCCGGTGCATCGGACCTTTCGAAGTGAATTTGGACCGATCCGGGCTCCGCTGATCGGTACACTCAGATCGCAGAGGTCACAGACCGATAACCGATCCAAATCGGTTAATCTTTACACCCCTAATAAACGGAGACTTTTCCTCATCCTGTGTCTTATGTTTTACGGAATCGTGGCTTGGGGACGACATACCGGACTGCGCGCTCCATTTGGAGGGGTTTCATCTATATCGCGCTGACCGACAAGCTGCTCTCTCCGGCAAGAGCGCAGGTGGAGGCGTCTGTTTTTTCATCAATTGCGGCTGGTGTACAGATGTGACCGTGATTGCGCAGCACTGCTCTCCCTCTCTGGAATATCTTTTCATTCACTGCAAACCGTTTTACTGTCCACGAGAGTTCGCTTCGTACATTCTGGCCGCTGTTTACATCCCGCCGGACGCGGACGTGCACGCGGCTCAGTGCGCGCTCGCAGAACAAATACTGTGTATGGAGCGGACATACCCGGACTCTCTCATCATTGTTCTTGGGGACTTTAACAAAGCCAATCTAAGCCAGGAACTTCCCAAATACAGACAGTACATCAAATGCCCAACTAGAGAGGAGAGGACGCTGGATCACTGTTACAGCACGATAAGTGGGGCTTATCACGCGGTGCCCCGCGCTGCACTCGGACTTTCTGACCACGTAATGATCCACCTTATCCCCGCGTACAGACAAAGACTGAAACACTCTAAACCTGTTGTGAGGACTACAAAAAGGTGGAGTAGCGAGGCTATGGAGGAGCTGCGTACGTGCTTGGAAACTACAGACTGGGACGCTATGAGAGCTGCTTCTGACAGTTTGGACGAGTACACAGACACTGTCACCTCATATATCCACTTCTGTGAGGACAGCATTGTACAATGACAAACAGCATTTATAACAATGACAAACCCTGGTTTACTCCCAAACTCAAACGGCTGTGGCTAGAAAAAAGGCAGGTTTTCAGAAGTGAAAATAGAGACCTCTACAAGGATGGACAGGTTTAGCAGAGAAGTGGGCACTGCTAGACACCAGTTCTCTGAGAATATGCAGCAGCAGATCTCAGAGGACGACTCGGCTTCTGTGTGGAGGAGTTTTAGGAAAATCTCGAACTACAAACCTAAAACTCCACACTCCACCGATGATCTGCCCCTAGCCAACAGTCTAAACGACTTCTACTGTCGTTTTGATGAGCCATCAAGCAGCTCTCACACCTCCATCCGTCCCACCAATAGAGACTACCTGGACACTTATCCCCCCACCCCCCCTACTTCCCCCTCACCAGAGCTATCTCCACCCCTTCACATTCATGAGGCAGATGTGAGGAAGCAGTTCAAAAGGTTGAATGCCCGGAAAGCGTCTGGCCCAGACGGTGTCTCTCCTGCCACCCTGAGGCACTTTGCCAACGAGCTGGCCCCGGTGTTTACGGGCATCTTCAACTCTTCACTGCAGGCTTGTCATGTGCCTGCCTGCTTCAAAACCTCCACCATTGTTCCTGTCCCCAAGAAGCCAAGGACCACTGGACTTAATGACTACAGACCTGTGGCTCTGACATCTGTGGTCATGAAGTCATTTGAGCGCCTGGTTCTGCCCCACCTCAAGACCCTCACGGCCCCCCTTCTAGACCCCCTGCAGTTCGCCTACAGAGCCATCAGATCTGTAGACGATGCCATCAACATGGCTCTACACTTCACCCTGCAGCATCTGGACTCCCCGGGAAACTACGCCAGGATCCTGTTTGTGGACTTCAGCTCTGCCTTCAACACCATCCGCCCAGACCTCCTCCAAGGCAAGCTTTCCCAGATGAACGTGCCTGATCCTCTCTGCAGGTGGATCACTGACTTCCTGACGGACAGGAAGCAGCACGTGAGGCTGGGGAAGAATGTCTCGGACTCCCGGACCATCAGCACCGGCTCTCCCCAAGGCTGTGTTCTTTCTCCTCTGCTCTTCTCCTTGTACACCAACTGCTGCACCTCCTCCCACCTCCTCCTGCACCTCCTCCCACCAGTCTGTCAAGCTCATCAAGTTTGCAGATGACACCACGGTCATTGGACTCATCTCGGACAGGGATGAGTCTGCCTACAGGACAGAGGTTGACCGTCTGGCGTCCTGGTGCAGCCAGAACAACCTGGTGCTGAACGCCCAGAAGACAGTGGAGATCATTGTGGACTTTAGGAAGCACACAGCCCCACTCCCCCCCATCATCCTGACCGACTCCCCCATCACCACTGTGGACTCATTCCGCTTCCTGGGGACCACCATCACCCAGGACCTCAAATGGGAGCCCACCATCACCTCCGTCATAAAGAAGGCCCAGCAGAGGATGTACTTCCTGAGGCAGCTGAAGAGATTCAACCTGCCAGCACGGACAATGGTGCAGTTCTACACTGCCATCATCGAGTCCATCCTCACCTCCTCCATCACCATGTGGTCTGCACCACCTCCTCCATCACCTCCTCCATCACCGTGTGGTCTGCTGGAGCCACATCCAGGGACAAACAGAGACTGCAGCGTGTTGTGCGCTCTGCTGAGAAGGTGATTGGTTGCAGCCTTCCATCTCTGCAGGACCTGTACACCTCCAGGACACGGACACGTGCAGGTCGGATTGCATCCGATCCTTCTCACCCTGGACATGGACTCTTTGACCTGCTCCCCTCAGGCAGGAGGCTACGGTCCATTCGGACCAGAACCTCCCGCCATAAAAACAGCTTCTTCCCCTCTGCTGTCGGACTTTTGAACAATAACAACACTAGGACTCTTCTCACCCCCCGCTCTGTGTCAGTCACATGACCCCCCCACTCTGTGTTAGTCACATGACCCTGTGCTGGTTTTTCTTTTTGTTCTTTTTGCACCTGACCAACAGTGCACCTGCACTGTTACATTCTTGTATTCTTGTAAATTTGTTAATTCAAGTTTTCTGGTATTTTATTTTATTCTATTTTATTTGTTGCATGTTAAGTGTTGGTTTACATTCTGCTCCAAGTACCAAAGCAATTTCCTAATGTTTTGAACATGTTCAAACATGGCAATAAAACCTTTCTGATTCTGATATCGTGGTATTTTACCTCCTGTACATGGCCACACACGGCAAACTGGTAGGCATCCATGGAAGGACTCTGCTACCCTCTGGTAGACGATACAGGAGCCTGCAGCACGCACAAAAACACTCAAAGACAAATATTACCCCCAAGCTGTCAGACTACTGAACTCTGGGTAATACTCTAAACAATATTTATATCATACTATGTGCAATACGAAATCCACATGCAACACCTACACCACCATATTATGTGCAATCTGTGAAATACTTGCACCTTATTTGATCTTTGATTTAATCCTACCTGCACCTTGTACATTGTACATTGTATTTTTTATTACATTTTATTACATATGTTATTATATTGTTTATTATATTGTTTACTTCTTCCCCTGCACTTTTGCAATACTTTTTTTTACCATGTTCTATTACTGCAGTTATTAGTACTATTACTGCAGTTATTAGTACTTCTGACTATCTCAGCGAGTCAACGGTTCTTCTGATCCTAAACATTTCATTGCATTGTTGACCTTGTGTTGATTCTGCATATGACAAATAAACAATCTGGAATCTTGAATTTGTATGTGCGCACTTTCTCTCTTGTATACACGCTGGGCTTCTCCACTAAATAACAGTGGATATCTGTCCACTGTAAATCTGGACACTTTCTGCGGTCGTACTGCCGCTCCGTGATCGCTCAACATGAGCTTCTGAATGTAGCTCTCCCTGTCGTTCAGATACTCCGCTATGGTCCGCCATGGTTGATTCTGGGTCAACAGTGCGCGCACACGCCGCTGACGTCACGTCTGTTTACTAACTGTAAAGGGCTCTATAGTACATGTAGTACATGTAGTACATGTGTATATAGTACATGTAGTACATGTAGTACATGTGTATATAGTACATGTAGTACATGTAGTACATGTGTATATAGTACATGTAGTACATGTAGTACATGTGTATATAGTACATGTAGTACATGTAGTACATGTGTATATAGTACATGTAGTACATGTAGTACATGTGTATATAGTACATGTAGTACATGTAGTACATGTGTATATAGTACATGTAGTACATGTAGTACATGTGTATATAGTACATGTAGTACATGTAGTACATGTGTATATAGTACATGTAGTACATGTAGTACATGTGTATATAGTACATGTAGTACATGTGTATATAGTACATGTAGTACATGTGTATATAGTACATGTAGTACATGTGTATATAGTACATGTAGTACATGTAGTACATGTAGTACATGTGTATATAGTACATGTAGTACATGTGTATATAGTACAGGTAGTATATAGTACATGTAGTACATGTGTATATAGTACATGTAGTATATAGTACATGTGTATATAGTACATGTAGTACATAGTGTATATAGTACAGGTAGTACATGTGTATATAGTACAGGTAGTACATAGTACATGTAGTACATAGTACATGTAGTACATGTGTATATAGTACATGTAGTACATGTGTATATAGTACATGTAGTACATGTAGTACATAGTACAGGTAGTACATAGTACATGTAGTACATGTAGTACATAGTACAGGTAGTACATAGTACATGTAGTACATGTAGTACATAGTACATGTAGTACATCTGTATATAGTACATGTAGTACATGTGTATATAGTACATGTAGTACATGTGTATATAGTACAGGTAGTACATGTGTATATAGTACAGGTAGTACATGTGTATATAGTACATGTAGTACATGTAGTACATAGTACATGCAGTACATAGTACATGTAGTACATGTGTATATAGTACAGGTAGTACATAGTACATGTAGTACATGTGTATATAGTACATGTAGTACATGTGTATGTAGTACATGTAGTACATGTAGTACATAGTACATGCAGTACATAGTACATGTAGTACATGTGTATCACAGGAGATCAGCCATGACTCGGTGGTCCAGGCCAGAGTTTTCCACTCTCCATTTGGCACCGGCATTGCCGTAGTAACCGCCTCTGCACGCTTCACCCTCGCCACCAACATCGATGACCTCAAGCTGCGCCGCCTCCCGGAGGTGCCAGGTGAGTACTGCAAGGTGGGACCCTAATACTTGTACTTATTTTCCCTCTGCCTGTACTGACCTGTCAGACCTGCAGGGGGCGCTCTCCTGCAAGGGGCGCTCTCCTGTTTTGTTTTGTTTTTTTAATTTAACCTTTATTTAACCAGGAAAGTCCCATTGAGATTAATAATCTCTTTTTCAAGGGAGTCCTGGCCAAGACAGTGGCACAGATCAATACAATTGCTAAACCATTTAAAAACAATTTAAGCAATTACAAGCAATAAAATGTTTCAGAATTCAAAACATTTACAAACCATAGATTTCACTTCCAAACCTTTGAGCAAGAGTTTAAACTGTCCTATAGAGACCAGTTCCTTTAGTTTCCAGTCTTTTTGTAGATTGTTCCAAGTTGTGGGAGCAGAATACTGGAACACCCCTTTACCAGCTTCTCTGCGAACAGGGTTACAGTTTGTGATGAACCTCAGAGGCATGTTGCCCTCAGGGCTGCAGGGGGCGCTCTCCTGTTCCCCCTATGACCTGCAGGGGGCGCTCTCCTGTCGCCCTCTGGTTGTACTGACCCTCCTCTGTCCCCTCAGGCCTGCAGGGGGCGCCGTCCTCCTGGACCGTCCTCACTCAGGAGCGTCAGACCAAAGTTCTTCTCTCCATCGGCCCCGAGCTCTACGTCCTGGACCACACCTCCTGCACCGCCGTGGTACGAGACCCACACCGGGTTTAGACCGGGTTTAGACCGGGTTTAGACTGGGCTTAGACCCAGACCAAGTATGGACCAAGACTGGGTTTAGACCTCCTGCACTGATGTGGTACCACACCTAACCTAAATTAAACCCTGGTCTAACCCTGCTCTAGTCCTGGTCTAACCCTGCTCTAGTCCTG
>JAVJIX010000396.1:67500-102500 GCA_036785185.1 Paratrypauchen microcephalus | reverse complement strand
TACTCTGTAGTCTGTACTCTGTAGTCTGTACTCTGTAGTCTGTAGTCTGCACTCTGTACTCTGTACTCTGTACTCTGTAGTCTGCACTCTGTAGTCTGTAGTTTGTAGTCTGCACTCTGTAGTCTGCACTCTGTAGTCTGCACTCTGTAGTCTGCACTCTGTAGTCTGTACTCTGTAGTGTGTACTCTGTACTCTGTAGTCTGTACTCTGTAGTCTGCACTCTGTAGTCTGTAGTTTGTAGTCTGCACTCTGTAGTCTGCACTCTGTAGTCTGTACTCTGTAGTCTGCACTCTGTAGTCTGTAGTTTGTAGTCTGCACTCTGTAGTGTGTACTCTGTAGTCTGCACTCTGTAGTCTGCACTCTGTAGTGTGTAGTTTGTACTCTGTAGTCTGTAGTCTGCACTCTGTAGTCTGCACTCTGTAGTCTGCACTCTGTAGTCTGCACTCTGTAGTCTGCACTCTGTAGTGTGTACTCTGTAGTCTGCACTCTGTAGTCTGCACTCTGTAGTCTGCACTCTGTAGTCTGCACTCTATTAGTTGGGGTCAGGTTTGGTCATGAGGCTTCGTGTCGTGCGCAGACTCGGGTCACTCTGGCGCTCGGTGCATAAAGACAAAAGTAAAAAAGTCCAAGTGTTGGAGCTGCGTTTAGTCCCAGAGCTTCATGAAACCAAAGCTCCTGCTGCGTCTGAGGAAGAGTTTTCCCTCAGGTCCGGGTCAGGATTTCCTCCTCTGTGTTCTATAGACGTCTGTGGTGACGGACTGCAAAAACCCAACGCTGCACTGGGAAAGTGTTCTCGCTCGTGAGCTTTAAATGTGTAAAACTACAGAATAATGAGTGGAATACACAGCCCTTCTCCGTGTTTTGGCGAACTTCTTACTGCACAAATCTGAACGTAATTCTCATATCTGTGGATTTTCTGATGATTTCCTGATCAAACATTTCCTCAAACTCTCTTCACTCCTGCTCCTCCACGAGCGTCGCTTTCCCCCCTGTCTCCAGACTTTGGGCAGAGCGAACGGCAGGTCCGAGCCGCCGTACGGTCGTGTGCCTGAGCGAACTTTAGAAACGAGGCCCCTGGTTCACACGTGTCTCTGTCCCGCAGCTGTTGGAGTTTGAGGCTCGTTCTGGGGAGCAGGTTCCTCTGCTGCTCAAGATGAAGAGGAGCCACCTCGCCCTGAGTAAAGCCGTGGAGAGCGGAGACACAGACCTGGGTAACGCTCACCTCTCTCACCTGTCCTCTCACCTGTCCTCACCTGTCCTCTCACCTGTCCTCACCTGTCCTCACCTGAGGGAACGAGAAAAGACTCAGACTTGGCCTTAGTGAGGAGTTTATATCCTCCCCGTGTCTCCTCCTCTCAGAATCAGAAAGACTTTTATTGCCATTGTCAAGTGAACACAATTCACAAAACTAGGAACTTGTCTCGGTGATAAGGTGTGAACATAAAACAATAAATAATAATATAGCTGCAAGCAGCAATGTGGGGCCAAGCAGTGACCCAGCATAATTTGATGACGTCCGTTGGATCAGTCAAAATGGCGGAAAATAACGTCATATGGTGCATTGGATTCGGCTTGGCCCAAGGAGTCCAGGGATGCCAAGTTTTTGAAAAGCAGAAATGAGGGAGGAGAAGCATTTTGAGTGTTTTTCATAAAATCCAAGATGGCGGACATTCTATTCCGGCGGACATGACGTCATAGGATGCGTTGGATTCGTCTTGGCCCAAGGATTCTAGGGATTCCAAATTTTTTGCGAATCGGGCGTACGGAAGGAATTTTCAGGTACATTTCTGCATGTAACTTTTGAACCGTATGTCCAATTTTAAAAAACTTGGCATCCCTGAACTCCTTGGGCCAAGCCGAATCCAACGCACCATATGGCGTCACCCTATGACATCACCCTATGACATAATTTTCCGCCATTTTGAATTTTATGAAAAACACTCAAAATGCTTCTCCTCCCTCAATTTTGGACCAATTTTGCTCAAATTTGGTACATAGCATTTACCTGGCCAGCCAAATGATATCTCTCTGTATTTCCTATACAGCGCGATACCATTTGGACACCCTCGCTCCACCCTCGCTCCTCCGGTTACAAACGGACTCCGCGATTCTGATTCGTTCAAAGATGGTGATGTCAGTGCACCCACCTTTGCCCGCAAAGTCACTCTTAGGCAGCGGAAGTTCCTCCTCAGTTTTGAATCAAGATGGCGCAATCTCTGATTGGTTCACTTAGCTGTCTGTCTAAGCGCAACAGCAGCACATTCTGTGGATCAAGCGTTACCAGACTCACTCGCTGGTACAGCGATGAGTCATGGATTCTTCCAGGCAAACATAGCATCCTTGGACTGACCATCATCAGAAATATGCCTGGATTTTTTGATATCTCTTATCGTTTTGTCGTGACAGCCAATCAAATCTGCAACTTTGACCTGCTGGTGGCGCTAGAGGGTTGGGGGTGGGGGCCTATAAATTGCTGTGGGTAATGAGGAGACTGGCTGGAATGTGCATGCAAAATTTCACAACTTTTTACCAAACGGTTCTAGGGGTTGCCATAGACTCTCAGAGGCGGGAGGCCCAAAACACATTTTTGCTTGTTGTAGCACCCCCTAGTGGCCAATGTGCACCAAATTTGGTATGGCTAATTCTGAATGGATGGTACATTGTGCACCAAGTTTCATTGAGAGAGCTGAAACGCACGTCAACACACGTCAATTTGATGATGTGTGTTGGATCAGTCTTCGCCCAAGGATCCCAGGGATACCAAGTTTTTGAAAATTGGACTTACGGTTCAAAAGTTGCAAGCAGAAATGTCCCTCAAATTTTATAGGGGATCTAGCCGAATCAATTAAGAGTAGGGCGTTGCCTAGCAACGCGCGTGAAATATCAGTATCGGATGCATAGGCTTTCGGACAGACGTGTTTGATTGGCTGTCACGACAAAATGATAAGAGATATAAAAAAATCCAGGCAAGTTTCTGTTGAGGCTCAGTACAAAGATGCTATGTACCAAATTTGAGCAAAATTGGTCCAAAATTGAGGGAGGAGAAGCATTTTGAGTGTTTTTCATAATTGACCTGTTGGTGGCGCTAGACGGTTTGAGCTGGGGCCCTGTCATTTTTTGTGGGGAATCCTGGCGCGAACATCTGTGAAAAGTTTGAAAATAATCCTATGAAGGGTTCCCGAGATATGAGCTCACTTCCTGTTTGGCGACTTTACGGACGCGTTTGATTGGCTGTCACGACAAAAATGATAAGAGATATCAAAACGCCGGGCAAGTTTCTGATGAGGCTCAGTCCAAAGATGCTATGTACCAAATTAGAGCAAAATTGGTCCAAAATTGAGGGAGAAGCATTTTGAGTGTTTTTCATAAAATTCAAAATGGCGTAAAATCTACCCTGGCGGAAAATGAGGTCATAGGGTGCGTTGGATTCGGCTTGGCCCAAGGAGTCCAGCGATGCCAAGTTTTTGAAAATTGGACATACGGTTCAAAAGTTACACACAGAAATGTACTTGAAAATTCCTGCAACTTTGACCTGCTGGTGGCGCTAGAGGGTTGGGGGTGGGGGCCTGTAAATTGCTGTGGGTAATGAGGAGACTGGCTGCAATGTGCATGCCAAATTTCACAACTTTTTACCAGACGGTTCTAGGGGCTGCCATAGACTCCCAGAGGCGGAAGAATAATGTATAATAAGAATCAGTACAAACACTGTAGGTGCCTAAGCACCTTTGGTGCTTGGCTCCAAATATTAATAAGTAGAATATAGACACAAAATAATAATAATAACTAAAATATTGCTATAATATAGTAAAAAATAAACAATCCAAATATAAAAAGGTTCAGAGGAGCAGCATCAGAACAGTAGTGCAAACATGACGTCATTAAAGTGCCTGGTGATATAAAGTGTCCAGCTTTGTGCAGATGTTCTGAATTGTTCATGAGTCCAACAGCAGAGGGAAAGAAACTGTTCTTGTGACGGGAGGTTCTGGTCCCGATGGACCGTAGCCTCCTGCCAGAGGGAAGTGGCTCAAATAGTCCATGTCCAGGGTGAGAAGTGTCAGCTGCTCTCCGGCCTGCTCGCCCCCGAGTCCTGGAGACGTACAGGTCCTGGAGACGTACAGGTCCTGGAGACGTACAGGTCCTGGAGACGTACAGGTCCTGGAGACGTACAGGTCCTGGAGACGTACAGGTCCTGGAGACGTACAGGTCCTGGACAGATGGAAGGCTGCAGCCAATCACCTTCTGGGCAGAGTCTCTGTTTGTCCCTGACAGTGGCTCCAGCACCACACAGTGATGGAAGAGGTGATGGACTCAGTGATGGCCGTGTAGAACTGCACCATCATCTGGACTTGGCTTTCCTTAGCTACCACAGGAAGTACAACCTCTGCTGGGCCTTCTTCATGAGGGAGTTGATGGTCGGCTCCCACCTGAGGTCCTGTGTGATGCAGGTGCCCAGGAACTGAAAGGAGTCCACTGTGGTGATGGGGGAGTCTGTCAGGGAGAGGAGGCAGGAGGGCTGTGACTTTCCTGAAGTCCACGATCATCTCCACTGTCTTCTGGTGGTTGAGATCCAGGTTGTTGCTGCTGCACCAGGACACCAGCCGCTCCACCTCCCTCCTGTAGGCAGACTCATCGCCGTCAGAGATGAGCCCGATGAGGGTGGTGTCGTCCGCAAACTGAACCAGTTTGACGGAGTCGTGGCCGGAGGTGCAGCAGTTTGTGTACAGGGAGAAGATCACACTATTATCCAATCACATGAATTCAAATCGGGTTAAAATCGGTCAATCGGGACAAATGCAGCACAATTAAATTCGGGGACTGTGATCATGTTTATTGATCATGTTTAATGTTTATTTCTGTGGTTTATTGATTGGATTCACTCACACTTTATTATCTAAAGTCTGGCACATAAAACCTCCTGAACACTTTATATTTGTAGAAGCGTTTGTTTGTTCAAACTCCGAGTTTTATGGCGTTTGATTTGGTCACATGACTTGGCGCTCCCTCTGGGAACCTCGGCTTCAGAGGAACTCTCTTAGTGCAGAACTTCCTCACACGTTTCCTGCAGAATCCAGGAGAGGAACCGAGGAGAAACGTGGCCCTGGTGGTCAGATCACATGTGCTCGTTCAACATCGTTCAACATACACGTTTCATACACGTGTATGTTTCACATTTATGTTTCACATTTATGTTTCACATTTATGCGTGAAAAGTCCCTCAGTCGTCCAGGTAGAATCCATGATCAAAGGAGAAGTTCAATTTGTCAACTGGACAAAGTTTGTTTGGTTGAAAACGTTTCGCCGCTCATCCGAGAGGCTTCGTCAGCTCTGGTTATTGTACTGGTTAGACCCTGTTTATATCTAGCTGCCGGGAGGCGCGTCCTACAATGACAAAAGCTCTGAAAACGATCCCCCCTAATCTGTCTCTTTGTTTTTCAAATTACTCTGACGGCTGTTTTGACCCCCTATTCAACGTCTAACGACCCTCTCCACCCCTCTGCCCTGGCTCTGTTTGACTGGTCTAAGAATCGCATTATAAATGGGAGACAAGTTATGTCTCACTCCCCCATTTCTGTTTAATGACGGATTCTCTTTTTTGACAAAAATAGCCTCTTTAACTCCCCTCTCAAACCAGTTCTTTTCCCTGGCTAAGATCTGAACCTCACTGTCCTCAAAAGAATGGCCCGTGGCTTCTAGGTGAAGATGTACGGCAGATGACGGTCCACTCTGGCACGCCCGTCTGTGTTGGTACATCCTCTTGTGAAGTGGCTGTTTTGTTTCCCCAGTGTAGCGCTCACTGCAGTCTTCACTACACTGAATGGAGTAGACCACATTGCTTTGTTTGTGGCTCGGTGTTCTGTCCTTTGGGTGGACCAGTTTTTGTCTTAAAGTGTTTGTGGGTTTGAAATAAACTGGAATTTCATATTGTCTGAAAATCCTCTGTAGTTTTTCCGAAACGCCGGCCAGGTACGGAATCGCTACCCCTTTCCTCCTGGGTTCGGATTCTCTGTTGTCTTGTTTCTTGCCCTTGTCTCTCTTGGTTTTGTTGACAGCCCATTTGGGATATCCACAAACAGAGAGGGCTTCCTGCACATGTTGTTCTTCTTTTTCCTTACCCTCTGTGCTTGTGGGAACCACTTGGGCCCTGTGTTGTAATGTCCGAATAACTCCCAGTTTGTGCTGCAGTGGGTGGTGTGAATCAAAAAGCAGGTATTGGTCTGTGTGTGTGGGCTTCCTGAAGACTTCTACTTGGAGTCCCCGGTCTCCTCCTATCGTTACTGCACAATCTAAGAACGCCAATGTGTTATCCTTGGCATCTTCACGGGTGAATTTGATGTTCGGATCTACAGAATTGATATGTGCAGTGAAAGGTTCCAAATCTTGAATTTTGATTTTTGTAAAATTATCATCAACATAACGAAACCAGTGTGTGGGAGGAGTGCCTGGATTTTCACTGCATATCAATTCTGTAGATCCGAACATCAAATTCACCCGTGAAGATGCCAAGGATAACACATTGGCATTCTTAGATTGTGCAGTAATGATAGGAGGAGACCGGGGACTCCAAGTAGAAGTCTTCAGGAAGCCCACACACACAGACCAATACCTGCTTTTTGATTCACACCACCCACTGCAGCACAAACTGGGTGTTATTCGGACATTACAACACAGGGCCCAAGTGGTTCCCACAAGCACAGAGGGTAAGGAAAAAGAAGAACAACATGTGCAGGAAGCCCTCTCTGTTTGTGGATATCCTAAATGGGCTGTCAACAAAACCAAGAGAGACAAGGGCAAGAAACAAGATAATAGAGAATCCGAACCCAGGAGGAAAGGGGTAGCGATTCCGTACCTGGCCGGCGTTTCGGAAAAACTACAGAGGATTTTCAGACAATATGAAATTCCAGTTTATTTCAATCCCACAAACACTTTAAGACAAAAACTGGTCCACCCAAAGGACAGAACACCGAGCCACAAACAAAGCAATGTGGTCTACTCCATTCAGTGTAGTGAGGATTGCAGTGAGCGCTACACTGGAGAAACAAAACAGCCACTTCACAAGAGGATGTACCAACACAGACGGGCGTGCCAGAGTGGACCGGCTTCTGCCGTACATCTTCACCTAGAAGCCACGGGCCATTCTTTTGAGGACAGTGAGGTTCAGATCTTAGCCAGGGAAAAGAACTGGTTTGAGAGGGGAGTTAAAGAGGCTATTTTTGTCAAAAAAGAGAATCCGTCATTAAACAGAAATGGGGGAGTGAGATATAACTTGTCTCCCATTTATAATGCGATTCTTAGACCAGTCAAACAGAGCCAGGGCAGAGGGGTGGAGAGGGTCGTTAGACGTTGAATAGGGGGTCGAAACAGCCGTCAGAGTAATTTGAAAAACAAAGAGACAGATTAGGGGGGATCGTTTGCAGAGCTTTTGTCATTGTAGGACGCGCCTCCCGGCAGCTAGATATAAACAGGGTCTAACCAGTACAATAACCAGAGCTGACGAAGCCTCTCGGATGAGCGGCGAAACGTTTTCAACCAAACAAACTTTGTCCAGTTGACAAATTGAACTTCTCCTTTGATCATCGTTTCACATTTATGTTTCACATTTATGTTTCATTTCTGTTTCTTTTATGCTTCAGTGTTCACAGTCGTGACGTTCTTGAAAAACGAGATGAACAGAGGAGACTTCTTCATGACTCTGAGGAACCAGCCTCTGGCCCTGAGCCTCTACAGACAGGTACTGCCCCCTGCTGTCACACACACGTCACTGCACCTGCTTTAGACCAGGTTTAGTTCTGGTTCACTTCTGGTTCTGGTTCAGTTCTGCAGAGTCCAGGAGAGTCAGACCCTCAAAGATCTTCTGAACCAGGATGATGACCACGAAGGACTTGGGAACTTCTACGTCGCCTCAGCCTTCAAAGAGCCGGTACGTTTACCTAAACCTGGTTTAGACCTGGTTCAGTCCTGGTTTAGACCTAGGGTGACCACCGGCATGAAACAGGAAAGGAGGACACTTGTGTCCAAAAAGGAGGACAAATGCCCTAAAGTGAGGACACCTTTTTTTTTTTTTTTCCCTCGGGGAAAACAAAGAATGTGTGCTGAGAATGTGCACTTCTCGCACATTCTCAGCGCACAAGAAAACTTATGCAGCGCTCTGTAAATCAGGGATAAAAGAGCTTTTAGCGAATCTCCACTTTTTATTCAGCCGCGGGGTCATTTTTTTTAATATCTGCAAAGTGCGAGCCGCACGAAGGGGGAGGGGAGGGGGCGGTGCATTTCAGATGTCGCGCACAGGAATTCCAAGTATTACTAGTCGCAATAGAATAATATTTTGTCTTTAGGGAACAAGGAGCAGACCACCCGGCTCATTGAGCTGAGGCGGGACCTGTTCCATTTCACAGACGCCCATGCGGTCCACGGACTGCACTCAGGGCTGAGCGAGTATGCACCGCCTCGACTGCAGACTGAGACCACACTCCGAACCGTGCACTCGCTGAATTGGGAAACAGCGAACATCGAAGAGTAGCAAGTGTAAATAATGGGTGGGGATTTATGACGATTTATGCAACGGTGGTACGAAAGGAGGACAAAACGTAAAAAGGACACGTGACAGACGGCCGGACAGACAGCTCTAAAACCGGACTGTCCGGACGAAATCCAGACGAATGGTCACCCTATTTAGACCTGGTTTAGACCTGGTTTAGACCTGGTTTAGTCCTGGTTTAGTCTTGGTTTAGTCCTGGTTCAGTCCTGGTTTAGACCTGGTTCAGTCCTGGTTTAGACCTGGTTTAGACCTGGTTCAGTCCTGGTTTAGACCTGGTTTAGACCTGGTTCAGTCCTGGTTTAGACCTGGTTTAGACCTGGTTCAGTCCTGGTTTAGACCTGGTTCAGTCCTGGTTCAGTCCTGGTTTAGACCTGGTTCAGTCCTGGTTCAGTCCTGTTTCTCTCTCAGAGGCTGGAGGGACGTGTAGCTGCGCTGCAAAATGCTGTGGACGAGTTTAACAAAGCCAAAAACGACTTCAACGCCAAGGTACAACTCTAGGGTCCTCCTGGTTTAGTCCTGGTTTAGACCTGCTTTAGTCCTGCTTTAGACCTGCTTTAGACCTGCTTTAGACCTGGTTTAGTCCTGGTTTAGTCCTGGTTTAGACCTACTTTAGTCCTGGTTTAGTCCTGGTTTAGTCCTGGTTTAGACCTACTTTAGTCCTGGTTTAGTCCTGGTTTAGTCCTGGTTTAGACCTGGTTTAGACCTGGTTTAGACCTGGTTTAGTCCTGGTTTAGTCCTGGTTTAGACCTACTTTAGACCTACTTTAGACCTACTTTAGTCCTGGTTTAGTCCTGCTTTAGACCTGCTTTAGTCCTGGTTTAGTCCTGCTTTAGACCTGCTTTAGACCTACTTTAGTCCTGGTTTAGTCCTGCTTTAGACCTACTTTAGTCCTGGTTTAGTCCTGGTTTAGTCCTGGTTTAGACCTACTTTAGTCCTGGTTTAGTCCTGGTTTAGTCCTGGTTTAGACCTGGTTTAGACCTGGTTTAGACCTGGTTTAGTCCTGGTTTAGTCCTGGTTTAGACCTACTTTAGACCTACTTTAGACCTACTTTAGTCCTGGTTTAGTCCTGCTTTAGACCTGCTTTAGACCTACTTTAGTCCTGGTTTAGTCCTGCTTTAGACCTGGTTTAGTCCTGGTTTAGTCCTGGTTTAGACCTACTTTAGTCCTGGTTTAGTCCTGCTTTAGACCTGCTTTAGTCCTGGTTTAGACCTGGTTTAGTCCTGGTTTAGTCCTGGTTCAGACCTGGTTTAGTCCTGGTTCAGACCTGGTTTAGTCCTGGTTCAGACCTGCTTTAGTCCTGCTTTAGACCTGCTTTAGTCCTGGTTCAGACCTGGTTAAGTCCTGGTTAAGTCCTGGTTCAGTCCTGGTTCAGTCCTGCTTTAGTCCTGGTTTAGTCCTGGTTCAGACCTGGTTAAGTCCTGGTTTAGTCCTGGTTCAGACCTGGTTAAGTCCTGGTTTATATAAATCTCTTTCTTTCAGGCGACGGAGGAGGAGATGAAGCTGCTTCGTTTTCAGAAGAAACTGGATGAGGAGAAAGGGGCGGGGCTCCAGGGGCTGTCATTGCAGGTAACACAGACCTGGTTTAGTCCTGGTTCAGACCTGGTTTAGTCCTGGTTTAGTCCTGGTTTAGTCCTGGTTTAGTCCTGGTTTAGTCCTGGTTTAGTCCTGGTTCAGACCTGGTTCAGACCTGGTTTAGTCCTGGTTTAGTCCTGGTTTAGACCTGGTTCAGACCTGGTTCAGACCTGGTTCAGACCTGGTTTAGTCCTGGTTTAGTCCTGGTTTAGTCCTGGTTTAGTCCTGGTTCAGACCTGGTTCAGACCTGGTTCAGACCTGGTTCAGACTTGGTTTAGTCCTGGTTCAGACCTGGTTCAGACCTGGTTCTGACCTGGTTTAGTCCTGGTTCAGACCTGGTTCAGACCTGGTTTAGTCCTGGTTTAGTCCTGGTTTAGTCCTGGTTTAGTCCTGGTTTAGTCCTGGTTCAGACCTGGTTCAGACCTGGTTCAGACTTGGTTTAGTCCTGTTTTAGACCTGGTTCAGACCTGGTTCAGACCTGGTTTAGTGCTGGTTCAGACCTGGTTCAGACCTGGTTTAGTCCTGGTTCAGACCTGGTTCAGACCTGGTTCAGACCTGGTTCAGACTTGGTTTAGTCCTGGTTTAGACCTGGTTCAGACCTGGTTCAGACCTGGTTTAGTGCTGGTTCAGACCTGGTTCAGACCTGGTTTAGTCCTGGTTCAGACCTGGTTTAGTCCTGGTTCAGTCCTGGTTTAGTCCTGGTTCAAACCTGGACCCAGAGGACTGGGGGGGTTCAGCCTCTGGAGTCGAAACTAAAATTTAAAAATCAACCTGAACTTTTATTAGAACCTAAAGAACCAGAGAGATGTGAGGTCTTCTCTTGGTGTGAGGTGTTGATGTGAGGTGTTGGTGTGAGGTGTTGGTGTGAGGTGTTGGTGTGAGGTGTCCTGTTGGTGTGATGTGTCCTGTTGGTGTGAGGTGTCCTGTTGGTGTGAGGTGAGGTGTCGTGTTGGTGTGAGGTGTTGGTGTGAGGTGTCCTGTTGATGTGAGGTGTCCTGTTGGTGTGAGGTGTCCTGTTGGTGTGAGGTGTCCTGTTGATGTGAGGTGTTGGTGTGAGGTGTTGGTGTGAGGTGTCCTGTTGATGTGAGGTGTTGGTGTGAGGTGTCCTGTTGATGTGAGGTGTTGGTGTGAGATGTCGTGTTGGTGTGAGATGTCCTGTTGGTGTGAGGTGTCCTGTTGGTGTGAGGTGTCCTGTTGGTGTGAGGTGTTGCTGTGAGGTGTCCTGTTGATGTGAGGTGTTCGTGTGAGGTGCCCTGTTGGTGTGAGGTGTTCATGTGAGCTGTGCTGTTGATGTGAGGTGTCCTGTTGGTGTGAGGTGTCCTGTTGGTGTGAGGTGTCCTGTTGGTGTGAGGTGTTGATGTGAGGTGTCCTGTTGATGTGAGGTGTTGGTGTGAGGTGTCCTGTTGGTGTGAGGTGTTGATGTGAGGTGTCCTGTTGGTGTGAGGTGTCCTGTTGGTGTGAGATGTCCTGTTGGTGTGAGATGTCCTGTTGGTGTGAGGTGTCCTGTTGATGTGAGGTGTTGATGTGAGGTGTTCTCTTGGTGTGAGGTGTCCTGTTGGTGTGAGATGTCCTGTTGGTGTGAGGTGTCCTGTTGATGTGAGGTGTTGGTGTGAGGTGTCCTGTTGGTGTGAGGTGTTGATGTGAGGTGTCCTGTTGGTGTGAGGTGTCCTGTTGGTGTGAGGTGTTGGTGTGAGGTGTCCTGTTGGTGTGAGGTGTTGGTGTGAGGTGTCCTGTTGGTGTGAGGTGTCCTGTTGATGTGAGGTGTTGGTGTGAGGTGTCCTGTTGGTGTGAGGTGTTGATGTGAGGTGTCCTGTTGATGTGAGGTGTTGGTGTGAGGTGTCCTGTTGGTGTGAGGTGTTGATGTGAGGTGTCCTGTTGGTGTGAGGTGTTGATGTGAGGTGTCCTGTTGGTGTGAGGTGTTGATGTGAGGTGTCCTGTTGATGTGAGGTGTTGGTGTGAGGTGTCCTGTTGGTGTGAGGTGTTGATGTGAGGTGTCCTGTTGGTGTGAGGTGTCCTGTTGGTGTGAGGTGTCCTGTTGATGTGGGGTGTTGGTGTGAGGTGTCCTGTTGGTGTGAGGTGTCCTGTTGGTGTGAGGTGTTGATGTGAGGTGTCCTGTTGGTGTGAGGGGTTGATGTGAGGTGTCCTGTTGGTGTGAGGTGTCCTGTTGGTGTGAGGTGTCCTGTTGGTGTGAGGTGTTGATGTGAGGTGTCCTGTTGATGTGAGGTGTTGGTGTGAGGTGTCCTGTTGGTGTGAGGTGTTGATGTGAGGTGTCCTGTTGATGTGAGGTGTTGATGTGAGGTGTCCTGTTGATGTGAGGTGTTGGTGTGAGGTGTCCTGTTGATGTGAGGTGTTGGTGTGAGATGTCCTGTTGGTGTGAGGTGTCCTGTTGATGTGAGGTGTCCTGTTGGTGTGAGGTGTCCTGTTGATGTGAGGTGTCCTGTTGATGTGAGGTGTTGGTGTGAGGTGTTGATGTGAGGTGTTGGTGTGAGGTGTCCTGTTGATGTGAGGTGTCGGTGTGAGGTGTCCTGTTGATGTGAGGTGTTGATGTGAGGTGTCCTGTTGATGTGAGGTGTTGATGTGAGGTGTTGGTGTGAGGTGTTGGTGTGAGGTGTTGATGTGAGGTGTCCTGTTGGTGTGAGATGTCCTGTTGGTGTGAGGTGTCCTGTTGATGTGAGGTGTTGGTGTGAGGTGTCCTGTTGATGTGAGGTGTCCTGTTGATGTGAGGTGTCCTGTTGATGTGAGGTGTTGGTGTGAGGTGTTGGTGTGAGGTGTTGATGTGAGGTGTTGATGTGAGGTGTCCTGTTGGTGTGAGGTGTCCTGTTGATGTGAGGTGTCCTGTTGATGTGAGGTGTCCTGGTGTGATGTGAGGTGTTGGTGTGAGATGTCCTGTTGATGTGAGGTGTTGATGTGAGGTGTCCTGTTGGTGTGAGGTGTCCTGTTGATGTGAGGTGTTGATGTGAGGTGTCCTGTTGATGTGAGGTGTCCTGTTGATGTGAGGTGTCCTGTTGATGTGAGGTGTTGGTGTGAGGTGTTGATGTGAGGTGTTGATGTGAGGTGTCCTGTTGGTGTGAGGTGTTCTGTTGATGTGAGGTGTTGGTGTGAGGTGTCCTGTTGATGTGAGATGTCCTGTTGGTGTGAGGTGTTGGTGTGAGGTGTCCTGTTGGTGTGAGGTGTCCTGTTGGTGTGAGATGTCCTGTTGGTGTGAGGTGTCCTGTTGATGTGAGGTGTTGGTGTGAGGTGTCCTGTTGATGTGAGGTGTTGGTGTGAGGTGTCCTGTTGATGTGAGGTGTCCTGTTGATGTGAGGTGTCCTGTTGGTGTGAGGTGTCCTGTTGATGTGAGGTTCTGTGCTTGTGCAGGACACCATGGAGACTCTGTTGAACTTGGGTCTCCACAAACAGGCGGAGCAGCTCTACAGAGACTTCAGAGTCCCGGACAAGAGGTAAGACCTGGACCTGGACTGAGACCTGGACTGAGACCTGGACTAAGACTGAGACCAGGACTGAGACTGAGACCAGGACTAAGACCAGGACTAAGACCAGGACTAAGACCAGGACTGAGACTGAGACCAGGACTGAGACTGAGACCAGGACTAAGACTGAGACCTGGACTAAGACTGAGACCTGGACTAAGACTGAGACCAGGACTGAGACTGAGACCAGGACTAAGACCAGGACTAAGACCAGGACTAAGACCAGGACTAAGACCAGGACTGAGACTGAGACCAGGACTGAGACTGAGACCAGGACTAAGACCAGGACTAAGACTGAGACTGGGACTAAGACTGAGACTGGGACTGAGACCAGGACTAAGACTGAGACCTGGACTAAGACCAGGACTAAGACTGAGACCAGGACTAAGACTGAGACTGGGACTGAGACCAGGACTAAGACTGAGACCAGGACTAAGACTGAGACCAGGACTAAGACTGAGACCTGGACTAAGACCAGGACTAAGACTGAGACCAGGACTAAGACTGAGACCGGGACTGAGACCAGGACTAAGACTGAGACCAGGACTAAGACTGAGACCAGGACTAAGACTGAGACCTGGACTAAGACCAGGACTGGGACTGAGACCAGGACTGAGACTGAGACTGAGACTGCGACCGAGACCGGGACCGAGACCGGGACCGAGACCGAGACCGGGACCGAGACCGGGACCGGGACCGGGAGCGAGACCGGGACCGGGACCGAGACCGGGACCGAGACCGAGACCGGGACCGAGACGGGACGGGACTGAGACTGAGACCAGGACTAAGACTGAGACCAGGACTAAGACTGAGACCAGGACTAAGACTGAGACCAGGACTGAGACCAGGACTGAGACCGAGACCAGGACTGAGACCGAGACCGAGACAGGGACTGAGACCGGGACTGAGACCAGGACCAGGACCAGGACCAGGACCAGGACTGGTTTTCGCCTTGTTTGGTTCGTTTGCTCCTTTGATTCGGACCTTTTGTTCTGGTGTGAATAAAAACCAGAACTCTCGATCTGGAGCAAACAGAACCGAGACCACCTAAAAAGCTCGGTCTCGGTCCGGTTCCATTCGGACTCTGGTGCGGTTCGTTTGAGGTGAGGATGCAGACCGGACTCGACCCGACACAGTCGGGTTTATGTACTGAACGAGCTCCTGTCGTATGTGGAGCATTATGGGAAACTGAGGCTGATGAAACATCCATCCATTTTCTTCCGCTTATCCGGGGCCGGGTCACGGGGGCAACAGTCTAAGCAGGGACGCCCAGACCTCCTTCACCCCGGACACTTCCTCCAGCTCCTCCGGGGGGACCCCAAGGTATTCCCAGGCCAGCCAGGAGACATAGTCCCTCCAGAGTGTCCTCGGTCTTCCCCAGGCCCTCCTCCCGGTGGGACATGCCCAGAACACCTCCTAAGGGAGGTGACCAGGAGGCGTCCGGAACAGATACCCGAACCACCTCAGCTGCTCCTCTCAACGTGGAGGAGCGGCGGCTCTACTCCGAGCTCCTCCTGTGTGACTGAGCTCCTCACCTTATCTCTAAGGGAGCGCCCAGCCACTCTGCGGAGGAAACTCATTTCGGCCGCTTGTATCGGCGATCTCGTCCTTTCGGTCATTACCCAGAGCTCTTGACCATAGGTGAGGGGAGGAACATAGATCGACCAGTAAATTGAGAGCTTTGCCTTTTGGCTCAGCTCCCTCTTCACCACAACGGTCCGGTACAGCGACCACATCACTGCCGATGCTGCACCGATCCGCCTGTCAATCTCACGCTCCATCCTCCCCTCACTCGAGAACAAGACCCCGAGATACTTGAACTCCTCCACCTGAGGAGGACTCTCCACCCACCCGGAGAGGGCACCACCTTTTTCCGGTGGAGAACCATGGCCTCGGATTTGGAGGAGCTGATCCTCATCCCAGCCGCTTCACACTCGGCTGCAAACCGCCCCAGTGCACGCTGGAGGTCCTGGATTGATGAAGCCATCAGGACAACATCATCTGCAAACAGCAGAGATGAGATCCTGTGGTTCCCAAACCGGATCCCCTCCGGCCCCTGACTGCGCCTAGAAATTCTGTCCATAAATATAATGAACAGAACCGGTGACAAAGGGCAGCCCTGGAGTCCAACATGCACCGGAAACAGGTCCGACTTACTACCGGCAATGTGAACACAGCTCCTGCTCCGGTCATACAGGGACCGAACAGCCCTTAGCAAAGGGCCCCGAACCCCGTACTCTCAGAGCACTCTCCACAGGACCCCACGAGGGACACGGTCGATCTTCTCCAGATCCACAAAGCACATGTGGACTGGTCGGGCAAACTCCCATGAACCCTCGAGCACCCGATGAAGAGTATAGAGCTGGTCCAGTGTTCCCCGGCCGGGACGAAAACCACACTGCTCCTCCTGAATCCGAGGTTCGACTGTCGGTCGAATTCTCCTCTCCAGCACCCTGGAATAGACCTTACCGGGAAGGCTGAGGAGTGTGATTTCCCGATAGTTGGAACACACCCTCCGGTCCCCCTTCTTAAACAGAGGGACCACCACCCCGGTCTGCCAGTCCAGAGGTACTGTCCCCGACCGCCACGCGATGTTGCAGAGACGTGTCAGCCAAGACAGCCCCACAACATCCAGAGATTTAAGATACTCAGGACAGATCTCATCCACCCCCCGGGGCCTTGCCACCGAGGAGCTTTCCAACCACCTCAGTGACTTCAGCCAGGGTGATGAACGAGTCCGTCCCCGCGTCTCCAGCCTCTGCTTCCTCCTCGGAAGACGTGACGGCGGGATTGAGGAGATCCTCAAAGTATTCCTTCCACCGTCCGATAACATCCCCAGTCGAGGTCAACAGCTCCCCACCCCCACCGTAAACAGTGTTGGTGAAGCACTGCTTCCCCCTCCTGAGGCGCCGAACGGTTTGCCAGATTTCTTTGAGGCCGTCCGATAGTCCTCCTCCATGGCCTCTCCGAACTCCTCCCAGACCCGAGTTTTTGCCTCTGCGACCACCCGGGCTGCAGCACGCTTGGCCCGCCTTTACCCGTCGGCTGCCTCCGGAGTCCCACGAGCCAACAAGGCCTGATAGGACTCCTTCTTCAGCCTGACGGCATCCCTTACTTCCAGTGTCCACCACCGGGTTCGGGGATTGCCGCCGCGACAGGCACCACAGACCTTATGACCACAGCTATGGGCGGCTGCATCGACAATAGAGGCCGAAAAAAGAGCCCACTCGGACTCTATGTCCCCAGCCTCCCCCGGAATCCGGGAGAAGCTCTCCCGGAGGTGTGAGTTGAAGGTGTCCCTGACAGAGGGCTCTGCCAGACGTTCCCAACAGACCTTCACGATACTCTTGGGTCTGCCAGGTCTCTCCGGCTTCCTCCCCTGCCAGCGGACCCAACTCACAACCAGGTGGTGATCAGTTGACAGCTCTGCCCCTCTCTTCACCCGAGTGTCCAAGACACGCGGCCGGAGGTCAGATGACACGACAACAAAGTCGATCATCGACCTCCGTCCTAGGGTGTTCTGTGCCACGTGCACTGATGGACACCCTTGTGCTTGAACATGGTGTTCGTTATGGACAAACTGTGGCTAGCACAGAAGTCCAATAACAGAACACTGCTCGGGTTCAGATCAGGGAGGCCGTTCCTCCCAATCACCCCTCTTCAGGTGTCACTGGCCACGTGGGCGTTGAAGTCCCCCAGGAGAACAACGGAGTCCCCGGTCGGTGCACTGTTCAGTACACCTCCCAGGCACTCCAAGAAGGCCGGGTACTCTGCACTGCTGTTCGGCCCATAGGCCGACACAACAGTGAGAGACCTGTCCCCGACCCGAAGGCACAGGGACGCAACCCTCTCGTTCACCGGGGTGAACTCCAACACTCGGCGGCTGAGCTGTGGGGCAATGAGCAGGCCCACACCAGCCCGCCGCCGTTCCCCGCGGGCAACGCCAGAGAAATGGAGAGTCCAGCTCCCCTCAAGGAGTTGGGTTCCAGAGCCCAGGCTGTGCGTGGAGGTGAGGCCGACTATATCTAGTCGGTAACGCTCAACCTCCCGCATGAGCTCAGGCCCCCCCGTCGCCGAGGTCCCCGCCTTCGGCTGCCGCCCAGAACTCTCTGCACCGGCCCCTTATGGATCCTCCTGCGGGTGGTGGGTCCACGGGAGGACGGCCCCACGTCGCTCCTTCGGGCTGAGCCCGGCCGGGCCCCATGGGGGTAGGCCCGGCCACCAGGCGCTCGTTGTCAAGCACCCACCTCAGGCCTGGCTCCAGGGTGGGGCCCCGGTGACGCCAATCCGGGCGACTTATCTAACCTTGATCTCTTATTCGTCATAAAGTGCTTCTAAACGAAACTAAACTTATGAGTCTTACTTATGTTTTGCCTGAAGAGTCACATGAGTTCTGTCCTCTGTACTCGTCTCGTCGTTTGTAAAGTGTTTAAAGTAAAGTGATTGTAAAATAGTGTAAACCTCATGATGCTCAAACATTTGTGCGAACTGTAAAACCTGAGTAAACCTGAGTAAACCTGAGTAAACCTGAGTAAACCGTGTCGCCATGACGACACCATGATCCTCCTTCTGTTTGGACTCGGCTCACGGGCTTTTGTTTACACATGTTGGTTCAGTTGGGGAAAAAAGAACCGCACCAAAATAAAAAATAATAATAAATTTGGTCCGGACCAAAGCCCGTGAACTATCGGACTTTACCCAAGACCGAGACCGGCCCAGGACCAGTGTGTGACGGCTCCAGAACTGAGCCCTGATCTAAACCTGGTCTTAGGTCTGACCCGGTTCTTTGACCTGGTGTTCATCCAGTTCTGGTTCTTTTCGAGTTGTGGTCTTTATGTTCTGGTTCTGTTGTGGTTCTGTTCAGGTTCTGGTGGCTGAAGCTCCGGGCTCTGGCGGAGAAACTGGACTGGGACGAACTGGACAAATTCTCCAGGAGCAAGAAGTCCCCGATCGGATATTTGGTTCTGTTTGATTTGTGATCATAAATATAGATTATTCTAATATCAATAATATCATGTCCAGGTCCGGTTCTGGACATTTTAAATCTCATGTCCAGGTCCGGTTCTGGACATTTTAAATCTCATGTCCAGGTCCGGTTCTGGACATTTAAAATCTCATGACTTTTATTTTTCTTTTATTTACACTTTGAGATAAAAATATCAAATATAATCCTATATTTAATCTTATATTTAATCTTATATTTAATCTTATATTTAATCCTATATTTAATCTTATATTTAATCTTATATTTAATCCTATATTTAATCTTATATTTAATCCTATATTTAATCTTATATTTAATCCTATATTTAATCTTATATTTAATCTTATATTTAATCTTATATTTAATCTTATATTTAATCTTATATTTAATCTTATATTTAATCTTATATTTAATCTTATATTTAATCTTATATTTAATCCTATATTTAATCTTATATTTAATCTTATATTTAATCCTATATTTAATCTTATATTTAATCTTATATTTAATCCTATATTTAATCCTATATTTAATCTTATATTTAATCTTATATTTAATCTGATATTTAATCTTATATTTAATCCTATATTTAATCTTATATTTAATCCTATATTTAATCTTATATTTAATCTTATATTTAATCCTATATTTAATCTTATATTTAATCCTATATTTAATCTTATATTTAATCTTATATTTAATCCTATATTTAATCTGATATTTAATCTTATATTTAATCCTATATTTAATCTTATATTTAATCTTATATTTAATCTTATATTTAATCCTATATTTAATCTGATATTTAATCTTATATTTAATCCTATATTTAATCTGATATTTAATCTTATATTTAATCCTATATTTAATCTTATATTTAATCTTATATTTAATCCTATATTTAATCTTATATTTAATCTTATATTTAATCTTATATTTAATCCTATATTTAATCCTATATTTAATCTTATATTTAATCTTATATTTAATCTTATATTTAATCCTATATTTAATCTTATATTTAATCTTATATTTAATCTTATATTTAATCTGATATTTAATCTGATATTTAATCCGATATTTAATCCGATATTTAATCCGATATTTAATCCGATATTTAATCCTATATTTAATCCTATATTTAATCTTATATTTAATCTTAGATCAAATCTCACACATTGAAACTCTTTTGTCTTTTTCAGCCGTTTGTTGAAGTTTGTGTGAAAAATCAGAATCAACACGAAGCCAAAAAATACGTCCAGAGAGTCTCACCGGACCAGAGAGTCCAGGCCTGTGTCCTGCTGGGGTAAGAACCAGACCAGGACTAAACCGGGACTAAACCAGGACTAAACCAGGACTAAACCAGGACCAGAGAGTCCAGGCCTGTGTCCTGCTGGGGTAAGAACCAGACCAGGACTAAACCAGGACTAAACCAGGACTAAACCAGGACTAAACCAGGACCAGAGAGTCCAGGCCTGTGTCCTGCTGGGGTAAGAACCAGACCAGGACTAAACCAGGACTAAACCAGGACTAAACCAGGACTAAACCAGGACCAGAGAGTCCAGGCCTGTGTCCTGCTGGGGTAAGAACCAGACCGGGACTAAACCGGGACTAAACCAGGACTAAACCAGGACTAAACCAGGACTAAACCAGGACCAGAGAGTCCAGGCCTGTGTCCTGCTGGGGTAAGAACCAGACCGGGACTAAACCGGGACTAAACCAGGACTAAACCAGGACTAAACCAGGACTAAACCAGGACCAGAGAGTCCAGGCCTGTGTCCTGCTGGGGTAAGAACCAGACCAGGACTAAACCAGGACTAAACCAGGACTAAACCAGGACTAAACCAGGACCAGAGAGTCCAGGCCTGTGTCCTGCTGGGGTAAGAACCAGACCAGGACCAGACCGGGACTAAACCAGGACTAAACCAGGACTAAACCAGGACCAGAGAGTCCAGGCCTGTGTCCTGCTGGGGTAAGAACCAGACCAGGACTAAACCGGGACTAAACCAGGACTAAACCAGGACCAGAGAGTCCAGGCCTGTGTCCTGCTGGGGTAAGAACCAGACCAGGACTAAACCGGGACTAAACCAGGACTAAACCAGGACTAAACCAGGACCAGAGAGTCCAGGCCTGTGTCCTGCTGGGGTAAGAACCAGACCAGGACTAAACCGGGACTAAACCGGGACTAAACCAGGACTAAACCAGGACCAGAGAGTCCAGGCCTGTGTCCTGCTGGGGTAAGAACCAGACCAGGACTAAACCGGGACTAAACCAGGACTAAACCAGGACTAAACCAGGACCAGAGAGTCCAGGCCTGTGTCCTGCTGGGGTAAGAACCAGACCGGGACTAAACCGGGACTAAACCAGGACTAAACCAGGACCAGAGAGTCCAGGCCTGTGTCCTGCTGGGGTAAGAACCAGACCAGGACTAAACCGGGACTAAACCAGGACTAAACCAGGACCAGAGAGTCCAGGCCTGTGTCCTGCTGGGGTAAGAACCAGACCAGGACTAAACCAGGACTAAACCAGGACTAAACCAGGACTAAACCAGGACCAGAGAGTCCAGGCCTGTGTCCTGCTGGGGTAAGAACCAGACCAGGACTAAACCAGGACTAAACCAGGACTAAACCAGGACTAAACCAGGACCAGAGAGTCCAGGCCTGTGTCCTGCTGGGGTAAGAACCAGACCAGGACTAAACCGGGACTAAACCAGGACTAAACCAGGACTAAACCAGGACCAGACCGGGACCAGACCAGGACTAAACCAGGTTTTGTTCTTCAGGGACTTGGAGGGAGCGGCAGACGCGGCGATCGAACGGAGAAATGAGGCGGAGTTGGGGGCGGTGCTGAGCCGATGTCCCGCCTCCAACCGCCAACTGATGGAACGACTCCAGCGAGCGATGGCCAAGAAGTGACCTCCTCCTCCGCTCCTCCTCTGCTCCTCCTCCTCTGCTCCTCCTCTGCTCCTCCTCCTCTGCTCCTCCTCTGCTCCTCCTCCTCTGCTCCTCCTCTGTCCTCCTCTTCTGCTCCTCCTCCTCTGCTCCTCCTCTGCTCCTCCTCTGCTCCTCCTCCTCTGCTCCTCTCCTCCTCCTCTGCTCCTCCTCCTCCTCTGCTCCTCCTCCTCTGCTCCTCCTCTGCTCCTCCTCTGCTCCTCCTCGTGTCCCTGGTCGTGGTTGAAGCTCGTGTGTCTCACAGACTCTGAGCTTTACTCCAGGTCCTGATGTTCTTCATGTTCTGATGTTCTTCATGTTCTGATGTTCCTCCTCAAACACCTGGAGTCGTGTTTGTTTCATTCTCATGTTTGAGGAACTCTTTATTATTCGTCTGTAACATCTCCAAAGCTCCAAACGCTCTGTTCCACCTCGTGATGTCATCAAGTGAACAGTGAACTTTTACCTTTAGTCCAGTCGAGATCGGCGACTCCAGGACTGAAATGATCCAGATGATTCTAGTGAAGGTGTGTGGAGTTTAAAAACACAGTGGAGCACTTCCTGTATCAGACATCACAAGTAGGAGTGTGTACTGGTAAAGAATCACGATTCATATACCACGATGCGATACTATCACGATGCATCACGATACTTGAATTACTGCGATGCATTGCAATATATTCGACATACTTCAGTGAAAATGTTATAACTTAAATATCAGTGTTTGTGTATCTGAACAGAACTCTGAGCAACTGAATAACAAAAACAAATAAACCAAACCAATAACAAAAAAAGTGCAGAGGATTTATAATAAAAAAAAACTAATTATTTATTAATAATTAATTAATAAATTATTAATTAATAATAATCGATTTTTGGCATCAAGAATCGATGCAGTATATTGTGAAAGTATCGCGATGCTTTGTCATGACGAGTTTTCCATTTGAGAGAAGAAGGTTTGTCCAGGAGGAAACATCTCGTCTGATCTTAAATGTCTCCAATTCTCAAAGTTCAGAATAAATAAACTCAAACTGAATTCTGTAAATGTCAAACTCTCAACTAAATAAACTTTTTTTTAAAAAGTGTGATATTAGACTCCTCCCACTGATATTAGACTCCTCCCACTGACATGAGACTCCTCCCACTGATATTAGACTCCTCCCACTGATATTAGACTCCTCCCACTGACACACCCTGTCACACACGCACCCTGTCACACACGCACCCTGTCACACATGCACCCTGTCACACACACACACACCCTGTCACACACACACACCCTGTCACACACACACACCCTGTCACACACACCCTGTCACACACACACACCCTGTCACACACCCTGTCACACACACACACCCTGTCACACACACCCTGTCACACACACCCTGTCACTCACACACACCCTGTCACACACACCCCTGTCACACACACACACCCTGTCACACACACACACACCCTGTCACACACACCCTGTCACACACACACCCTGTCACACACACACACACCCTGTCACACACACCCTGTCACACACACACCCTGTCACACACACACACACCCTGTCACACACGCACCCTGTCACACACACACACCCCGTCTTTAGTAATATTTTAGTAACAGTTGTGGCTCAGATTCATGTTTTATTTTCAGATTTGTAGGACCGTTCGTTCGAAGGTTTTCCTCTTTTCTGATCTGCTTATTTTAGAGCTGAGCTCAGCTCCACAAGGACCTGAGCTTCAGCCCAGGTCCTTGTGGCTCATAAAGGACCGTCCAAACTTACTGGTTTAAGTCTCACAGGCTGGACTCAACACAGACTAACTCCAGTCTCAACTTAACTTTTAAATTACTGTGTTTTATAAAGTTCAGCTGCAGCGTTAAAGGTGAGATTTGAACTCACAACCTCAGAACAGCTCTTAGACTCTGAGTCTGAACCTCTGCACCACACAGACGCTCAGGTAAAGCTCACGTCTGGGTTATTTTACGCTTACACTATTGGAGCTTTGGCTCAGACTCATGTTTTATTCTCACATTTAGAGAGTCGTCTTCAGGTCCCTGTAGCTCAGGAGGTCGACAGCTCGGGAAAACTTTCCTCCTCAAAAGCTCCGGGTCAAGAACCATAAAGACTGAATCTGATTAGGAATGAACCAGTGCTAACCTTGGTCTTGGAAGAACTCTTGTTGTTAAGTCTTTATAAAGAGAATGAAGAGGTCACACAGCTCCAAACTCTTCATCAAGTTTGTGGACAATACGACTGTTGGTCACATCAGCGACGACGATGAGACTCACTATAGGAGCGAGGTGAGCCGCCTGGTCAAGTGGTGCAGTAACAACCTCCTCTCCCTGAACGTGGAGAAGACAAAGGAGATTGTGGTAGACTTCAGGAGAGCACACACACAGCACTCCCCCCTCACCATCACCGGGGCTGTGGAGAAGCAGCACCAAGTTCCTGGGTGTGCATATCTCTGAGGACCTCTCCTGGTCAAAGAACACTGCATCACTGACCAGTAAAGCCCAACAGCGACTCTACTTCCTCCACAAGCTGAAGAGAGCCAGAGCCCCAGCTCCATCATGAGCACCTTCTACAGAGGCACCATAGGTCACATCCTCACCAGCTGCATCACTGTGTGGTATGGCACCTGCACCGTGTCCTGCACCCGGAAAAAGCTACCCCGAGTAGTGAGAGCAGCTGAGAGAATCGTGGGTGTCTCTCTCCCCTCCCTGCAGGACATCTACCGCACCCGCCTCACCCGCCTCACCCTCTGGGTGATCCCACCCACCCATCCAACTGCCTCTTCAGTCTGCTGCCATCAGGAAGGAGACTGAGGAGCCTCAGGGCCAAGACCAGCAGACTGAAAGACAGCTTCATCCACCAAGCTGTCAGGATGCTCAACTCTCTCCCAGTCACACTGCTGCTTAAATCACACTGACACTGCTGCTTAAATGGCACTGACTCTGCTGCTTAAATGACACTGACTCTGCTGCTTAAATGACACTGACTCTGCTGCTTAAAAGACATTTAAATGACACTGACACTGCTGCTTAATGACACGGACACTGCTGCTGAAATGACACTGACGCTGCTGCTGAAATGACAGACACTGCTGCTTAAATGACACTGCTGCTTAAATTACACATTTGAGCTTTATTCTGCTCCACATTGTGTGTTTTACTTATTTGTATTATACACAAGCCTTTTGTACTTTTGCTACAGGTATATGTGATGTTTTAGTCCTGGTAGTAGCAGTAGCAGTAGTAGTAGTAGTAGTAGTAGTAGTAGTAGTAGTAGTAGTAGTAGTAGTAGTAGTAGCAGTAGCAGTAGCAGTAGTAGCAGTAGCAGTAGCAGTAGTAGTAGCTGTAGTAGTAGTAGTAGTAGTAGTAGCAGTAGTAGTAGTAGCAGTAGTAGCAGTAGCAGTAGCAGTAGCAGTAGCAGTAGTAGTAGCAGTAGTAGCAGTAGTAGTAGTAGTTGTACTTTTACTACAGGTATATGTGATGTTTTAGTCATGGTAGTAGTAGTAGTAGCAGTAGTAGTAGCTGTAGTAGTAGTAGTAGTAGCAGCAGCAGTAGTAGTAGTAGTAGTAGTAGAAGCAGTAGCAGCAGTAGTAGTTGTACTTTTACTACAGGTATATGTGATGTTGTAGTCCTGGTGTTTATTGTCTTGTTTATCACATGTTTTATGTTCACTGTGGGCCTAGGGGGCGCTGTGATTTCAGATCCTGTGTGTGCGACCTGTACATATGAGCCGTGTCTCAATTCGCAGTGTGCACAGTCCGGAGTGCACTCCGCGGACCGCATGGGCGTCGGCGAAATGCGACAGGTCCCGCAACTACCAGATGCAGCCGCCGACTCCATTTTCTCCCGTAGAAGAAGTAGAGTGCGGTGCATGCTGGGATATATGAGTGTGCGAAGTGTGCATGGATGCACAGTTGGCTCACACCCCAATTTCCATGGAAACGGTTTTCAGGGTGCATTTTAACTGTGCATGGGACAAAAACGATATGGGACAGCAGTCGTTGCACCGGAAGTGAGGTATGCGCCCTTAAAACCACACTCCAAACTGCACACAGAACTGTGACACGGCTGTGGTTTTTGACAGTAAAGCTGACTTTGAACTTTGAACTTTGAGTTAGAAGTTGGGGTGTTGTCCCGGTGGCTCAGGAGGTCGAGCACGTGGATAGAACAGTCTCAGGTCCAGAGCTTGTGGGTTCGATTCCTGCTTCTGCACAGACTTTAGTTCTGGTTTGTGAAGAGAACCAAGTCCTGTCCTGTTCTTCTGGTCCCAGATGAGTCAGACTCAGGTTTAATCTCAGACCTGTGGGGAAGTGTTCAAGTTCTCGTGGTGCAGGAGGTGGAGTGTGTGGATGGAGCAGTTTCTCTTCATGTTCTTAGATTTCCAGTTCAAAGCCCGCAGGTGAGATTTGAACTCAGAACAGCTCTTAGACTCTGAGTCTGAACCTCTGCACCACACGGACGCTCAGGTAAAGCTCACGTCTGGGTTATTTTACTCTTACACTATTGGACTCATGTTTTATTCTCACATTTGGAGGTTCTCGGTCTGGTTCCTGTGGCTCAGGAGTTCGAGCGCTCGGATGGAACAGGCTCAGGTCCAGAGGTTCCTGGTTCAAATCTTGCTCCCGCCCACACTGAGGGACTAAACCAGGACTAAACCAGGACTGATCCGGGCCTGAGTCCGAGTCTTTAAGTGTGTCCGAGTTTAAAGTGTGAGATAAACACACAGGTGGAGGTCAGGAGGCGGGGGACAGTGGGGGAGTAGGAGAGAGTCCGGCTGGTGTCGAGGAGGTGACCGGTTCAAGTCCCACTGTCTCCCACAGACACAGAGGGACTCACCTGGGACTAGACCAGGTCCTGGACCGGCCCGGACCAGTCGCAGTCATTCACACACTCGCTCGGCTGTGCCGAGCGAGTGTGTGAATGACAAGACCGTCTTAAAATGGGTCCATTTTACCACCAAAAAGTAAAAATGTTGTAAGTTTTTTGCTAAAGTTGAGCCTGAGTGTCTCCCTGATGGACAGTGTGACATGAGGACAGAGGCTGGACTTGAACTCAGAACCTCAGAACAGACTGGTTCTTTTCAACAGTCGGGGTCTTAACCTCTGCACCACACAGACACACAGGGACCAGCTCTGTCTGGTTCTTTTAGAGTCACATTTTTGGATTTCGGGCCAGTTTAATGTTTTATTTTCACATTTGGAGACTTGTGTTCAGGTCCCTGTGGCTCAGGAGGTCGAGCGCTCGGAAAGGACCGTCCGTTCAAAGGTTACAGGATCGAGTCCCACAGTCTGGACTGAACCGGGTCTGACTCCAGTCCTTAAAGTGTTTTTGTAAAGTTCAGCTGTAGAGTTAAAGGTGAGATTTGAACTCAGAAGCTCAGCACAGACTGAGGAGTGTCACATGTCGGGGTCACCATCTCTGAGCCACACTGCAGCTCCTCGTTTCTGCTCCGATCTGCTGATTTTAGAGTTAGATTATTGGAGTCGAGGCTCAGATTCATGGTTTTATGTCACATGTGACGACTGTAGCTCAGGAGGTCGAGCGCTCAGAAAGGACAAACGTATTCAAAGGTTCAAGTCTCAGGCTGTACTTAACACAGACTAACTCCAGTCCCAACGTAACTTTTAAATTACAGTGTTCTGCTGAAGTGTTAAAGGTGAGATTTGAACTCACAACCTCAGAACTGCTCTTAGACTCTGAACCTCTGCCCCACACGGACACTCAGAACCCAGGTCTATCTGGTTCTTTTAGATTTTGGATTTCGGGACAGTTTAATGTTTTATTTTCACATTTGGAGACGTTCAGGTCCCTGTGGCTCAGGAGGTCGAGCGCTCCGAAAGAACCGTCTTCCCTCTTATTCAGAAGGTTCCTGTTTTGAGTCTGAAACACGACTAAGGTCGTTTTCACACCAGGAAAGTCCGATAGTTCACTTGCTTTGGTCCGGACCAAATTTATTTTTTAATTTTTTTATTTTGGTGCGGTTCGCTTTCACGCTGTAGTTTTTCCCCAGAACTCATGTGAGCATCAAGTTCTGACTCTGGCTCTTCACACAAAACATAAGTAAGACTCATAAGTTTAGTTTAGTTTCATCAGCCTCAGTTTCCCATAATGCTCCACATACGACGGGAGCTCGTTCAGTACAAAAACCCGACTGTGTCGGATCGAGTCCGGTCTGCATTCTCACCTCAAATGAACCGCACCAGAGTTCGAATGGAACCGGACCGAGACCGAGCTTTTTAGGTGGTCTCGATTCTGTTTGCTCCAGATCGAGAGTTCTGGTTTTTATTCACACCAGAACAAAAGGTCCGAATCAAAGGAGCAAACGAACCAAACAAGGTGTGAAAACGACCTAAGGCATTACTCTGTCTAACCCCTTGCCCTTCCCCTTTATCTCCATCTTTGTCTTGCCCCTCGATACCGAGCTGAGAGGGTTCGGGGTACGAATGTTCCCCTAAGAAATGGGACGCCACTCGATTCCCGTTTGCGTCATCGTCCCTCGCCTCTACCTGAGCTGCTACGTCTACAGAGGCGACGACAACGGACACAAACGTAAACAAATGTCAAGAGCCGTGTCCCAGTTCCCAGAGTGCACGGTTCGGAGCGTGGTGTGAAAGGGACTGTACATACTTGCTCAGCCCTGAGTGCACTCCGCGGACCGCATGGCCGTCTGCGAAATGCGACAGGTCTCGCAACTACGGGAAGCAGCCGCCGACTCCATTTTCTCCCGAAGAAGAAGTAGCGCGCGGTGCATGCTGGGATATATGAGTGTGTGAGGCGTGCTTTTTCACGCACTTGGTCCACGCCCCGATTTCCACGTAAACGACTGTGGTCTTCGGACCGTTAACTGTGCATGGGACAAAAAAGAAATGGGACAGCAGTCGTCGCGCCGGATGTGACGCACATGCCCTTAAAGGTCCCATGACATGGTACTTGTTGATGCTTTTATATGGCTCCTTAATGGTTCCCTAATACTGTAAATGAATCCTTCAAAATCAACACTCAGTGCATGAGAAACAGAGATAAGATGAGAAAGAGTCATTTTTCTCTCTCTGAACACTCCATAATGGGCGTTGTTGCTTGAATGCAAATGAGGAGAAAAGAGATGGCCTATAGTAGAGGGTGGGGGCGTGGCCAAATTCTCCGCTCTCAGCTGTCCGCTCTGACCCATTTCCGCGTTTTTGCGCGGAGAAAGAGATTTGAAGCGTTTCATTGAAAAATAAACACATTTCCACATAAAATAAAATTAAACCACTGCTGTTCAAAGGTCCAGAGGCTCAGATAAAGGACTTCCGAGCCTAGAAACACTCGGACGTGCCTCCAGGCAAATAAAAAAACGCATTTCACATTGCGCAGCTCCTCTGCAGTCCAAACTCTCTGGGCGGGATATACAGGGACGCTGAGTACAGACAGACGGGGGTGGAACTGCATTTTTCAAGCTGACGTCAATAAGGTGCCTTGTTGAGAATCGCCAGTTTGAGCTCTGTTTTTTTCTAACACAGAAAAGGATCGCAAATGCTCAGTTTAGACATTTCGCAACCTTTAGCCACATTAACGTTCAAAAACCTCAGAAAGTGAAAATTTCATGCCATGGGACCTTTAAAACCACACTCCAAACTGTGCACTCTGGGAATTGGGACACAGCTAAGGATTATCAGGTACCTCAGCTCGACAAAAAACTTGCTCGTTTATACATGAAAGTTTGATGAAAACTATAACGTCGGCTAAACAGACGCCGTGACAACAGTTCACTAAAAGTAACGTAGAACATAAGCGTCATAACTGTAAACCTGCTAAACTGTTAATCGATAATTACAACTGCTGAAAATACATTTATGAGACTCCTCGGCTGGTCCATGTGACGCTGCCATCCTGATCCCAAAAGTCCTGGTTTAGTCCTGGTTTAGTCCTGGTTTAGTCCTGGTTTAGTCCTCGTTGTCCTGATCCCAAAACCTGCCTGAGCTCGTAGTCGTACCCCTTCCTTTCAAGTCTGGTCGAGAGCTTCGATTCAAGGGGTATGTACCCGAGGTCGTGGCCTGAGCCCTTGATCAGAATTAGAATCGAGACGCCCCTCGCCCTCACATGAACGAGCAAAACCAAGGGGCAGGGGTAAGACGAAGGGGTAAGACAGAGGAATGGGACGTAGCCCAACTCTCCTCTCACCATAATCTTTGTCCAAAGAGTTTTTCTTAACTTAATTTTAGGCATTAAAGTTGAGATTTGATCCCACAACCCCATTCCCGGTGTCTGTGCCCCTGCACCACACTGCAGGTCGCACTGAGCTCCTTATTTTACCGCTTCATTATTGAGGTGAGTCATGTTCTACTCTCACATTTGGAGACGTTTGGATATTTCCCACTGGCTCGGGAGGTGGAGCGCTCAGCTGGAACAGACTCCAGACTCGGGGGTTGCTGGTTTGATTCCTTCTTCTGATGTGGATGACATCACATCTAATTATAACTTCAGAAAATTAACTTTCTATGTTTTTAAGATTTGAGCATAAAGTAAAAGGACCCACAACCTCAGATGAGGCGCTGCATCTTAACCTTTGTACCACAGATCAGTCCTGGTCCTGGTCCTGGTCCTAGTCCTGGTCCTGGTCCTGGTCCTGGTCCTGGTCCTGGTCCTGGTCCTGGTCGTGGTCGTGGTCGTGGTCGTGGTCGTGGTCCTGGTCCTGGTCCTGGTCCTGGTCCTGGTCCTGGTCCTGGTCGTGGTCGTGGTCGTGGTCGTGGTCGTGGTCGTGGTCCTGGTCCTGGTCCTGGTCCTGGTCCTGGTCCTGGTCCTGGTCCTGGTCCTGGTCCTGGTCCTGGTCCTGGTCTGGACTTGGATTCTGTGGAGGCGTCTCTCAAAACAAGAACATCCAAAATGATTGAACTTTTATTCAGACTTTGACGTTTAGGAAACCACCAGCTCTTTTAACAGAACAGACTGGGGCGTTGCTCACAGGCACAGGGGCAGGCTGATGCTGGAGTTTCATCCTCAGTGTTGTGGGGCTGAAGTGCGTTGCTCACAGGCACAGAGGCAGGCCGTGGCGTTGTCCTGGGCCTCCTGTAGCAGAGCTCGGGCTTCGCACTCCATCTGGAACACAAAAGTACTTTTACTACAGTTCTACTTCCTGCATTTTTGTACTTTTATTTTGTGTTTTTCACAAACGCCACTGAACAGAAGTCGAGCCTGAAGTCTCTGAGATTTAAAACATAAAACAAGAGAAACAAGCCATGTTGTTCATTTTCTCATAAAAGCCGAGGACTGAGAGGTTTTCCAGACACACATTTTAAAGGGATATGCCACCCCCAGGTCAAACTTGGGCATCTCCCCACAGTCCAGAGACTAAAATAAGTGGTGGAAAGTGTTTTCCTGCTCACCCAGCCATTGTCCGAGTCTGTCGCCACTAACCGCCGCGGTATCTGCTGCTCCTCCGCCTTAGACTGGAGTCTAACGTCGCCAGAGAAAGATTTCGGCCAAAAGGAATTAATTTGCTCGATGCGTTTCCCAATTACTTTCTGTGTAGTGCGCATTCATATCGAGTGCAAATAAATGTGCAAATCAACACGGAGAGCTTGACTTGGTCATTTTGGGTGGGAACTATTTTCCAGTGCGTAAGAATACAGCCGAATCACGCACCATGCTGCGCAACAGGGGAACTCCCTTCCTGGTGCGTAACTGGGATTCCTCTGGCAGCGTACTGCGTGATTCGACTGTATTCTTCCGCACTGGAAAATAGTTCCCACCCAAAATGACCAAGTCAAGCTCTCCGTGTTGATTTGCACATTTATTTGCACTCGATATGAATGTGCGCTACACAGAAAGTAATTGGGAAACGCATAGAGCAAATTAATTCCTTTTGGCCGAAATCTTTCTCTGGCGACGTTAGACTCCAGTCTAAGGCGGAGGAGCACCAGATACCGCGGCGGTCAGTGGCGACAGACTCGGACAATGGCTGGGTGAGCAGGAAAACGCTTTCCACCACTTATTTTAGTCTCTGGACTGTGGGGAGATGCCCAAATTTGACCTGGGGGTGGCATATCCCTTTAAGGGTTGTAATATTAATTTGTACGAAGTTAAATTGAAAAACAGGCTGTGCAAAAATGTGTCACCTTGTCATTTTGTTGCTTTGAAAACCTGAAACTGATCAACACAGAAAAACTGGAACACACAATTGGTTTGATGAGCTCATTAAACCTTGAACTTCATAGACAGGAGCATCCGATCATGACAAAAGGAATTTAAGGAGGCCAAATGCAAGTCGTTCTTCTGCTCTTTGACTCTCCTCTGAAGGGCGGCCACATGGGACCTCAAAACAACTCTCAAATGAGCTGAAAACAAAGACTGTTCAGCTTTATGGTTCAGGGGAAGGCTACAAAAAGCTCTCAAAGATTTCAGCCGTCAGTCTCCACTGTGAGGAACATCGTGAGGAAATGGAAGGCCACAGGCACAGGTCTGGTTAAGGCCAAGAAAAATATCAGAGAGGCAAAGACGAAGGACGATCAGAATGGTCAAAAACAACCCACAGACCACCTCCAAAGACCTGCAGGTCATCTTCTGCAGACCACCTCCAAAGACCTGCAGGTCATCTTCTGCAGACCACCTCCAAAGACCTGCAGGTCATCTTCTGCAGACCACCTCCAAAGACCTGCAGGTCATCTTCTGCAGACCACCTCCAAAGACCTGCAGGTCATCTTCTGCAGACCACCTCCAAAGACCTGCAGGTCATCTTCTGTAAACCACCTCCAAAGACCTGCAGGTCATCTTCTACAGACCACCTCCAAAGACCTGCAGGTCATCTTCTACAGACCACCTCCAAAGACCTGCAGGTCATCTTCTACAGACCACCTCCAAAGACCTGCAGGTCATCTTCTGCAGACCACCTCCAAAGACCTGCAGGTCATCTTCTACAGACCACCTCCAAAGACCTGCAGGTCATCTTCTGTAAACCACCTGCAAAGACCTGCAGGTCATCTTCTACAGACCACCTCCAAAGACCTGCAGGTCATCTTCTGCAGACCACCTCCAAAGACCTGCAGGTCATCTTCTACAGACCACCTCCAAAGACCTGCAGGTCATCTTCTACAGACCACCTCCAAAGACCTGCAGGTCATCTTCTACAGACCACCTCCAAAGACCTGCAGGTCATCTTCTGTAGACCACCTCCAAAGACCTGCAGGTCATCTTCTGTAGACCACCTCCAAAGACCTGCAGGTCATCTTCTACAGACCACCTCCAAAGACCTGCAGGTCATCTTCTGCAGACCACCTCCAAAGACCTGCAGGTCATCTTCTGCAGACCACCTCCAAAGACCTGCAGGTCATCTTCTGCAGACCACCTCCAAAGACCTGCAGGTCATCTTCTGCAGACCACCTCCAAAGACCTGCAGGTCATCTTCTGTAAACCACCTCCAAAGACCTGCAGGTCATCTTCTACAGACCACCTCCAAAGACCTGCAGGTCATCTTCTGCAGACCACCTCCAAAGACCTGCAGACCACCTCCAAAGACCTGCAGGTCATCTTCTGTAGATGGAGGTCGCCAATACAGCGGGTACAGAAAATACTCAGACCCTTAAATGTTTTCACTCTTTGTTATATTGAATGACACTTAAATGACACTGAGTAGCAGTAGCAGTAGTAGTAGTAGTAGTAGTAGTAGTAGTAGCAGTAGCAGTAGCAGTAGCAGTAGTAGTATCAGTAGTAGTAGCAGTAGCAGTAGTAGCAGTCGTAGTAGTAGTAGTAGCAGTAGTAGTAGTAGTAGCAGTAGCAGTAGTAGCAGTAGCAGTAGTAGCAGTAGTAGTAGTAGTAGCAGCAGCAGCAGTAGCAGTAGTAGTAGCAGTAGTAGTAGTAGTAGTAGTATTTGCAGTAGTAGTAGTAGTATTTGCAGTAGTAGCAGTAGTAGTGGTTGCAGTAGTAGTAGTAGTAGTTGCAGTAGTACTATTAGTAGTAGTAGTAGCAGTAGTAGTAGTAGTAATAGCAGCAGTAGCAGTAGTAGTTGCAGTAGTAGTTGCAGTAGTATTAGTAGTAGTAGTAGCAGTAGTAGTTGCAGTAGTAGTAGTAGTAGTAGTAGTATTTGCAGTAGTAGCAGTAGTAGTAGTAGTTGCAGTAGTAGTAGTAGTAGTAGTATTTGCAGTAGTAGCAGTAGTAGTTGCAGTAGTAGTAGTAGTAGTCGTATTTGCAGTAGTAGCAGTAGTAGTTGCAGTAGTAGTAGTAGTAGTATTTGCAGTAGTAGCAGTAGTAGTAGTAGTAGTAGTAGTAGTAGTAGTTGTGTACCTTCTGCTTAAACTCCTGGTCCTTTATATCCTTCAGGTTGATGATGACGTTAAAATAAGCTCCAAACGTGGCCGTCTCCAGAGCTTTGGCCGCCACCTACAACAGAAACATCACGTTATTGAGCAGCTTCAGGAGCTTCAGGAGCTTCAGGAGCTTCAGCTTCAGGAGCTTCAGCTTCAGGAGCTTCAGGAGCTTCAGCTTCAGGAGCTTCAGCTTCAGGAGCTTCAGGAGCTTCAGCTTCAGGAGCTTCAGCTTCAGGACCTTCAGCTTCAGGACCTTCAGCTTCAGGACCTTCAGCTTCAGGAGTTTCAGCTTCAGGAGCTTCAGGAGCTTCAGGAGCTTCAGGACCTTCAGCTTCAGGAGTTTCAGCTTCAGGAGCTTCAGGAGCTTCAGCTTCAGGAGCTTCAGGAGCTTCCTGGTCTGAATTCTGTTTCACTGAGAGACAAAATCTTTTATTCTAAAAACTCAAACCATTTCCGTGTGAAAAACAGACCCCACCCACCCTCAACATGGAAATCTGCTATCAGACTCCTGAACCGCTGAGCAATAGCCCCCCTCCTGGACAATGATTGACCGATACTTTGCACATGAGTAATTTGCACTATTATTGACCAACTGTTAAGATAATTACTATTTGTACTATATCAACCATGTTTACACTTCCTGTTTGCACTTTATCAACCATGTTTACACTTCCTGTTTACACTTTATCAACCATGTTTACACTTCCTGTTTACACTTTATCAACCATGTTTACACTTCCTGTTTGCACTTTATCAACCATGTTTACACTTCCTGTTTGCACTTTATCAACCATGTTTACACTTCCTGTTTACACTTTATCAACCATGTTTACACTTCCTGTTTACACTTTATCAACCATGTTTACACTTCCTGTTTGCACTTTATCAACCATGTTTACACTTCCTGTTTACACTTTATCAACCATGTTTACACTTCCTGTTTGCACTTTATCAACCATGTTTACACTTCCTGTTTATACTTTATCAACCATGTTTACACTTCCTGTTTGCACTTTATCAACCATGTTTACACTTCCTGTTTGCACTTTATCAACCATGTTTACACTTCCTGTTTGCACTTTATCAACCATGTTTACACTTCCTGTTTGCACTTTATCAACCATGTTTACACTTCCTGTTTACACTTTATCAACCATGTTTACACTTCCTGTTTACACTTTATCAACCATGTTTACACTTCCTGTTTGCACTTTATCAACC
>JAVJIX010000396.1:55000-62500 GCA_036785185.1 Paratrypauchen microcephalus | reverse complement strand
CGGACATTACAACACAGGGCCCAAGTGGTTCCCACAAGCACAGAGGGTAAGGAAAAAGAAGAACAACATGTGCAGGAAGCCCTCTCTGTTTGTGGATATCCTAAATGGGCTGTTAACAAAACCAAGAGAGACAAGGGCAAGAAACAAGATAATAGAGAATCCGAACCCAGGAGGAAAGGGGTAGCGATTCCGTACCTGGCCGGCGTGTCGGAAAAACTACAGAGGATTTTCAGACAATATGAAATCCCAGTTTATTTCAAACCCACAAACACTTTAAGACAAAAACTGGTCCACCCAAAGGACAAAACACCGAGCCACAAACAAAGCAATGTGGTCTACTCCATTCAGTGTAGTGAAGACTGCAGTGAGCGCTATATTGGAGAAACCAAGCAGCCACTTCACAAGAGGATGTACCAACACAGACGGGCGTGCCAGAGTGGACCGTCTTCTGCCGTATATCTTCACCTAGAAGCCACGGGTCATTCATTTGAGGACAGTGAGGTTCAGATCTTAGCCAGGGAAAAGAATTGGTTTGAGAGGGGAGTTAAAGAGGCTATTTTTGTCAAAAAAGAGAATCCTTCTCTGAACAGAAATGGTGGAGTAAGACATAATTTGCATCCCATCTACAATTCCATTCTTAAGCCTAGATCAAGCAAACAGGGAAACAATAGGGCTAGAGCCAGGTCAGGGCCAGAGGTGTGAAAAACAGGCGTGTAGGGATGAATAGGGATCGTTAGCTAGACGCCAGAGAAACAAAAGACGGAAACCAATGAGATAGTTCCGGAAAGTAGTTAGCTAGGTAGCTCCTCCCTACAGCAAGATATAAGCAAGTGTCTTACCAGTATTCTTATTAGAGCTGACGAAGCCTCTCGGATGAGCGGCGAAACGTTTTCAACCAAACAAACTTTGTCCAGTTGACAAATTGAACTTCTCCTGTTATCATTAGTAGCAGTAGTAGTAGTAGCAGTAGTAGTAGCAGTAGCAGTAGTAGTAGTAGTAGTAGTAGTAGTTTTACCATGTACTGATTGAAGGCATTGGCGTCCTCGTCCACCATCTCGATGAGGTCTTTCATGGCGCTGTGGAATGGACCAATCAGACGCCTCATCAGAGTGTCCAGCCCCTCGAACTGTCTCCGCCCATATGTCATGTGACCCACCATACTGCCCAGTGCTGCCCCCTACGGGAGACATACATATGAACCCAGCGCCCCCTACGGGAGACACGCGGTATGAACCCAACGCCCCCTACGGGAGACACACGGTATGAACCCAGCGCCCCCTACGGGAGACACGCGGTATGAACCCAACGCCCCCTACGGGAGACACTCGGTATGAACCCAAGGCCCCCTACGGGAGACACACGGTATGAACCCAGCGCCCCCTACGGGAGACACGCGGGTATGAACCCAACGCCCCCTACGGGAGACACACGGTATGAACCCAACGCCCCCTACGGGAGACACACGGTATGAACCCAACGCCCCCTACGGGAGACACACGGTATGAACCCAGCGCCCCCTACGGGAGACACACGGTATGAACCCAACGCCCCCTACGGGAGACACGCGGTATGAACCCAACGCCCCCTACGGGAGACACGCGGAATGAACCCAACGCCCCCTACGGGAGACACACGGTATGAACCCAACGCCCCCTACGGGAGACACACATATGAACCCAACGCCCCCTATGGGAGACACGCGGTATGAACCCAGCGCCCCCTACGGGAGACACACGGTATGAACCCAACGCCCCTACGGGAGACACGCGGTATGAACCCAACGCCCCCTACGGGAGACACGCGGTATGAACCCAACGCCCCCTACGGGAGACACACGGTATGAACCCAACGCCCCCTACGGGAGACACACATATGAACCCAACGCCCCCTACGGGAGACACACGGTATGAACCCAACGCCCCCTACGGGAGACACACGGTATGAACCCAACGCCCCCTACGGGAGACACACATATGAACCCAACGCCCCCTACGGGAGACACGCGGTATGAACCCAACGCCCCCTACGGGAGACACACGGTATGAACCCAACGCCCCCTACGGGAGACACACGGTATGAACCCAACGCCCCCTACGGGAGACACACATATGAACCCAACGCCCCCTACGGGAGACACACGGTATGAACCCAACGCCCCCTACGGGAGACACACATATGAACCCAACGCCCCCTACGGGAGACACACGGTATGAACCCAACGCCCCCTACGGGAGACACGCGGGTATGAACCCAACGCCCCCTACGGGAGACACACGGTATGAACCCAACGCCCCCTACGGGAGACACACATATGAACCCAACGCCCCCTACGGGAGACACGCGGTATGAACCCAACGCCCCCGACGGGAGACACACGGTATGAACCCAACGCCCCCTACGGGAGACACACATATGAACCCAGCGCCCCCTACGGGAGACACACGGTATGAACCCAACGCCCCCAACGTTTTTTTACAATCTGAGCCTTATTTCGGTAATAAAACAAGTTGTTTTACTCACCCATAGCACTCTGGTGTCATTTGGAGCACTTCCGGAGATGTTTTAGTTTAGCGATATCCGTAAAGGATCCGTATCCGTATTTATTACCGAAATAAGGCTCAGATTGTAAAAAACGTTAATTCTCCTTTAATATTATTATTATCATCATGATCATCTTCGTGTGTGTCAGATGCCCTCCCGTTACCATGGCGGCGATGGCAGCAGACACAGAGCCTCCACCGGGGGCAGCAGAGCGAGCTCCAACTCTGAGCACAAAGTCCCGCAGAGGAAGAGAGGACAGCCCCGCGGCATCATGGGAGTTCACCATGTACCTGGAGAAAGAAAAAAAAGAATAAACCTGGAGAAAGAGAAGGGCCACATTTAATTTAAAATTAAAATGATTTAATTCTTAAAAAATGTATTCCGCTTTAAAAAGACCATGTAAACACTTAATTCCTAATGAAAATTATTATTCAGAATTAAACTTAATTCCGAAGTAAGTTGGTGGTTTATTCCAATTTTAAAGCCGGATTAATTTATTCCTCGATCCTGTAAACCAATCAATCAATTAAACAATATTTATAAAGCGCTTTTCATACAAAATATAACACAAAGCACAAATGTTTATTCTTCTTAAAAATAATTCTGGTCGTTCAGCTCATGCTCGTTTGGGTCACACTTCTGATCCGGCTCCTCCGGTCGTCTATTCGGACTTCTGATCCGACTCCTCCGGTCGTCTCTTCGGACTTCTGATCCGGCTCCTCCGGTCGTCTATTCGGACTTCTGATCCGGCTCCTCCGGTCGTCTCTTCGGACTTCTGATCCAACTCCGGTCGTCTCTTCGGACTTCTGATCCGACTCCGGTCGTCTCTTCGGACTTCTGATCCGGCTCCTCCGGTCGTCTCTTCGGACTTCTGATCCGACTCCGGTCGTCTCTTCGGACTTCTGATCCGGCTCCTCCGGTCGTCTCTTCGGACTTTCCTCCTCTGCTCTTTGGATTTGTGGGATGTGGGAGTGGGCTGAGGTGGAGCAGCCGGTGACTCAGTTTGGATCACGTTTGTGTCCGCGGTGTAACGACAAACCGAGACGACAAAAAGCCGGGAGCAGCTGCAGTGTTTTCTTCTGGTCAGCGTAAATTCTCCCCCTGTCCAATCAGAACCTTCCCGACCCCCAGATGTTGAGCAGAATTAAATAAAGGAGATTTAACGTGTTTTCCATATGAACCTCAATTCGGGTTCGGGTTATTTCCGTGTAAACTAGAAGAATATTTGAATTCAGGACAATTTAAATGGTCACATCTTTATACAGCGCTTTTCCACCTTCAAGGCACCAAAAGCTTTACAACAAGGAACCAAGGAACCAAGGAACTTCTACCAACTGAGCCGCCCAATCAAGATCACAGGATCAGAGCAATTAATTCAAATTAAAAAACATCGCCACGTGGCCAATAAAAAATAAACCTGGACAAAGAGAATCGTACTGACTCTATGATTCTCTCTTTGGGGTTGAAGGGTCCAAGTGAGTCCAGGCCCAGTTTACTGACCACCTACAAAACAAACACAAAACCATCACAGACACGCTGTAACAGGGAGTAGAAATATGTAAAAGTGAAGTATAAATGTATAAATATGAAGTATAAATGTATAAAAGTGCAGTAAAAATGTATAAATGTATAAAAGTGCAGTATAAATGTATAAAAGTGCAGTATAAATGTATAAATGTATAAAAGTGCAGTATAAATGTATAAAAGTGCAGTATAAATGTATAAAAGTGCAGTAAAAATGTATAAATGTATAAAAGTGCAGTATAAATGTATAAATGTATAAAAGTGCAGTATAAATGTATAAGCTTCTCCTGGATTCCGGGGGAGGCTGGGGACATAGAGTCCGAATGGGCTCTTTTCTCGGCCTCTATTGTCGATGCGGCCGCCCGTAGCTGTGGTCGTAAGGTCTGTGGTGCCTGTCGCGGCGGCAATCCCCAAACCCGGTGGTGGATACCTGAAGTAAGGGATGCCGTCAGGCTGAAGAAGGAGTCCTATCGGGCCTTGTTGGCTCGTGGGACTCCTGAGGCAGCCGACGGGTACCGGCGGCCCAAGCGTGCTGCAGCCCGGGCGGTCACAGAGGCAAAAACTCGGGTTTGGGAGGAGTGCAAAGAAATTCTGGCAAACCGTTCGGCGCCTCAGGAGGGGGAAGCAGTGCTTCACCAACACTGTTTACGGTGCGGGTGGGGAGCTGTTGACCTCGACTGGGGATGTTATCGGATGGTGGAAGGAATACTTTGAGGATCTCCTCAATCCCGCCGTCATGTCTTCCGAGGAGGAAGCAGAGGCTGGGGACTTGGAGGCGGACTCGTCCATCACCCTGGCTGAAGTCACTGAGGTGGTTAAAGCTCCTCGGTGGCAAGGCCCCGGGGGTGGATGAGATCCGTCCTGAGTATCTTAAATCTCTGGATGTTGTAGGGCTGTCTTGGCTGACACGTCTCTGCAACATCGCGTGGCGGTCGGGGACAGTACCTCTGGATTGGCAGACCGGGGTGGTGGTCCCTCTGTTTAAGAAGGGGGACCGGAGGGTGTGTTCCAACTATCGGGGAATCACACTCCTCAGCCTTCCCGGTAAGGTCTATTCCAGGGTGCTGGAGAGGAGAATTCGACCGATAGTCGAACCTCGGATTCAGGAGGAGCAGTGTGGTTTTCGTCCCAGCCGTGGAACACTGGACCAGCTCTATACTCTCCATCGGGTGCTCGAGGGTGCATGGGAGTTTGCCCAACCAGTCCACATGTGCTTTGTGGATCTGGAGAAGATCGACCGTGTCCCTCGTGGGGTCCTGTGGAGAGTGCTCTGGGAGTACGGGGTTCGGGGCTCTTTGCTAAGGGCTGTTCGGTCCCTGTATGACCGGAGCAGGAGCTGTGTTCACATTGCCGGTAGTAAGTCGGACCTGTTCCCGGTGCATGTTGGACTCCAAGGCTGCCCTTTGTCACCGGTTCTGTTCATTATATTTATGGACAGAATTTCTAGGTGCAGTCAGGGGCCGGAGGGGATCCGGTTTGGGAACCACAGGATCTCATCTCTGCTGTTTGCAGATGATGTTGTCCTGATGGCTTCATCGAACCGGGACCTCCAGCGTGCACTGCAGCTGAGTGTGAAGCGGCTGGGATGAGGATGAGCTCTTCCAAATCCGAGGCCATGGTTCTCGACCGGAAAAAGGTGGTGCCCTCTCCAGGTGGTGGAGAGTCCTTGTCTCAAGTGGAGGAGTTCAAGTATCTCGGGGTCTTGTTCTCGAGTGAGGGGAGGATGGAGCGTGAGATTAACAGGTGGATCGGTGCGGCGTCGGCAGTGATGCGGTCGCTGTACCGGACCGTTGTGGTGAAGAGGGAGCTGAGCCAAAAAGCAAAGCTCTCAATTTACCGTCGATCTACGTTCCTCCCCTCACCTATGGTCATGAGCTCTGGGTAATGACTGAAAGGACGAGATCGCGGATACAAGCGGCCGAAATGAGTTTCCTCCACAGAGTGGCTGGGCGCACCCTTAGAGATAGGGTGAGGAGCTCGGTCACACGGGAGCTCGGAGTAGAGCTGCCGCTCCTCCACGTTGAGAGGAGCAGCTGAGGTGGTTCGGGTATCTGTTCTGGACGCCTCCTGGTCACCTCCCTTAGGAGGTGTTCTGGGCATGTCCCACCGGGAGGAGGGCCTGGGGAAGACCCAGGACACTCTGGAGGGACTATGTGTCCCGGCTGGTCTGGAAACGCCTTGGGGTCCCCCCGGAGGAGCTGGAGGAAGTGTCCGGGGTGAAGGAGGTCTGGGCGTCCCTGCTTAGACTGTTGCCCCCGTGACCCGGCCCCGGATAAGCGGAAGAAAATGGATGGATGGATATAAATGTATAAAAGTGCAGTATAAATGTATAAATGTGCAGTATAAATGTATAAAAGTGCAGTATAAATGTATAAAAGTGCAGTATAAATGTATAAAAGTGCAGTATAAATGTATAAAAGTGCAGTATAAATGTATAATTATGAAGTATAAATATATACATGTGTATAAAAGTGAATGTTCTGACCAGTCGGACTTTGTGCTCGTCTTCGATCACAAACAGCTCGTCTCTTTTGATGTAGAACTCTGCAGTGTCCAACACGGCCTGAAGGGGGAGCAGTCCCACCACCTCAGAGCCCACCACAGGCAACTTCAGCTCCTGTAGAAGAAGAACTACTACTACTGCAATACTGCAGTACTGCAGTACACAGAGAGATACTATATAGTACCACAGGCAACTTCAGCTCCTGTAGAAGAAGAACTACTACTACTGCAATACTGCAGTACTGCAGTACACAGAGACTTCAGCTCCTGTAGAAGAAGAACTACTACTACTGCAATACTGCAGTACTGGAGTACACAGAGAGATACTATATAGTACCACAGGCAACTTCAGCTCCTGTAGAAGAAGTTCTACAAATACTACTACTACTGCAATACTGCAGTATTGTAGTACACAGAGAGATACTACAGTATGTAGTACCACAGGCAATGTCAGCTCTTGTAGAACAAGTACTACAAATACTACTACTACTACTGCAATACTGCAGTACACAGAGAGATACTATATAGTACTACAGCAACTTCAGCTCCTGTAGAAGAAGTACTACTACTACTACTGCAATACTGCAGTACTGCAGTACACAGAGACTTCAGCTCCTGTAGAAGAAGAACTACTACTACTGCAATACTGCAGTACTGCAGTACACAGAGACTTCAGCTCCTGTAGAAGAAGAACTACTACTACTGCAATACTGCAGTACTGCAGTACACAGAGACTTCAGCTCCTGTAGAAGAAGAACTACTACTACTGCAATACTGCAGTACTGCAGTACACAGAGAGATACTATATAGTACCACAGGCAACTTCAGCTCCTGTAGAAGAAGTTCTACAAATACTACTACTACTGCAATACTGCAGTATTGTAGTACACAGAGAGATACTACAGTATGTAGTACCACAGGCAATGTCAGCTC
>JAVJIX010000396.1:32500-50000 GCA_036785185.1 Paratrypauchen microcephalus | reverse complement strand
AGACCTGGTTTAGTCCTGGTTTAGACCTGGTGTAGTCCTGGTTTAGTCCTGGTTTAGACCTGGTTTAGACCTGGTTTAGTCCTGGTTTAGACCTGATTTAGTCCTGGTTTAGTCCTGGTTTAGACCTGGTGTAGTCCTGGTGTAGTCCTGGTCTAGTCCTGGTGTAGTCCTATATTAGTCCTGGTTTAGTTCTCACCTGGGACCTGCAGAGTCTGGGCCAGCTTCTGTCCAAACTCCTCTGCACACTTCACACATTCGTCCATCGAGACGTTCTGGACCGGGACGAAAGGACACACGTCCAACGCCCCCAGACGAGGATGCTCCCCTAAAGACCAGAGACCAGAGACCGGGGTTAGACCAGAGACCAGACCAGACCTGAGACCAGAGACCAGACCAGAGACCAGAGACCAGAGACCAGAGACCAGAGACCAGAGACCAGAGACCAGAGACCAGACCAGAGACCAGAGACCAGAGACCAGAGACCAGACCAGAGACCAGAGACCAGAGACCAGAGACCAGAGACCAGAGACCAGAGACCAGAGACCAGACCAGAGACCAGAGACCAGAGACCAGACCAGAGACCAGAGACCAGAGACCAGAGACCAGAGACCAGAGACCAGAGACCAGAGACCAGAGACCAGAGACCAGAGACCAGAGACCAGAGACCAGAGACCAGACCAGAGACCAGACCAGAGACCAGAGACCAGAGACCAGAGACCAGACCAGAGACCAGAGACCAGACCAGAGACCAGAGACCAGAGACCAGAGACCAGACCAGAGACCAGAGACCAGAGACCAGAGACCAGAGACCAGAGACCAGAGACCAGACCAGAGACCAGAGACCAGACCTGAGACCAGACCAGAGACCAGACCAGAGACCAGAGACCAGAGACCAGACCAGAGACCAGAGACCAGAGACCAGACCAGAGACCAGACCAGAGACCAGACTAGAGACCAGACCAGAGACCAGACCAGAGACCAGAGACCAGAGACCAGACCAGAGACCAGACCAGAGACCAGACCAGAGACCAGACCAGAGACCAGACCAGAGACCAGAGACCAGAGACCAGACCAGAGACCAGACCAGAGACCAGAGACCAGACCAGAGACCAGAGACCAGACCAGAGACCAGAGACCAGAGACCAGACCAGAGACCAGACCAGAGACCAGAGACCAGAGACCAGAGACCAGAGACCAGAGACCAGACCAGAGACCAGACCAGAGACCAGAGACCAGAGACCAGAGACCAGAGACCAGACCAGAGACCAGAGACCAGAGACCAGAGACCAGAGACCAGAGACCAGAGACCAGAGACCAGAGACCAGAGACCAGAGACCAGACCAGAGACCAGAGACCAGAGACCAGAGACCAGACCAGAGACCAGACCAGAGACCAGAGACCAGAGACCAGAGACCAGACCAGAGACCAGAGACCAGACCTGAGACCAGAGACCAGAGACCAGAGACCAGAGACCAGAGACCAGAGACCAGAGACCAGACCAGAGACCAGACCAAAGACCAGACCAGAGACCAGAGACCAGACCAGAGACCAGAGACCAGAGACCAGACCAAAGACCAGAGACCAGAGACCAGAGACCAGAGACCAGAGTCCAGAGACCAGAGACCAGAGACCAGAGACCAGAGACCAAAGACCAGAGACCAGAGACCAGAGACCAGAGACCAAAGACCAGAGACCAGAGACCAGAGACCAGACCAGAGACCAGAGACCAGAGACCAGACCAAAGACCAGAGACCAGAGACCAGAGACCAGACCAGAGACCAGAGACCAGACCAGAGACCAGAGACCAGAGACCAGACCAAAGACCAGACCAGAGACCAGAGACCAGAGACCAGAGACCAGAGACCAGAGACCAGAGACCAGACCAAAGACCAGAGACCAGAGACCAGAGACCAGAGACCAGAGACCAGAGACCAGAGACCAGAGACCAGAGACCAGAGACCAGACCAAAGACCACACCAGAGACCAGAGACCAGAGACCAGAGACCAGAGACCAGAGACCAGAGACCAGACCAGAGACCAGAGACCAAAGACCAAAGACCAGAGACCAGACCAGAGACCAGACCAGAGACCAGAGACCAGAGACCAGAGACCAGAGACCAGACCAGAGACCTGAGACCAGAGACCAGAGACCAGAGACCAAAGAGACCAGAGACCAGAGACCAGAGACCAGAGACCAGACCAGAGACCAGAGACCAGAGACCAGACCAGAGACCAGAGACCAGAGACCAGACCAGAGACCAGAGACCAGAGACCAGAGACCAGACCAGAGACCAGACCAGAGACCAGAGACCAGAGACCAGAGACCAGAGACCAGACCAGAGACCAGAGACCAGAGACCAGACCAGAGACCAGAGACCAGACCAGAGACCAGAGACCAACGAGACCAGAGACCAGACCAGAGACCAGAGACCAGAGACCAGACCGAAGACCGGACCAAAGACCAGAGACCAGACCAAAGACCGGACCAAAGACCAGAGACCAGATTGAAGACCGGCCCAAAGACCAGAGACCGGACCAGAGACCAGAGACCAGAGACCAAAGACCAGAGACCAGACCAGAGACCAGACCAGAGACCAGAGACCAGAGACCAGACCAGAGACCAGAGACCAAAGACCAAAGACCAGAGACCAGACCAGAGACCAGACCAGAGACCAAAGACCAGAGACCAGAGACCAGAGACCAGACCAGAGACCAGAGACCAGAGACCAGAGACCAGACCAGAGACCAGAGACCAGAGACCAGAGACCAGAGACCAGACCAGAGACCAGAGACCAAAGACCAGAGACCAGAGACCAGAGACCAGAGACCAGAGACCAGAGACCAGAGACCAGACCAGAGACCAGAGACCAGAGACCAGAGACCAGAGACCAGACCAAAGACCAGACCAGAGACCAGAGACCAGAGACCAGAGACCAGAGACCAGAGACCAGAGACCCTCCCTGAGAGAGCAAAAGGATCAAGGAGACGGGGATCAGAGGTCAGGAGATGAGCGCTTCAGCAGGTACAGCACAAATGTCACATGTAACAGATCAGGCGAATAGAAGTCCACACGGGACATCCAAACTCTGATTACCTGTGGGTGTGGGCCCGGGTCCGACCTCAGGTCTGACTTCAGGTCTGACCTCAGGTCTGACCTCAGGTCCGACCTCAGGTCTGACCTCTGTGGGTGTGGGCCCGGGTCCGACCTCAGGTCTGACCTCTGTGGGTGTGGGCCCGGGTCCGACCTCAGGTCTGACCTCTGTGGGTGTGGGCCCGGGTCCGACCTCAGGTCCGACCTCAGGTCTGACCTCTGTGGGTGTGGGCCCAGGTCCGACCTCAGGTCTGACCTCTGTGGGTGTGGGCCCGGGTCCGACCTCAGGTCCGACCTCAGGTCCGACCTCAGGTCCGACCTCAGGTCCGACCTCAGGTCTGACCTCTGTGGGTGTGGGCCCGGGTCCGACCTCAGGTCCGACCTCAGGTCCGACCTCAGGTCTGACCTCTGTGGGTGTGGGCCCGTGTCCGACCTCAGGTCTGACCTCAGGTCCGACCTCAGGTCTGACCTCTGTGGGTGTGGGCCCGTGTCCGACCTCAGGTCTGACCTCAGGTCCGACCTCAGGTCTGACCTCTGTGGGTGTGGCCTGTCCAGACACTCACCGTATAATCGCAGCCATAATTTAAATGTCTTTTAATGGTTTTAAATGGCCCGCGGAAACCCTGTGGTCCTGGTCCTGGTCCTGGTCCTGACCTCGGTGCGTTCCCATGTCGATGAGTCGGTGGGCGGTCTAGTCCTGGTCTAGTCCTGGTCTAGTCCTGGTCCTGGTTTAGTTCTGGTCCTGGTCTAGTCCTGGTCCTGGTCCTGGTCTAGTCCTGGTCCTGGTCCTGGTCTAGTCCTGGTCCTGGTCCTGGTCTAGTCCTGGTCCTGGTCCTGGTCTAGTCCTGGTCCTGGTCCTGACCTCGGTGCGTCGCCATGTCGATGAGTCGGTGGGCGGTCTAGTCCTGGTCCTGGTCTAGTCCTGGTCCTGGTCTAGTCCTGGTCTAGTCCTGGTCTAGTCCTGGTCTAGTCCTGGTCCTGGTCCTGACCTCGGTGCGTCGCCATGTCGATGAGTCGGTGGGCGGTCTAGTCCTGGTCCTGGTCCTGGTCTAGTCCTGGTCCTGGTCTAGTCCTGGTCCTGGTCCTGACCTCGGTGCGTCGCCATGTCGATGAGTCGGTGGGCGGTCTAGTCCTGGTCTAGTCCTGGTCCTGGTCTAGTCCTGGTCTAGTCCTGGTCCTGGTCCTGACCTCGGTGCGTCGCCATGTCGATGAGTCGGTGGGCGGTCTAGTCCTGGTCTAGTCCTGGTCCTGGTCTAGTCCTGGTCTAGTCCTGGTCCTGGTCCTGACCTCGGTGCGTCGCCATGTCGATGAGTCGGTGGGCGGTCTAGTCCTGGTCTAGTCCTGGTCCTGGTCTAGTCCTGGTCTAGTCCTGGTCCTGGTCCTGACCTCGGTGCGTCGCCATGTCGATGAGTCGGTGGGCGGTCTTGGCGGCGTTCAGGGCGGCGGTCACAACAGCTTCAGGACTCCCCACAAACGTGAAAACGGTTCGATTTGTGGAGACTCCAGGGTCCACGTCCAAAAGAGAAACCCCTGGAGTCTGAGAGATGGAGAGAGCGAGGGACTCTATCACCTGAGGAGAGGAGAGGAGGATGAGAGGAGGAGGAGAGGAGGAGGAGAAGAGGAGGAGGAGGAGAGGAGGAGGAGAGAGTGATGGACTATCACCTGAGGGAGAGAAGAGAGGGATGAGAGGAGGAGAGAGGGATGAGAGGAGGAGGAGAGGAGGAGGAGGAGAGGAGGATGAGAGGAGGATGAGAGGAGGAGGAGGAGGAGAGGAGGAGGAGAGAGGGATGAGAGGATGAGAGGAGGAGGAGAGAGGGATGAGAGGAGGAGAGAGGGATGAGAGGAGGAGGAGAGAGGGATGAGAGGAGGAGAGGAGGATGAGAGGAGGATGAGAGGAGGAGGAGGAGGAGAGGAGGAGGAGAGAGGGATGAGAGGAGGAGGAGAGGAGGAGGAGAGGAGGAGGAGAGGAGGAGGAGAGAGGGATGAGAGGATGAGAGGAGGAGGAGAGAGGGATGAGAGGAGGAGGAGATGAGGAGGAGGAGAGGAGGAGGAGGAGAGGAGGAGGAGAGAGGGATGAGAGGAGGAGGAGAGAGGGATGAGAGGAGGAGGAGAGGAGGAGGAGAGAGGGATGAGAGGAGGAGGGAGGGATGAGAGGAGGAGGAGAGGAGGAGGAGGAGAGGAGGATGAGAGGAGGATGAGAGGAGGAGGAGGAGGAGAGGAGGAGGAGAGAGGGATGAGAGGATGAGAGGAGGAGGAGAGAGGGATGAGAGGAGGAGAGAGGGATGAGAGGAGGAGGAGAGGAGGAGGAGAGAGGGAGGGATGAGAGGAGGAGAGGAGGATGAGAGGAGGATGAGAGGAGGAGGAGGAGGAGAGGAGGAGGAGAGAGGGATGAGAGGAGGAGGAGAGGAGGAGGAGAGAGGGATGAGAGGATGAGGAGAGAGGGATGAGAGGAGGAGGAGATGAGGAGGAGGAGAGGAGGAGGAGGAGAGGAGGAGGAGAGAGGGATGAGAGGAGGAGGAGAGAGGGATGAGAGGAGGAGGAGAGGAGGAGGAGAGAGGGATGAGAGGAGGAGGAGAGAGGGATGAGAGGAGGAGGAGAGGAGGAGGAGGTGGTTCTGTTCTTCTGTAAATGTTTGAGGACTAAAGGAGGTCAGAGCGACGGGGTTAAAGATTTACCCCAAAAAACAAACTCAAAGTCCAGAGTCTAGAGAACATTTACTGACCACAGACCACTGACCACAGACCACAGCCCTGACCACAGACCACAGCCCTGACCACAGCCCTGATCACTGACCACAGCCCTGACCACTGACCACAGCCCTGATCACTGACCACAGCCCTGACCACAGCCCTGATCACTGACCACAGCCCTGACCACAGCCCTGATCACTGACCACAGCCCTGACCACAGCCCTGACCACAGCCCTGACCACTGCCCTGGGGGACTGGAGGTTAAAATAAAAATTATAATAAACAAATAAAAACTCACCTCTTTGTTTCTCCCCTCAGAGAAGTTTGGGACACACTCCACCAGACGAGACATGGTCCTGGTCCTGGTTCAGGCCTGGTTTAGTCCTGGTTTAGTCCTGGTTTAGTCCTGGTTCAGGCCTGGTTTAGTCCTGGTTTAGTCCTGGTTTAATCCTGGTTCAGGCCTGGTTTAGTCCTGGTTTAGTCCTGGTTTAATCCTGGTTCAGTCCTGGTTCAGACCTGGTTTAGTCCTGGTTCAGTCCTGGTTTAGACCTGGTTCAGTCCTGGTTCAGTCCTGGTTTAGACCTGGTTCAGTCCTGGTTCAGTCCTGGTTTAGTCCTGATTTAGTTCTGGCTCTGGTCCTGTGGTTTTTCGGTGTCAAACTCATGAATGATTGACATGAGTCACATGACCGCTCTGCTCCAATCACAGCACAGCAAACAGACCCTCCTCCTCCAATCAGAAGACGGTTTGGCATCAGGTTTAATTTGAAAGGAGAAAGTTTATTCATGTAGATTTAGTCCTGGTTTAGTCCTGGTTTAGTTCTGGTTTAGTCCTGGTTTAGTCCTGGTTTAGTTCTGGTTTAGTTCTGGTTTAGTCCTGGTTTAGACCTGGTTTAGTCCTGGTTTAGACCTGGTTTAGTTCTGGTTTAGACCTGGTTTAGTCCTGGTTTAATCCTGGTTTAGTCCTGGTTTAGACTTGGTTTAGTCCCGAGACAGTCCTGGTTTAGTCCTGGTTTAGACTTGGTTTAGTCCCGAGACAGTCCTGGTTTAGTCTTGGTTTAGACCTGGTTTAGTCCCAGGATAGTCCTGGTTTAGTCCTGGTTTAGACCTGGTTTAGTTCTGGTTTAGTCCTGGTTTAGTCCCGGGACAGTCCTGGTTTAGTCCCGCGACAGTCCTGGTTTAGTCTTGGTTTAGACCTGGTTTAGTCCCGGGATAGTCCTGGCTTAGTCCCGGGATAGTCCTGGTTTAGTCCTGGTTTAGACCTGGTTTAGTCCCGAGACAGTCCTGGTTTAGTCCTGGTTTAGACCTGGTTTAGTCCCGAGACAGTCCTGGTTTAGTCTTGGTTTAGACCTGGTTTAGACCTGGTTTAGTCCTGGTTTAGACCTGGTTTAGTCCCGAGGCAGTCCTGGTTTAGTCCTGGTTTAGACCTGGTTTAGTCCCGAGACAGTCCTGGTTTAGTCTTGGTTTAGACCTGGTTTAGTCCCGGGATAGTCCTGGTTTAGACCTGGTTTAGACCTGGTTTAGTCCTGGTTTAGACCTGGTTTAGTTCTGGTTTAGACCTGGTTTAGTCCTGGTTTAATCCTGGTTTAGTCCTGGTTTAGACTTGGTTTAGTCCCGAGACAGTCCTGGTTTAGTCTTGGTTTAGACCTGGTTTAGTCCTGGTTTAGACCTGGTTTAGTTCTGGTTTAGACCTGGTTTAGTCCTGGTTTAGTCCCGGGACAGTCCTGGTTTAGTCCCGCGACAGTCCTGGTTTAGTCTTGGTTTAGACCTGGTTTAGTCCCGGGATAGTCCTGGCTTAGTCCCGGGATAGTCCTGGTTTAGTCCTGGTTTAGACCTGGTTTAGTCCCGAGACAGTCCTGGTTTAGTCCTGGTTTAGACCTGGTTTAGTCCCGAGACAGTCCTGGTTTAGTCTTGGTTTAGACCTGGTTTAGACCTGGTTTAGTCCTGGTTTAGACCTGGTTTAGTCCCGAGGCAGTCCTGGTTTAGTCCTGGTTTAGACCTGGTTTAGTCCCGAGACAGTCCTGGTTTAGTCTTGGTTTAGACCTGGTTTAGTCCCGGGATAGTCCTGGTTTAGACCTGGTTTAGACCTGGTTTAGTCCTGGTTTAGACCTGGTTTAGTCCCGAGGCAGTCCTGGTTTAGTCCCGAGATAAGTCCTGGTTTAGACCTGGTTTAGTCCCGCGACAGTCCTGGTTTAGTCTTGGTTTAGACCTGGTTTAGTCCCGGGATAGTCCTGGCTTAGTCCCGGGATAGTCCTGGTTTAGTCCTGGTTTAGACCTGGTTTAGTCCCGAGACAGTCCTGGTTTAGTCTTGGTTTAGACCTGGTTTAGTCCCGGGATAGTCCTGGTTTAGTCCTGGTTTCGTGGTGTTGACTTTTTGATGTTTTTGGAGATGAAAAAGAGCAGGTCAAAGGTCAGCGGTCACTGGACCCAAACAGCACACAGAGGGGTCAGAGGTCAGAGGTCAGGGTCTCAGTCTGGGTCTCAGTCTGAGTCTGGGTCTGGGTCTCAGTCTGGGTCTGGGTCTCAGTCTGGGTCTCAGTCTGGATCTCAGTCTGGGTCTGGGTCTCAGTCTGGGTCTGGGTCTCAGTCTGGGTCTCAGTCTGGGTCTGGGTCTCAGTCTGGGTCTCAGTCTGGGTCTCAGTCTGGGTCTCAGTCTGGGTCTGGGTCTCAGTCTGGGTCTGGGTCTGGGTCTCAGTCTGGGTCTGGGTCTCAGTCTGGGTCTCAGTCTGAGTCTGGGTCTGGGTCTGGGTCTCAGTCTGGGTCTCAGTCTGGGTCTGGGTCTGGGTCTCAGTCTGGGTCTCAGTCTGGGTCTGGGTCTGGGTCTCAGTCTGGGTCTCAGTCTGGGTCTCAGTCTGGGTCTCAGTCTGGATCTCAGTCTGGGTCTCAGTCTGGGTCTGGGTCTGGGTCTCAGTCTGGGTCTCAGTCTGGGTCTCAGTCTGGGTCTCAGTCTGGGTCTCAGTCTGGGTCTCAGTCTGGGTCTCAGTCTGGGTCTCAGTCTGGGTCTCAGTCTGGGTCTCAGTCTGGGTCTCAGTCTGGGTCTCAGTCTGGGTCTCAGTCTGGGTCTGGGTCTGGGTCTCAGTCTGGGTCTCAGTCTGGGTCTCAGTCTGGGTCTCAGTCTGGGTCTCAGTCTGGGTCTGGATCTCGGTCTGGGTTTGAACACAACAGACTGACCTGCACCACTGCAGCTGTCCACTGGGAGGCGCTCTGTCCACACAAACAGACCAGATCCAGACCTGGTTTAGTCCTGTTTTAGTCCTGGTTTAGTCCTGGTTTAGTCCTGGTTTAGTCCTGGTTTAGTCCTGGTTTAGTCCTGGATTAGTCCTGGATTATTCCTGGTTTAGTCCTGGTTTAGTCCTGTTTTAGTCCTGGTTTAGTCCTGGTTTTAGTCCTGGTTCAGTCCTGGTTTAGTCCTGGTTTAGTCCTGGATTAGTCCTGGATTATTCCTGGTTTAGTCCTGGTTTAGTCCTGATTTTAGTCCTGGTTCAGTCCTGGTTTAGTCCTGGTTTTAGTCCTGGTTCAGTCCTGGTTTAGTCCTGGTTTAGTCCTGGTTCAGTCCTGGTTTAGTCCTGGTTTAGTCCTGGTTCAGTCCTGGTTCAGTCCTGGTTCAGTCTTGGTTTAGTCCTGGTTCAGTCCTGGTTTAGTCCTGGTTCAGTCCTGGTTCAGTCCTGGTTTAGTCCTGGTTCAGTCCTGGTTTAGTCCTGCTTTAGTCCTGGTTTAGTCCTGGTTCAGTCCTGGTTCAGTCCTGGTTTAGTCCTGCTTTAGTCCTGGTTCAGTCCTGGTTTAGTCCTGGTTCAGTCCTGGTTTAGTCCTGCTTTAGTCCTGGTTCAGTCCTGGTTTAGTCCTGGTTTAGTCCTGGTTCAGTCCTGGTTTAGTCCTGCTTTAGTCCTGGTTCAGTCCTGGTTTTAGTCCTGGTTTAGTCCTGGTTTAGTCCTGGTTCAGTCCTGGTTTAGTCCTGGTTCAGTCCTGGTTCAGTCCTGGTTTAGTCCTGCTTTAGTCCTGGTTCAGTCCTGGTTTAGTCCTGCTTTAGTCCTGGTTCAGTCCTGGTTTTAGTCCTGGTTTAGTCCTGGTTCAGTCTTGGTTTAGTCCTGGTTCAGTCCTGGTTTAGTCCTGCTTTAGTCCTGGTTCAGTCCTGGTTTAGTCCTGGTTTTAGTCCTGGTTTAGTCCTGGTTCAGTCCTGGTTTTAGTCCTGGTTTAGTCCTGGTTCAGTCCTGGTTTTAGTCCTGGTTTAGTCCTGGTCTTAAGTGTGAGTTCCATCTGTTGTGTTTCTGGAGCTCATTAGTTTTTACGAGTCTTTAAACATGTTTGGACCTGGTGTGGACCTGGTCTGGTCCTGGTTTGGTCCAGACTGAACCTGGACTTCAGAGGGACTCTAATAACACAGTGAGTGTTCCATAAACACCTCCTGACGGAGCTTCAGCACTTTACAGACAGAGCAGGGCCTCCCAGCTAGCATCACCCCCAGAGTGGTTATCAAAATATCCATACAATATCAATACAATATCCATACAATATCAATCCAATATCAATCCAATATCAATACAATATCAATACAATATCAATCCAATATCAATACAATATCAATACAATATCAATACAATATCAATACAATATCAATACAATACGGGGCCCGGCCGGGCTCAGCCCGAAGGAGCGACGTGGGGCCGTCCTCCCGTGGACCCACCACCCGCAGGAGGATCCATAAGGGGCCGGTGCAGAGAGTTCTGGGCGGCAGTCGAAAGCGGGGGCCTCGACGACCAGATCTCCGGACATGGAGACGAGCTCTGGGGACGGGGGGGCCTGAGCTCGTGCGGGAGGTTGAGCGTTACCGACTAGATATAGTCGGCCTCACCTCCACGCACAGCTTGGGCTCTGGAACCCAACTCCTTGAGGGGGGCTGGACCCTCCATTTCTCTGGCGTTGCCCGCGGGGAACGGCAGCGGGCTGGTGTGGGCCTGCTCATTGCCCCACAGCTCAGCTGCCGAGTGTTGGAGTTCACCCCGGTGAACGAGAGGGTTGCGTCCCTGTGCCTTCGGGTCGGGGACAGGTCTCTCACTGTTGTGTCGGCCTATGGGCCGAGCAGCAGTGCAGAGTACCCGGCCTTCTTGGAGTGCCTGGGAGGGGTACTGAACAGTGCACCGACCGGGGACTCCGTTGTTCTCCTGGGGGACTTCAACGCCCACGTGGGCAACGACAGTGACACCTGGAGAGGGGTGATTGGGAGGAACGGCCTCCCTGATCTGAACCCGAGCAGTGTTCTGTTATTGGACTTCTGTGCTAGCCACAGTTTGTCCATAACGAACACCATGTTCGAGCACAAGGGTGTCCATCAGTGCACGTGGCACCAGGACACCCTAGGACGGAGGTCGATGATCAACTTTGTTGTCGTGTCATCTGACCTCCGGCCGCGTGTCTTGGACACTCGGGTGAAGAGAGGGGCAGAGATGTCAACCGATCACCACCTGGTTGTGAGTTGGGTCCGCTGGCGGGGGAGGAAGCCGGAGAGACCTGGCAGGCCCAAGCGTATGGTGAAGGTCTGTTGGGAAGGTCTGGCAGAGCCCTCTGTCAGGGGCACCTTCAACTCACACCTCCGGGAGAGCTTCTCCTGGATTCCAGGGGAGGCTGGGGACATAGAGTCCGAATGGGCTCTTTTCTCGGCCTCTATTGTCGATGCAGCCTCCTGGTCGGGGTCCTGGTTGTGGTCCTGGGCGGGGGTTTGGTCGGGGTCCTGGATGGGGTCCTGGGCGGGGGTTTGGTTGGGGTCCTGGTTGTGGTCCTGGGCGGGGGTTTGGTCGGGGTCCTGGTTGTGGTCCTGGGCGGGGGTTTGGTCGGGGTCCTGGTTGTGGTCCTGGGGGGGGTTTTGGTTGGGGTCCTGGTTGTGGCCCTGGGTGGGGGTTTGGTCGGGGTCCTGGATGGGGTCCTGGTCAGGGTCCTGGTCAGGGTCCTGGTCGGGGTCCTTGGCGGGGGTTTGGTCGGGGTCCTGGTTGTGGTCCTGGTCGGGGTCCTGGTCGGGGTCCTGGTTGTGGTCCTGGGCGGGGGTTTGGTCGGGGTCCTGGTTGTGGTCCTGGGCGGGGGTTGGGTCGGGGTCCTGGTTGTGGTCCGGGGCGGGGGTTTGGTCGGGGTCCTGGTTGTGGTCCTGGGCGGGGGTTTGGTCGGGGTCCTGGTTGGGGTCCTGGGCGGGGGTTTGGTCGGGGTCCTGGTTGTGGTCCTGGGCGGGGGTTTGGTCGGGGTCCTGGTTGGGGTCCTGGGCGGGGGTTTGGTCGGGGTCTTGGTTGGGGTCCCGGTGTGGTCCTGGTTGTGGTCCTGGGCGGGGGTTTGGTTGGGGTCTTGGTTGGGGTCCCGGTGTGGTCCTGGTTGGGGTCCTGGGCGGGGGTTTGGTCGGGGTCTTGGTTGGGGTCCTGGGCGGGGGTTTGGTCGGGGTCCTGGTTGTGGTCCTGGGCGGGGGTTTGGTCGGGGTCCTGGTTGGGGTCCTGGGCGGGGGTTTGGTTGGGGTCTTGGTTGGGGTCCTGGGTGGGGGTTTGGTCGGGGTCCTGGATGGGGTCCTGGGCGGGGGTTTGGTCGGGGTCCTGGTTGTGGTCCTGGGCGGGGGTTTGGTCGGGGTCCTGGTTGGGGTCCTGGGCGGGGGTTTGGTCGGGGTCTTGGTTGGGGTCCCGGTGTGGTCCTGGTTGTGGTCCTGGGCGGGGGTTTGGTTGGGGTCCTGGTTGGGGTCCTGGGCGGGGGTTTGGTTGGGGTCTTGGTTGGGGTCCCGGTGTGGTCCTGGTTGTGGTCCTGGGCGGGGGTTTGGTCGGGGTTCTGGTTGGGGTCCCGGTGTGGTCTGGTTCCAGGAGGTCTTATGTAACATGCAGATGTGAAGCAGATGTGGAGGATGACATCACTGCAGCACGTTCAGGGGTTTCCCACAGACCCCCAAAACCAGACCAGGTCTAACCCGGGTTTACACTGGGACTAAACCAGGACTGAACCAGGACTGAACCAGGTCTAAACCAGGACTAAACCAGGACTGAACCAGGACTAAACCAGGACTAAACCAGGACTAAACCAGGACTAAACCAGGACTAAACCAGGACTGATCCAGGACTAAACCAGGACTAAACCAGGACTAAACCAGGACTGATCCAGGACTGAACCAGGACTAAACCAGGACTAAACCAGGTCTAAACCAGGACTAAACCAGGTCTAAACCAGGACTAAACCAGGACTGAACCAGGACTAAGCCAGGTCTAAACCAGGACTAAACCAGGTCTAGACCTGTCCCTGAACCTCGCTACAGTTGGACCTTGACAGTTACATCAAAGAAAATACAGGACTTACCAAGGACCAGGTTCAGACCTGGTTCTGGACTTGCTCACATGGGTCTATAGAAATCTGTTTTCAGGTCTGGATCTTTGGACCAGACCCAGAACCAGCGATGGGTCCTATAACAAACACAAGAAAGAAATGTCAAGTTTAACATTATGCTCATGTGTGGACCTCTCTGAAACCAGACCTGGTCCAGACCTGGTCCAGACCTGGTCCAGTCCTGGTCCAGACCTGGTCCAGTCCTGGTTCAGTCCTGGTCCAGTCCTGGTCTAGTCCTGGTCCAGTCCTGGTTCAGTCCTGGTTCAGTCCTGGTCCAGTCCTGGTCTAGTCCTGGTCCAGTCCTGGTCCAGTCCTGGTTCAGTCCTGGTCCAGTCCTGGTCCAGTCCTGGTCCAGTCCTGGTTCAGGCCTGGTCCAGTCCTGGTCTAGTCCTGGTCCAGTCCTGGTTCAGTCCTGGTCTAGTCCTGGTCCAGTCCTGGTCCAGTCCTGGTTCAGTCCTGGTTTAGTCCTGGTTCAGTCCTGGTTCAGTCCTGGTGTAGTCCTGGTCTAGTCCTGGTTCAGTCCTGGTTCAGTCCTGGTTTAGTCCTGGTTCAGTCCTGGTCTAGTCCTGGTCCAGTCCTGGTTCAGTCCTGGTTCAGTCCTGGTTCAGTCCTGGTCTAGTCCTGGTCTAGTCCTGGTCTAGTCCTGGTCCAGTCCTGGTTCAGTCCTGGTTTAGTCCTGGTCTAGTCCTGGTCTAGTCCTGGTTTAGTTCTGCACAGGTTTAGATGATGATGTGTCTCATTGCCGTCACACGTTTGAACCTGAGCTGTAAAAATCTGATCTCTCTGAGCTTCACCTGTCTCTGCTTTATTTAAATGCTTCATAATGGACTCCACATGGTCCAGTCCTGGTCTAGTCCTGGTTCAGTCCTGGTCCAGTCCTGGTCCAGTCCTGGTCCAGTCCTGGTCCAGTCCTGGTCCAGTCCTGGTCCAGTCCTGGTCCCATTTAAATATAAGTGTTGATTGTATTTGTATTATACTTGTTTTATAAACATGTACAAGAAAGTACGTGAACAACATAACCATTAAAACAGTCCAGGTTAGACCGGGTTCAGACCGGGTTCAGACCGGGTTCAGACTGGGTTCAGACCGGGTTCAGACCTGGTTCAGACCGGGTTCAGACCGGGTTCAGACCGGGTTCAGACCTGGTTCAGACCGGGTTCAGACCGGGTTCAGACCTGGTTCAGGGGGTTTTGTTGGTGGATTTCAGCTTCAGTGAGTTTATTTAATCCCAGAGTATTTACAGAAAGAACAGGACCATGAGACACATGTTCCACTGGTCCAGGTCTGGTCCAGGTCCAGGTCTGGTCCAGGTCTGGTCCAGGTCTGGTCCAGGTCCAGGTCTGGTCCAGGTCTGGTCCAGGTCCAGGTCTGGTCCAGGTCTGGTCCAGGTCTGGTCCAGGTCTGGTCCAGGTCTGGTCCAGGTCTGGTCCAGGTCTGGTCCAGGTCCAGGTCTGGTCCAGGTCTGGTCCAGGTCTGGTCCAGGTCCAGGTCTGGTCCAGGTCTGGTCCAGGTCCAGGTCTGGTCCAGGTCTGGTCCAGGTCTGGTCCAGGTCCAGGTCTGGTCCAGGTCTGGTCCAGGTCCAGGTCTGGTCCAGGTCCAGGTCTGGTCCAGGTCCAGGTCTGGTCCAGGTCTGGTCCAGGTCTTGTAGGTCTCCTGAGCAGTGGTTTGAGTCTCTTTACAGTTAACGTTCATACTTTAATTTTGTCCTAAATAAAAACCACTCATTTAACTATATTTTAAACTATAAATATTAATATAAAAGGTTCAAACAATTTAAGATGGTTAAAGCTTTTAAATAATAAAATCTTAGTAAATTTTCTGTTTTCTGTTTGGTCCAGTTTAGCGTTAGCGTTAGCATTAGCATTAGCGTTAGCATTAGCGTTAGCATTAGCGTTAGCATTAGCCCGAACATGACAAACTTTTATTTACCCAAATAAAACTCAGACCTGGAGCGTTTTAAATCCTCTACAGGTGCTTTTCTGGTTCTTTCGTCGTGTTCATCGTGTTCTTTATCGTTTTTACTCTGTGAATTGAATGAGTTTTAACCATAAATTAAAATAAAAACTTTAAATCATAAAAGCTAGTCATGATTGACAGTCAGGAGGGCGGGACTTGCACTGAACCTAACCAATAAAATCAGTTTATGGATTTATTATTTTTACCTCAAATATTAAGATTTTACTTACTCTGTTGTTGTTTTACATTTTAACTCAACATTTAATAATTGTAGGACACATTTTTACAAAAGGAATCTTTATTCTCTTTATATAAAACCAATACAAAACATACAAACATGACATTTCTGTACACACCCTTTTGTCCTTTGTCTGTTTCAGGGACATCAGGTCCCTAATGCCCCCGAGTTGAACAGAACCATTCGAATAGTTATATTCATCACACATTTGTGCAAAGTGCAGAAAGAGCTCCACTTTGGATGACAAACCAAAGCACCTTTTCCTGAAGTTTGGATTTGAATAAAATGTACATCAGGCAAAAACAGCAGAAACACGACCAGAGCCATTTTGAGAGATCTGAGTAAAAAAAAATATATCTGAGTTTGATTCTTTCAACTTGGCTCTGAAACCGTCAAAGAACCACAATGTTTACATGATCTTTACATGATCAATACATGATCAATACATGATTAATACATGATTAATACATGATTAATACATGATTAATACATGTTTAACCACAGATACGGGGGAGCCAGCCTCACCTCATGTTCCCTGAAAATATAAGATCTTACACAGTCCTGGTTCAGTCCTGGTTTGGTCTTGGTTTAGTCCTGGTTTAGTTCTTTTTCAGTCCTGGTTTGGTCTTGGTTCAGTCCGGGTTCAGTCCTGGTTTAGTTCTTTTTCAGTCCTGGTTTAGTCCGGGTTCATCACCACTTCCCGGGGATGGGGGTCCCGCACTCGTACCAGGAGACGTAGTTCACCTGAGAGCGCCGCCCGATGGAGCCAAAGTGAACAGGCTCCTGACGCAACGCTCTGTAGAACCCTGAGGAGACAGAGAGTGAGGGAGGGCATCTGACACGAGAGAGAGGGAGGGCATCTGGAGTACCTGTCCGGTCCTGGAGCTGCTCTGGACTCAGTCGTCCTGTTTTTCCATCGAGGAAAGAATCGACGAACTGACAGTGATCCTCCCCAAAACCAGACTGGTCCCCGATGTCAAAGAACCGACCTGAGAAAAAACACTGATAAGACCAGGACTAGGCCAGGACTAAACCAGGACTAGGCCAGGACTAAACCAGGACTAGGCCAGGACTAGACAAGGACTAGACAAGGACTAAACCAGGTTTAAACCCGGTCTAAGTTCTCACCGTGCAGAGTGTCACTCAGGTAGATCTTGTATCTCAGAGAGTTGCAGAGTTGGACTCCCACAAACTTCCTGTACCAAGTCCTCTTCACAAACTGGCGCCCCCTGCAGTCTGAGGACGAGTCTGTGGTGAAGGGGAACTCTGTCCAGATGGCGGCTTTTCCCGTCACGGTCTCACTCACGCGAGGGTCCGCTGGAATATATGAAAATATGATTTATTTATATAACAATAACATTATCATCCACACATCTACATAAGTATAACATCATCTAAACAACAGCTGTTTCACTCCAGAGTCTCACTCCAGAGCGTCACTCCAGAGTCTCACTCCAGAGTCTCACTCCAGAGTGCCACTCCAGAGTCTCACTCCAGAGCGTCACTCCAGAGTCTCACTCCAGAGTCTCACTCCAGAGTCTCACTCCAGAGTGTCACCCCAGAGTCTCACTCCAGAGTGTCACCCCAGAGTCTCACTCCAGAGTCTCACTCCAGAGCGTCACCCCAGAGTCTCACTCTCCAGAGTCTCACTCCAGAGTCTCACTCCAGAGTGTCACCCCAGAGTCTCACTCCAGAGTCTCACTCCAGAGCGTCACTCCAGAGTGTCACTCCAGAGTGTCACCCCAGAGTCTCACTCCAGAGTCTCACTCCAGAGTCTCACTCCAGAGTGTCACCCCAGAGTCTCACTCCAGAGTGTCACCCCAGAGTCTCACTCCAGAGTCTCACTCCAGAGCGTCACCCCAGAGTCTCACTCTCCAGAGTCTCACTCCAGAGTCTCACTCCAGAGTCTCACTCCAGAGTCTCACTCCAGAGTGTCACTCCAGAGTCTCACTCCAGAGTGTCACCCCAGAGTCTCACTCCAGAGTCTCACTCCAGAGCGTCACTCCAGAGTGTCACTCCAGAGTGTCACTCCAGAGTCTCACTCCAGAGTGTCACCCCAGAGTCTCACTCCAGAGTCTCACTCCAGAGTCTCACTCCAGAGTGTCACCCCAGAGTCTCACTCCAGAGTGTCACCCCAGAGTCTCACTCCAGAGTCTCACTCCAGAGCGTCACCCCAGAGTCTCACTCTCCA
>JAVJIX010000396.1:10000-27500 GCA_036785185.1 Paratrypauchen microcephalus | reverse complement strand
TGGACCTGAACAAAAACAAAATGTTCAAATTCAGTCACAGTTTGTGGTTTTGGCTCAAAGTCAAAAGTGAAAAACACAAAATGATGAAAATGAAACGTGACCAGAGTTACGTAAGAACATGAGGAACATGAGGTTCTGAGGTCTGGACTCACATCTTCTGGACTCAGATCTTCTGGACTCACATGTGAAATGTTTAAATGGATTTTTCTCTGATGTTGGAGTTACATAATCTCTGTAAACGAGTTTATACATAAAAGATGTTTATAAAATCTATAGAATCTATGAAACACAAACGGGAAGGTTCTGGTTTGAAGCTTGGCCAAAACCAAACGGAGCTTTGCACATTTTGTTCTGCCCAAAATGACGTAACGCTTAAAGTGGCTCCAGGGGTAAAAGCTGACCTTTCACAATAAGAGCCACATGAGTTTTATTTTGAAGGAGCCGCTCTGGGACTGAACTAAAATAAAGTTTGAGGAGAATCTGAAACATTATTATTATTATTATTATTATTATTATTATTATTATTATTGTTATTATTATTATTATTATTATTATTATTATTATTATTATTATTATTATTATTATTATTATTATTATTATTATTATTATCTGTACAGTCTGGTACAGAGAAACGTATTTGTTTTCAAACACACAGGAAACTCTTCTGATAAAATAAAAGTCTAAAACTTCACAATAAGAGTCCTCTGTACAGGCCTGTGGAGTCAGCTCTGTGGAGTGGAGAGCACCCTGGGCCAGACAGGCTCATCAGTAAAACCAGGAGTAAACCAGGTCTAAACCAGGACTAAACCAGGTCTAAACCAGGTCTAAACCAGGTCTAAACCAGGTCTAAACCAGGACTAAACCAGGTCTAAACCAGGTCTAAACCAGGTCTAAACCAGGTCTAAACCAGGACTAAACCAGGTCTAAACCAGGACTAAACCAGGTCTAAACCAGGACTAAACCAGGTCTAAACCCTGGTTTACTCCCAAACTCAAACGACAGTGGCTAGAAAAAAGGCAGGCTTTCAGAAGTGGTGATAGAGACCTCTACAAGGATGCCAAGTACAGGTTTAGCAGAGAAGTGGGCACTGCTAGACGCCAGTTCTCTGAGAATATGCAGCAGCAGATCTCAGAGGACGACTCGGCTTCTGTGTGGAGGAGTTTTAGGAAAATAACAAACTACAAACCTAAAACTCCACACTCCACCGATGATCTGCCCCTAGCCAACAGTCTAAACGACTTCTACTGTCGTTTTGATGAGCCATCAAGCAGCTCTCACACCTCCATCCGTCCCATCAATAGAGACTACCTGGACACTTATCCCCCCACCCCCCCTGCTTCCCCCTCACCAGAGCTATCTCCACCCCTCCACCCCTCACATTCATGAGGCAGATGTGAACAAGCAGTTCAAAAGGATGAATGCCCGGAAAGCGTCTGGCCCAGACAGTGTCTCTCCTGCCACCCTGAGGCACTGTGCCAACGAGCTGGCCCCGGTGTTTACGGGCATCTTCAACTCCTCACTGCAGGCTTGTCATGTGCCTGCCTGCTTCAAAACCTCCACCATTGTTCCTGTCCCCAAGAAGCCAAGGACCACTGGACTTAATGACTACAGACCTGTGGCTCTGACATCTGTGGTCATGAAGTCATTTGAGCGCCTGGTTCTGCCCCACCTCAAGACCCTCACGGCCCCCCTCCTAGAGCCCCTGCAGTTCGCCTACAGAGCCATCAGATCTGTAGACGATGCCATCAACATGGCTCTACACTTCACCCTGCAGCATCTGGACTCCCCGGGAACCTACGCCAGGATCCTGTTTGTGGACTTCAGCTCTGCCTTCAACACCATCCGCCCAGACCTCCTCCAAGGCAAGCTTTCCCAGATGAACGTGCCTGATCCTCTCTGCAGGTGGATCACTGACTTCCTGACGGACAGGAAGCAGCACGTGAGGCTGGGGAAGAATGTCTCGGACTCCCGGACCATCAGCACCGGCTCTCCCCAAGGCTGTGTTCTTTCTCCTCTGCTCTTCTCCTTGTACACCAACTGCTGCACCTCCTCCCACCTCCTCCTGCACCTCCTCCCACCAGTCTGTCAAGCTCATCAAGTTTGCAGATGACACCACGGTCATTGGACTCATCTCGGACAGGGATGAGTCTGCCTACAGGACAGAGGTTGACCGTCTGGCGTCCTGGTGCAGCCAGAACAACCTGGTGCTGAACGCCCAGAAGACAGTGGAGATCATTGTAGACTTTAGGAAGCACACAGCCCCACTCCCCCCCACCATCCTGACCGACACCCCCATCACCACTGTGGACTCATTATGCTTCCTGGGGACCACCATCACCCAGGACCTCAAATGGGAGCCCACCATCACCTCCAACATAAAGAAGGCCCAGCAGAGGATGTACTTCCTGAGGCAGCTGAAGAGATTCAACCTGCCAGCACGGACAATGGTGCAGTTCTACACTGCCATCATCGAGTCCATCCTCACCTCCTCCATCACCATGTGGTCTGCACCACCTCCTCCATCACCTCCTCCATCACCTCCTCCATCACCTCCTCCATCACCGTGTGGTCTGCTGGAGCCACATCCAGGGACAAACAGAGACTGCAGTGTGTTGTGCGCTCTGCTGAGAAGGTGATTGGTTGCAGCCTTCCATCTCTGCAGGACCTGTACACCTCCAGGACACGGACACGTGCAGGTCGGATTGCATCCGATCCTTCTCACCCTGGACATGGACTCTTTGACCTGCTCCCCTCAGGCAGGAGGCTACGGTCCATTCGGACCAGAACCTCCCGCCATAAAAACAGCTTCTTCCCCTCTGCTGTCGGACTTTTGAACAATAACAACACTAGGACTCTTCTCACCCCCCGCTCTGTGTCAGTCACATGACCCTGCGCCGGTTCTTCTTTTTGCACCTGACCATTACCTGCACCTGCACTGTTATATTCTTGTATTCTTGTAAATTTGTTAGATTTAAGTTTTCTGCTACTCTATTTTATTCTATTTTATTTATTGCATGTTAAGTGTTGGTTTACATTCTGCTCCAAGCACCGCAGCAATTTCCTAATGTTGTGAACTTGTTCAAACATATGGCAATAAAACCTTTCTGATTCTGATTCTGAAACCAGGTCTAAACCAGGACTACATCAGGACTAAACCAGGTCTAAACCAGGTCTAAACCAGGTCTAAATCAGGACTACACCAGGACTAAACCAGGACTAAACCAGGACTAAACCAGGTCTAAACCAGGTCTAAACCAGGTCTAAACCAGGACTACATCAGGACTAAACCAGGTCTAAACCAGGTCTAAACCAGGTCTAAACCAGGTCTAAACCAGGTCTAAACCAGGTCTAAACCAGGACTACATCAGGACTAAACCAGGTCTAAACCAGGTCTAAACCAGGTCTAAATCAGGACTACACCAGGACTAAACCAGGTCTTAACCAGGTCTAAACCAGGTCTAAACCAGGTCTAAACCAGGACTAAACCAGGTCTAAACCAGGACTACATCAGGTCTAAACCAGGTCTAAACCAGGTCTAAATCAGGACTACACCAGGACTAAACCAGGACTAAACCAGGACTACACCAGGACTAAACCAGGTCTAAACCAGGTCTAAACCAGGTCTAAACCAGGACTAAACCAGGTCTACACCAGGACTTCCCTCTTGTTGGTACCTGGACTGGGACAAACACGTGGTCCTGATCTGAGACTTACTGTAAATGTTTCCAGACGACGTTAAAAAGTTAAAATCATCTCAAGTTTCCTCCAAAAGAAAAGAGGAGAGGAGGAGAGAGGAGGAGGAGAGGAGGAGAGGAAGAGAAGAGGAGGGGGAGAGGAGGAGGAGAGGAAAGGAGGAGGAGAGGAGGAGGAAGAGAGGAGGAGAGGAGAGGAGGAGGAAGAGAGGAGGAGAGGAGGAGGAAGAGAGGAGGAGAGGAGGAGGAAGAGAGGAGGAGAGGAGAGGAGGAGGAAGAGAGGAGGAGAGGAGGAGGAAGAGAGGAGGAGAGGAGAGGAGGAGGAAAGGAGGAGGAGAGGAGGAGGAAGAGAGGAGGAGAGGAGAGGAGGAGGAGAGGAGGAGGAAGAGAGGAGGAGAGGAGAGGAGGAGGAGGAGAGGAGGAGGTGTTACCCTGTCCGTTGCGGGCGTTGAACCCCGTGTTCCTCAGCGACAGGCGGGTTCTGTTGTGAAGAGCTGAGACACAAATACAAACTTTAACTTCAGATTCAAACAATCGGAGAAGAAACGACGTGAGGAAAGTTCTGACCAGGACGAGGAGGAAACAGAGAGCGCCCCCTGGGGTTCTGAAACACAAACACGCCAAAAAACACGACTCAGAGAAGATCACACGAAGAATGAGAACGTGTGGAGAACATGTGGAGAACATGTGCAGAACGTGTGCAGAACGTGTGCAGAACGTGTGGAGAACGTGTGGAGAACGTGTGCAGAACATGTGGAGAACGTGTGGAGAACGTGTGGAGAACATGTGGAGAACGTGTGGAGAACATGTGGAGAACGTGTGCAGAACGTGTGCAGAACGTGTGGAGAACATGTGGAGAACGTGTGGAGAACGTGTGCAGAACATGTGGAGAACGTGTGGAGAACATGTGGAGAACGTGTGCAGAACGTGTGCAGAACGTGTGGAGAACATGTGCAGAACGTGTGGAGAATGTGTGCAGAACATGTGGAGAACGTGTGCAGAACGTGTGCAGAACGTGTGGAGAACATGTGCAGAACGTGTGGAGAACATGTGCAGAACGTGTGGAGAATGTGTGCAGAACATGTGGAGAACGTGTGCAGAACGTGTGCAGAACGTGTGGAGAACATGTGCAGAACGTGTGCAGAACGTGTGGAGAACGTGTGGAGAACGTGTGGAGAACATGTGGAGACTGTGTGGAGAACATGTGCAGAACGTGTGGAGAACGTGTGGAGAACGTGTGGAGAACGTGTGGAGAACGTGTGCAGAATGTGTGGAGAACGTGTGGAGAACGTGTGCAGAACATGTGGAGAACGTGTGCAGAACATGTGGAGAACGTGTGCAGAACATGTGCAGAACATGTTCAGAACATGTGGAGAACGTGTGCAGAACATGTGGAGAACATGTTCAGAACATGTGCAGAACATGTTCAGAACATGTGGAGAACGTGTGCAGAACATGTGGAGAACGTGTGGAGAACATGTGGAGAACGTGTGCAGAACATGTGGAGAATGTGTGGAGAACGTGTGGAGAACGTGTGCAGAACATGTGGAGAATGTGTGGAGAACGTGTGGAGAACGTGTGGAGAACATGTGCAGAACATGTTCAGAACATGTGGAGAACGTGTGGAGAACATGTTCAGAACATGTGGAGAACATGTGGAGAACGTGTGGAGAACATGTGCAGAACGTGTGGAGAACGTGTGGAGAACGTGTGGAGAACGTGTGGAGTCTCACCAGAGCTCGGCCCAGAGGATTCCCCAGTCTGAAGGTCTTCAGAGGATTGTCTGAAAAACACAAACACTGGGGTTAAAGCTCCACTGCGGGACATTCTGCTGGAAAAAGAAAGGTAAAGCCACAGTCTGGAACATTCCACATCCACACAGATACATTTAATGCCACAGTGTGGAACATCTGAGGAGAAATGTTACGAGTCATGTCTGTGGAAATACGCTGAAATCACCCAGCCTGTGTAAAGGCAGAAATGTTCCACAGTGGGGCTTTAATAAATACACTGTAATGCACTGTGGTCGTTCTCTGGATTATACAGTATGTTATAGATTACAGATTACAGATTACAGATTATAGATTATAGATTATAGATTACAGATTACAGATTATAGATTATAGATTATAGATTACAGATTACAGATTACAGATTATAGAAGACAGATTATTGATGACAGGTGACAGATTATAGATTGTAGATTACAGGTGACAGATTATAGATTGTAGATTACAGGTGACAGATTATAGATTGTAGATTACAGGTGACAGATTATAGATTGTAGATTACAGGTGACAGATTATAGATTATTGATTACAGGTGTGACTCACGGTGGCCGGTGGTGCTGTGGTAAACCGGTTTGCTCCAGTCGCCGCTGAAAATAAAAATATACAAATATTTAATTTATTAAAAGTTTATTTAGCGTGCGTCTCATTTCTCACTATTACCGACAAACACAAAGTGAGACGGGGCGCAACGACCAAAGTGCCGCGCTGGAGGTCTGTGGAACTTCAGGTTTATAGTTTTCTGTAGTAAAATGTGTGGAAATGTTTGGGGTTTTCTCCACCAGCTTCATAAATCTGCTCCACCACCAGATCTTCAGCCAACAAGGTCCACAAAGGAGAAACATTCTTCATGAAGAATTTATCCACAACGATCAAGGGAAGAACGACGAAAGCTTCAAGGAGAACAACGACGAGCTTTAGAGAACTACTGAGGAACCCTAACGTTATGGTCCTAGAGAGTCTCAAATTCAAACTGCACAAATCTGTACGCAAATATCGACATCATGAAATCGATTTGAATTCCTGAATCCGTCTGAGGGAACAAGTTCCTTCTGTTTTACTCATGACGATAACGTTAGGGTTCCTCAGTAGTTCTCTAAAGCTCGTCGTCATTCTCCTTGAAGCTTACGTCGTTCTTCCCTTGATCGTTGTGGATAAATTCTTCATGAAGAATGTTTCTCCATTGTGGACTTTGTTGGTTGAACATCTGGTGATGGACCAGATTTATGAAGCTGGTGGAGAAAAGGCCAAACATTTCCACACACATTTTCCCACAGAAAATCATAAACCTGAAGTTTCACAAACCTCAGGTTTGCCGCGCTGGAAGTGCCTCCAGCGCGGCACTTCGGTTCCTGTGAAAGTCTTTCGCACTCGTGTCCATAGCTGTTACCGAGCAACCAGAATGTAAACAAGGGCCAAGCATGTGAGGGGGCGTGGTCTGAGGGGTGTGGCCTTACCTGACATGGTCGCGGCGAGTGACTCTCACGCTGATCTCGTACTCTGAGTCCGGCTCGAGCTCCGACAGAACCGTGTCACTGGTCGGACAATACTCATACTGCCACCTGCTGGAACGCTCACGCCAACGCACCGTATAGAACCTGGAACCAAGACAGGACTGAACCAGGACTGAACCAGGACTGAACCAAGACTGAACCAAGACTGAACCAGGACTGAACCAGGACTGAACCAAGACTAAACCAGGACTGAACCAAGACTGAACCAAGACTGAACCAGGACTGAACCAAGACTGAACCAGGACTGAACCAGGACTGAACCAAGACTGAACCAAGACTGAACCAAGACTGAACCAGGACTGAACCAAGACTAAACCAGGACTAAACCAGGTCTGGAGGCGGTCTCGTACCCGTCCTGGAGGCAGTGTCCCAGGATGTCTCCCAGGGGTGTGTGTGGGTGTGGGGCCCAGGACAGAAGCGCCGCCGTGGGGCTGACGGAGCGAACCACCAGCCTTAGGGGGGTCTGGAGGTCCACTTTACCTGGAGCACACACGGGAGGGCATCCGGTTTAGAAACACTCACACACATGCCTCACCTGTACAGGAGTGTGTCATTAGTACAGGAGTGTGTCGTTAGCTTGCCTCACCTGTACAGTGGGGGTGCAGGTCAGTCTCTGGGAGGCCCTGGACCGACAGGAGGTATTTGGGTTCAGCGTCTGAAACACAAATATACAGATATGTATATATATATATATATATATATATATATATATATACAGTATATATATATATATATATATATATATATATATATATACACTACACTATGGAACTGTCGGAGGAGCTCAGGGCTGCAGAAAACGTTCATGTTTTTAAGAGTGGCTCAAGACTCACCTGTTTAGCTCGGCCTTTGACTGACTTCCGTCGTCTGTTTGCTTTTGTTTGTTCTTTTGTTTGTTCTTTTGTTTGTTCTTTTGTTTGTTTGCTTGTCTATCTGTTTGTTGTTTGTTCGTCTGCTTGTTTGTTCTTGTCTTTTTTTTTTTTTCCTGGCAGCACGGTGGCTGAGTGGCTAGCACTCATGCTTCACAGCAAGAAGGTTCCGGTTGCCCGGGCCTTTCTGTGTGGAGACTGCATGTTCTCCCCGTGTCTGGGTGGGTTTCCTCCGGGTACTCCGGTTTCCCCCACCAACCTAAACATGCGCCATAGGTAAAATCCTCCAGCTTAGGGCCTGACCAAAGCATAAATAACAAAACAAAATCACGGGGATGGTCCCGGGTCAAATATAGAAACAACTTCTCCTGTGCGAGATCAATAAAGATCAATCTTCTAATCCTTGACCACTGTAAGGCGCTTTGTGTTACAATTTTGTATGAAAAGCGCCTTATAAATATTGTTTGTTTGATTGATTGATTGATTGATATATACACACAATAAGTTAGGGATATTGTTATTCATATGAGTGTTTTTCTATTTGGTCTGAATTTTTATGAAATAAGTAAAAATTCCCTTTGATATTATTAATAATGAATGAGAAAAAAAACACCTTTTTCATTAGTTTAATTCATTACACCCCCAAAATAATGACAATAACAAAGACAGCCCCAAATAACAAAAACGTGACTGTCAGTAACGGGTGTTTCCACCATTTGCCGCAATGACAGCTCGACAGCGACGTCTCATGCTCCTCACGACCCTCATGATGTTTTTCTGAGGCATTCCACTCTTCCACAAGTGCTCAGTTCTGCCAGGTCATGTGGTGGTGGGAGACGATCATCCAGTCTCTGCTAAAACTGGTCCCTAACCCTAACCCTAACCCTATGGGGTTCAGGTCAGGGGACATTCTGGCCATACCAATTCTGGAGGAATTGGGGGATGATGATGGGTTCTATGATGTCTCTGAGGTAAGAACGTGCAGTTACTGAGCCGTCTACAATAACCACATCTGTTTTGCGCTGACTGGTGATGCCCAGACTGTGGCGCTGCCTCCACCAAAGGGAACCCTGGGGACCATGTTGACCTCGGCGTATCGCTCACCTCACCTTCTCCAGCAAAGCTGACAACCATCATTTCTGTGCAAGGTGACCCGACACTCATCAGTGAACAAGACGGTAGACCACTGCTGCATTGTCCAGGTCACATGACCTTGTGCCCACTGCAAACGTTCACGGCGGTGTCTTAGTGTCAGTGGAGTCACCTGCAACAGTCGTCTGACATTCAAGCCAAAGTGGTGGAGTTGGTTGCGTATGGTTTGTCTGGAAACCCTAGTCCCCCTCACGTCTCATAAACAGGCCTGCAGCTGTGTGGCCGTCGCATGACAATGTCTGGGTGCGTAGGTCCTTAGGTACTGGTCATTGATGCGGTCTGTCACTCATGGGGCTCCACTCCTGGGCCTGTCACAAACTCTGCCAGTAGTTCTGTGTCTTGATGCAAGTCTGCTGATGACACTTTGAAACACACCAAGTTCGCGAGCAACCTCTGATTGCTGCTACCGACCCGAAGGTGCGCTATGGCCAGGTGATGCTGCTCGTCCGTTAAGTGATGTTGTGCGTTCATGGCTGTTTGAATGATGAACTTGGAATGACTTACTGACAATACCAGCTTTTTATACCTCCCAAGGGAGGCGTCCAGGAGGCATCCGGAACATACACCTGAGCCACCTCAGCTGCTCCTCTCTACGTGGAGGAGCGGCGGCTCTACTCCGAGCCCCTCCCATGTGACTAAGCTCCTCACTCTATCCCTAAGGGAGCGCCCAGCCACTCTGCAGAGGAAACTTGAACTCTTGAACTCCTTCACCTGAGGCAAGGACTCCCCACCCACCCGGAGGAGAGCAAGACACCTTTTTCCGGTCGAGAACCATGGCCTCGGCTTTGGAGGAGCTGATCCCCATCCCAGCCACTTCACACTCGGCTGCAAACCGCCCCAGTGCACGCTGGAGGTCCCGGTTCGATGAAGCCATCAGGACAACATCATCTGCAAACAGCAGAGATGAGATCCTGTGGTTCCCAAACCAGATCCCCTCCGGCCCCTGACTGCGCCTAGGAATTCTGTCCATAAATATAATGAACAGAACCGGTGACAAAGGGCAGCCCTGGGGGACAGGTCAGACTAAGAGCGGGCTCTGTTCTTCTTCTATTGTCGATGTGGCTGCCCATGTGCTTTGTGTATCTGGAGAAGGCATTCAACCGTGTCCCTCGTGGGGTCTGGTGGAGAGTGCTCTGGGAGTACGGGGTCCGAGGCTCTTCGCTAAGGGCTGTCTGGTCCCTGTATGACTGGAGCAGGAGCTGTGTTCGTGTTGTCCGCAGTAAGTCAGACCTGTTTCCGGTGCATGTTGGACGCCAATCCAATCCAACTTTATTTCTATAGCACATTTTATAAACAGAAACACTTTCCACAGTGCTGCACATAAAATCAATAAAACTTAATAAAAACATTACTAAAATAGCAATAAATAAAGTGATAATAATAAAATAACTAAAAACAAAAGCAATTATAAAAAACACAAAGGACCACACAACTCACGCGGTATTAAAAGCCAGAGGAATAAAAGTGGGTCTTAAAGGGATAGTGTGTTTTTTTAATGTTAATCTGTATGTGTTTCCTTCTAAAAGTTCTGTGTGTTGACACCGGTTTACCTCTGACAGTCTCAGCTGATCCCGGTTCGGCTCGCTTTCTGGAGCCCAGGTAGGGAGGTCCGGTAGCTTCTCTGGAACATGAAATAAAGCTTGTTTTTCTTCTCAAAACAAAACATTTGTCCGAAAGGTGATATATTTGCGTCCCAAACAGTTGTCAACGAAACATTCAGCAGTGAACTTAGCGATCACGTATTGTGTCTGCCGACTCATATCACTGCGCTCACGTTAGTGTATCAGCCTGTTCACTTGTAAACTTCCCCTTGCGGCGGACGGCATCTGCCGTACACTTCTGCTAAAGGTGAACAGGCTAATACGCTAACGTGAGCGCAGTGATATGAGTCGGCAGACACAATACGCGATTGCTAAGTTCGCTGCTGGATGTTTCGTTGACAACTGTTTGGGATGCAAATATATCACCTTTCGGACAAATGTTTTGAGAAGAAAAACAAGCTTTATTTCAAGTTCCAGGGAAGTTACCGGACCTACTTACGTGGGCTCCAGAAAGCGAGCCGAACCGGGATCAGCTGAGACTGTCAGAGGTAAACCGGTGTCAACACACGGAACTTTTAGAAGGAAACACATACAGATTAACATAAAAAAAACGCACTATCCCTTTAAGATGAGACTTAAAACTCTCCAGTGTGGGGGCAGTTTTGACATGAGGGGGCAGAGCGTTCCATAACTTAGGGCCAACCACAGAGAAAGCCCTGTGCCCCCGAGTTTTAAGTCTAGTCTTAGGGCCCACGAGCTGGAGCTGCCCTCTGACCTCAGAGCACCGGGCTGTAGATTTGGATGAGGTCACAGATGTATTTTGGGGCCAGTCCATTCAAAGATTTAAAAACAAACAATAAAATCTGAAAATCAATCCTAAAACGAACAGGAAGCAAAGACACAAGAACAGGGGAGATGTGTTCATATTTCTTCCGTCCTGTTAAAAGGCGCAGCAGCGTTCTGGACTAACTGCAGTCGATAAATGCGTTTTGATTCATTCCAGAATAAAGTGCGTTGCAGTCGTCCAGACGAGAAGAAATAAAAGCATGCATGACGCGCTCAAAATCTGAAAAGGATAAAAAAGATTTAATTTTGTCTAAAAGACGAAGATGATAAAAACTGGATTTCACGACCGCATTAACTTGTTTATCAAGTTTAAAATCAGAGTCCATAATGACGCCGAGGTTGGAGGCTGTTGATTTTGTGTGCTGTCTGAGAGGACCCAAGTCAGACAAAGAGCTGGCACTGCCACCGGGCCCTGCCACCGGGCCCTGCCACCGGGCCCTGCCACCGGGCCCTGCCACCGGGCACTGCCACCGGGCACTGCCACCGGGCCCTGCCACCGGGCCCTGCCACCGGGCACTGCCACCGGGCACTGCCACCGGGCCCTGCCATCGGGCACTGCCACCGGGCACTGCCACCGGGCACTGCCACCGGGCACTGCCACTGAGCCCGCACACTATCCCCTCAGTCTTGGTCTCATTGAGGTTGAAGAAATTTTGAGCCAACCAAACCTTGACGTCATTAAGGCTCAAGCAGGGGTGTCAGGGGGCTGCTGCTGCTTTTTTTCAAGGGCAGATAAATCTGTGTATCGTCTGCATAAAAGTGATACGACACACCATATTTATGTAGGAGTTGGCCAAGAGGTAGAAGGTACAACATAAACAAAACAGGTCCAAGGATTGAACCCTGGGGGACTCCACAGTGCAGGGGAAAGATCGCCCTGACAGGTACGACCTGAAACACTCTAAAACCTTCGCCCTGACGCCCACACAGATGTTTAAAAGAACTGTGTGGTCAACTGTGTCAAAAGCAGCGGTCAAATCTAAAAGTACTAAAATGGCAGAATCACCAGAATCCGTCATTAAACACAGATCATTAAAAGCCTTTAAAAGTGCAGACTCTGCTGTGAAAGGCTTTGTAGCCTGACTGGAAAGTGTCTAAAGCGCCATTTTGATCTAAAAAAGACTGCAGCTGTGCAAGTACAGTCTTCTCTAAAATCTTACTCACAAATGGAAATTTCTCCACCAGGGCTGCCCTTGGTAAGTCGGACAGTGAGACCAGTATGTGTAAAACACAAAATAAGGTGTGTCTATCACTCTAATACATTTGCCTCTCTATCCCAAAAACCTCTGAAGTGAAGCAAACACCGTATGTATGACATCTGCTGAGTCTCAATATCCCTAACTTACAGTGAGTAGTGTATACACAGTACATATATATGTTCTAGTACATGTATGTGTACTGTATGTCTGTATTACATGTGTATCTCAGGCACACTTCATAACGAAACTTTTATTTTCATAATGAAACTTTTATTTTCATAATAAAGTTTGTGTTTTGATGGGGTTCCTCCTCTTCTCTCTCTGTTTTGTTTTCTTTTCTCCAGAGTTTTTTTGTGTCGAGATGATGGATGGTTCCCCCAGGCCCTTCCTGTGTTCATCAAAACATCAAACCAAAGACCAGGACTAAACCAGGACTAAACCAGGTCTGAACCAGGACTAAACCAGGTCTGAACCAGGACTAAACCAGGACTAAACCAGGACTAAACCAGGTCTGAACCAGGTCTGAACCAGGACTAAACCAGGACTAAACCAGGACTAAACCAGGACTAAACCAGGTCTGAACCAGGACTAAACCAGGACTAAACCAGGACTAAACCAGGTCTGAACCAGGACTAAACCAGGACTAAACCAGGACTAAACCAGGTCTGAACCAGGACTAAACCAGGTCTGAACCAGGACTAAACCAGGACTAAACCAGGACTAAACCAGGTCTGAACCAGGACTAAACCAGGTCTGAACCAGGACTAAACCAGGTCTGAACCAGGTCTGAACCAGGACTAAACCAGGTCTGAACCAGGTCTGAACCAGGTCTGACTAAACCAGGTCTGAACCAGGACTAAACCAGGTCTGAACCAGGTCTGACCTGGTTCAGACCTGGAGGAGATTAAACTTGTATGGAATAATTAAGGTGGATCTTGGCTCGATTTGGGCTCATTATTCAGAACACACACACACACACACACACACACACACACACACACACACACACACACACACACACACACACACACACACACACACACACACACACACACACACACACACACACACAGACATGCCTCAGCCTTGAATCTCAGAGTTGCTGACTGTGCAGGAGATTAAAGTAAATTAATCATTAAAGCTGAACCTTGATCTGACTGATCTTCACCTCCAGAGGAAGACTTCACCTCCAGAGGGAGACTTCACCTCCAGAGGGAGACTTCACCTCCAGAGGGAGTCTTCACCTCCAGAGGGAGACTTCACCTCCAGAGGGAGTCTTCACCTCCAGAGGGAGTCTTCACCTCCAGAGGGACTTCACCTCCAGAGGGAGACTTCACCTCCAGAGGGACTTCACCTCCAGAGGGAGACTTCACCTCCAGAGGGAGACTTCACCTCCAGAGGGACTTCACCTCCAGAGGGAGTCTTCACCTCCAGAGGGAGTCTTCACCTCCAGAGGGAGTCTTCACCTCCAGAGGGACTTCACCTCCAGAGGGACACTTCACCTCCAGAGGGACTTCACCTCCAGAGGGAGTCTTCACCTCCAGAGGGAGTCTTCACCTCCAGAGGGAGACTTCACCTCCAGAGGGACTTCACCTCCAGAGGGAGTCTTCACCTCCAGAGGGAGTCTTCACCTCCAGAGGGAGTCTTCACCTCCAGAGGGACTTCACCTCCAGAGGGACACTTCACCTCCAGAGGGACTTCACCTCCAGAGGGAGTCTTCACCTCCAGAGGGACTTCACCTCCAGAGGGACACTTCACCTCCAGAGGGACTTCACCTCCAGAGGGAGTCTTCACCTCCAGAGGGAGTCTTCACCTCCAGAGGGAGACTTCACCTCCAGAGGGAGACTTCACCTCCAGAGGGACTTCACCTCCAGAGGGAGACTTCACCTCCAGAGGGACTTCACCTCCAGAGGGAGACTTCACCTCCAGAGGGACTTCACCTCCAGAGGAAGACTTCACCTCCAGAGGGAGACTTCACCTCCAGAGGGACTTCACCTCCAGAGGGAGACTTCACCTCCAGAGGGACTTCACCTCCAGAGGGAGACTTCACCTCCAGAGGGACTTCACCTCCAGAGGGAGTCTTCACCTCCAGAGGGAGTCTTCACCTCCAGAGGGAGACTTCACCTCCAGAGGGACTTCACCTCCAGAGGGAGTCTTCACCTCCAGAGGGACTTCACCTACAGAGGGACTTCACCTCCAGAGGAAGACTTCACCTCCAGAGGGAGACTTCACCTCCAGAGGGAGTCTTCACCTCCAGAGGGACTTCACCTCCAGAGGGAGTCTTCACCTCCAGAGGGAGACTTCACCTCCAGAGGGAGTCTTCACCTCCAGAGGGAGACTTCACCTCCAGAGGGAGTCTTCACCTCCAGAGGGAGACTTCACCTCCAGAGGGAGTCTTCACCTCCAGAGGGAGACTTCACCTCCAGAGGGACTTCACCTCCAGAGGGAGACTTCACCTCCAGAGGGACTTCACCTCCAGAGGAAGTCTTCACCTCCAGAGGGAGTCTTCACCTACAGAGGGACTTCACCTCCAGAGGAGGACTTCACCTCCAGAGGGAGACTTCACCTCCAGAGGGAGTCTTCACCTCCAGAGGGAGTCTTCACCTCCAGAGGGACTTCACCTCCAGAGGGAGTCTTCACCTCCAGAGGGAGACTTCACCTCCAGAGGGAGACTTCACCTCCAGAGGGAGACTTCACCTCCAGAGGGAGTCTTCACCTCCAGAGGGACTTCACCTCCAGAGGGAGTCTTCACCTCCAGAGGGAGACTTCACCTCCAGAGGGAGACTTCACCTCCAGAGGGACTTCACCTCCAGAGGGAGACTTCACCTCCAGAGGGAGTCTTCACCTCCAGAGGGACTTCACCTCCAGAGGGAGTCTTCACCTCCAGAGGGAGACTTCACCTCCAGAGGGAGTCTTCACCTCCAGAGGGAGACTTCACCTCCAGAGGGACTTCACCTCCAGAGGGAGTCTTCACCTCCAGAGGGAGACTTCACCTCCAGAGGGAGTCTTCACCTCCAGAGGAAGACTTCACCTCCAGAGGAAGACTTCACCTCCAGAGGAAGACTTCACCTCCAGAGGGACTTCACCTACAGAGGGACTTCACCTCCAGAGGGAGTCTTCACCTCCAGAGGAAGACTTCACCTCCAAAGGAAGACTTCACCTCCAGAGGGACTTCACCTCCAGAGGGACTTCACCTACAGAGGGACACTTCACCTCCAGAGGGAGTCTTCACCTACAGAGGGACTTCACCTCCAGAGGGAGTCTTCACCTCCAGAGGGACTTCACCTCCAGAGGGACTTCACCTCCAGAGGGAGGTCTTCGGAGAGGAGGAGGACAAAGAGGAGGGGAAGGAGGAGGTGACACAGCGCCCCCCTCAGGCCAGGACAGTGAGTGAAATTTAGTCCCTGATGGAACTGACCCGGACTCTCAGGTGTGAAACGACCCGGACTCTCAGGTGTGAAACAACTCAGACTCTCAGGTGTGAAACGACTCGGACTCTCAGGTGTGAAACGACCCGGATTCTCAGGTGTGAAACGACCCGGACTCTCAGGTGTGAAACAACCCGGACTCTCAAGTGTGAAACGACCCGGATTCTCAGATGTGAAATGACTCAGACTCTCAGGTGTGAAACGACTCGGACTCTCAAGTGTGAAACGACTCGGACTCTCAGGTATGAAACGACCCGGATTCTCATGTGTTACATGACCCAGACTCTCAGGTGTGAAACGACCCGGACTCTCATGTGTGAAACGACTCAGACTCTCAGGTGTGAAATGACTCAGACTCTCAGGTGTGAAACGACTCGGACTTTCAGGTATGAAACGACCCGGATTCTCATGTGTTACATGACCCAGACTCTCAGGTGTGAAACGACCCGGACTCTCAGGTGTGAAACGACTCGGACTCTCAGGTGTGAAACGACCTGGACTCTCAGGTGTGAAATGACTCGGACTCTCAGGTGTGAAATGACTCAGACTCTCAGGTGTGAAACGACTCAGACTCTCAGGTGTGAAATGACTCAGACTCTCAGGTGTGAAACTACCTGGACTCTCAGGTGTGAAACGACTCGGACTCTCAGGTATGAAACGACCCGGATTCTCATGTGTTACATGACCCAGACTCTCAGGTGTGAAACGACCCAGACTCTCAGGTGTGAAACGACTCGGACTCTCAGGTGTGAAATGACTCAGACTCTCAGGTGTGAAACGACTCGGACTCTCAGGTGTGAAATGACTCAGACTCTCAGGTGTGAAACGACTCGGACTCTCAGGTGTGAAATGACTCAGACTCTCAGGTGTGAAACGACCTGGACTCTCAGGTGTGAAACGACCTGGACTCTCAGGTGTGAAACGACTCGGACTCTCAGGTGTGAAACGACCTCGGTGTTTCTGTTCTTACCCAGCTCAGTCACGTAGCTGAGGCCCCCTTGTGGCAGCGGGATGAACTGCGGGGCGCCGTTGCCGCTGCCGTACCCCACCACGTGCCCCTCTAGACGGACCCGAGGCCAGGGACCGGCCCCGCCCCGCGGAGACGAGGGGAGGAACTGGAACACGATGGTGTCCTCGGTGACGTTCACGCGCACTCGGAGCTTCAGACCAGGACCTGCACAGAACATCTGACATCACAAACAGATCCACAACAAACGTTCACCCACGTGACCCAGATCCCAGAGATCTGTGGACCAGAGCGTGGAAACCTGACCCAAGTCCGATGGGACCCATCGACCCCTGTGACCCCTGTGACCCCCTGTGACCCTCTGTGACCCCCGGTGACCCATGTGACCCCCTGTGACCCATGTGACCCCCTGTGACCCATGTGACTCCCTGTGACCCCCTGTGACCCATGTGACTCCCTGTGACTCCCTGTGACCCCCTGTGACCCCATGTGACTCCCTGTGACC
>JAVJIX010000430.1:5000-176778 GCA_036785185.1 Paratrypauchen microcephalus | reverse complement strand
ATCAATTTGTCCTCATCGTGGACAAATCCGTGACAGAGCAGCACGTGTCTCGCACTTCTCCAAGGGGTTGGTGCGCGTCTCGTCCCGGGACGTGGCAGTGCCCCTCGCGCGTCCGGCGGGGCTCCCGGAGCCGTGCCCCCCCCCCCCCCCACGCGTCACTATTAATACATTTTGTTGAAAATCTATGAAAGTTTGAGTGTTTAAACTAGAGACAAATGTGAGAAAATGCAGCGTGAGGCCGCGCATACACCAGGGCTGCGAGCACGAGATAGAACTGCGGCGCCCAGACCGCGTGCTCTCAACCTGAGCCACAAACCGAACACGCACAAACCAACGCAAAAGCCGCACGGAGTGATTTAATCCTGGTTCAGACCTGGTCCAGTCCTGGTTTAGTCCAGGGCCAGTCCAGGTTTAGACCTAGTTTAGACCTGGTCTAGTCCCGGTTTAGTTCTGGTCTAGACCTGGTTTAGTCCTGGTCTAGTCTCTTAGCCAATCAGGACGCAGAACACATTGTTACACTATTTTAAAAAAAAGTTACACTATAAATAAAATGAAAAAAATTTAAAAATAATTTGAAAAAAAAAAAATCCGCGAAACAGCAAGACCGCGAAGAGTGACCCCCGATAGAGCGAAGGTTCACTGTAGCCGACTTTGAAATTTGAAATAAGTTTCTATTTTATTCTGATTTGTACATATACATTTATTATTATTTTTTATTTTTATAATTATGTCTCATTTGACACTGGTCTATTGCTTTTTTTTTTTTTTGCTATTCTATTTTTTTGTTAGCCTTGTTATATATTATATTTGATGTCTGAGCTACTGTACCCACATAATTTCCCTTGTGGATCAATAAAGTTTGTCCAAGTCTAAGTCTAAATCTAAATTCCTCAAATTATGTAAATGAAACGTGATATAAACTCTCAGCTCTGTTACCGCAAACCTTTAAGAGAGTCAAATTTAGTCCACTTTTGTACACTTATCTCTTTGCAATAAAGAGTTCAAATAAAGTTCTCAGGCAGAATGACCAAAACCAAATACCGGCGAGCGCTGGAGATTTAAAACCGAAGTGAAAATATCAGCCTGATCAGTCGCGAATGTTATCGCCTCAAAAACATACCCAGAGTTTTGTGTTTTGTTTCTTTCGCACATGTTTGAGTAACACTTTTCTTTTTAATTGTCCATCTCCAAAGGTCAAAACGTTCTGTTCCATCTCCAGGTGTGAGGAAATGCTGAGGAAACATCGTAATATGGACCAGAAAGCAGCAAAACACGGGCGGTTTAAAGAAGAAAAAATACAATAAACCAAACACGTGATTATCTAGAACTCCACTTGTATAACTATACATCTCCATAGTCGGAGACACCTCCTCGCATGCACAAAGGAACCCTCTTAAAACCCCGAAGAGACGAGGTGTCAGTGAAACAAAGTGCACTGTGTAGTCGTATATATTTCGGGGGGAGCTGGTCACACTTAATGATGGCGCGAGTGGAAGAGGAAGTACCAGGGGACTTCATTACTCTGACAGGACACCAGGATGCACAATACCCCAGCCCCAGAGTCTGCAGCTCAGAGCACAAAGACACAGGGTAAGCCCGTTCCTGACAACAGACCAGACATTTACAATGTTATACATATTATATATATATATATATATACATACGCCAACTTGAGAAATCGTACAGTTAGATCTAGTTTTGCGCCCGTTTCACCATTCATTTGTTTTCTGGATTTTGAAGACATTGCAATATGTTTTTTCAGTTTACATGTGTGGCTGTTTTTCACATTTTCCTAGATAATATCCAGGAATCTAGACAATTTGTTAGAGTTTTCATTTTTTAGGCTTTCCGCTATGTCATAATGTTGTTCCTTCGTCAAAAAGCAGCCTGAAAAGGTTTTAGGTGTTATCCATGCAGGTTTGAGTCCCGCGCTGTAAGATTCTGTACAAGGCTCTGAATGGAGACGTGAAAGCCAAGTCTTTTTTCAAATCCACAAACACTTTAAGACAGAAACTGGTCCACCCAAAGGACAGAACACCGAACCACAAACAAAGTAATGTGGTCTACTCCATTCAGTGTAGTGAAGACTGCAGTGAGCGCTACACTGGAGAAACAAAACAGCCACTTCACAAGAGGATGTACCAACACAGGCGGGCGTGCCAGAGTGGACCTCAGTCTGCTGTAAATCTCCACCTAAAAGGACCTCAGTCTGCCGTACATCTCCACCTAAAAGGACCTCAGTCTGCTGTACACCTCCACCTAAAAGGACCTCAGTCTGCCGTACACCTCCACCTAAAAGGACCTCAGTCTGCCGTACATCTCCACCTAAAAGGACCTCAGTCTGCCGTACACCTCCACCTAAAAGGACCTCAGTCTGACGTACACCTCCACCTAAAAGGACCTCAGTCTGCCGTACATCTCCACCTAAAAGGACCTCAGTCTGCTGTACATCTCCACCTAAAAGGACCTCAGTCTGCCGTACACCTCCACCCAAAAGGACCTCAGTCTGCCGTACATCTCCACCTAAAAGGACCTCAGTCTGCCGTACACCTCCACCTAAAAGGACCTCAGTCTGCCGTACATCTCCACCTAAAAGGACCTCAGTCTGCCGTACATCTCCACCTAAAAGGACCTCAGTCTGCCGTACACCTCCACCTAAAAGGACCTCAGTCTGCCGTACATCTCCACCTAAAAGGACCTCAGTCTGCCGTACACCTCCACCTAAAAGCCACGGGCCACTCCTTTGAGGACAGTGAGGTCCAGATCTGGTTTGAGAGGAGGAGTTAAAGAAAGAGAATCCTTCCTTGAACACAAATGGAGGTCTCAGACATCATTTGTCTCCATCTATAAGAAGAAGAAGAAGAAGAAGAAGTGACTTTATTGATCTCACACTGGAGAAATTCTTCTCTGCATTTTAACCCATCCTATATATATATATACATATATTAGGAGCAGTGGGCAGCACATTACTGCGCCCGGGGACCATCTCCATGATCTTCTTGCTTCGGTTTGGTCAGGACCTAAGCTGGAGTACCTATGGTGCATGTTTTGGGTTGATGGGGGAAACCGGAGTGCCCGGAGGAAACCCACATGCAAACTCCACACAGAAAGGCTCTATCTTAACTCTATCCTCAAACCTAAATCAAAACAAAGAAAACAATAGTGCAGCAGGTCAGGTCCAGAGGAGTGAAAACACATTCTACACTTTTCTCAGACTGGAATTAACATTTTCTCACATTTCTCTCTTGTTTAAACACTCAAACTTTCAGAGATTTTCAACAAAAAAGCACAATATTATAGAATGAAACCAAAGATCAAAACTTGTTTTCGGGCCCTAAACATATGGTGTGTGTTTACAGTCCCTACAGTCTCTTAGCCAATCAGGACGCAGAACACAATGCGAGTTGATACACTGTAAAAAAATTGGAATAAAGAAATCCCCGAAACAGCGAGGCCACGAAAAGTGAACCGCGATATAGAGAGGGACCACTGCATTTAATTAAATGTATTTTATTTTAATTCGTTCATTTTCAAAATGTAATTCTATGGCACAAAGGCAAAAGAAAAAAAAAAAAAAGTTATATGCAGTGTTATTTCATTTTAAATTTCAAAAGTGTTTTGTGGCTCCCAGTGTTTTCTTTAGTGTGTGAAACGGCTCCAAACGGCTCCTGGACTAACAAGACCCACACTCCACTCCCACTGCAGATCTAACAGGCCCACCTAACTAACACCAACTGGAAACAAGGAGGTGTGGGAGTCTCAGAGTCATGTCAGTGTAGTGAGCGCCCCCTTCAGGCAGATACAGGCAGTGTCCACCAGCGTCTGACCAGAACTGAAGAAGCAGAAGAAACGGATTCAACCAAATAAACTTTTGTCCAGTCGACAAATTGAATTTCTCCTTTTGCCTTGATACAAAACTGTAAACAACAACTGGACAAACCTGAGGAGATGTTCGGTCGTTTCATTAGAGGGATGCACGCCGACTGTAACGTGATGACGCTCTGAAGGGGGAGTGACTTAGCACAGAGCAAAGGAAGGGAAGAATATGTAAATCCGTTGTTTTTGGTGAATTTTGCTTTTTCAAAACAATAAAAGGAACATGGTGATCTAAATATGTGACGTGTTCGGAGTTAAGAAGTAAAATATACCCTCTTTAATGTGTTTTATTCTTGTGTGTTTTGCTAATTTGAAAACATTAGATAAAAAATAGGCACAAATCCAAAAGAATAATACAAATCCCCACATGGGAGGTGTATAAATCCCCATGTCCGGTGCTTTGACCTTGCCTTTGGTCTCTGCAGCGCTGCTCTATGATAATGGAACATAATGAGGATCAGCTCAATGTTAATGTCATTAACACAGAGAAAAGGCCCCGGGTCGTTTACGGCTTCAGCACAAACAAAGCCCCCCCGAGCTGTAACGACCTCCTCCGTCTGCCTCCCAGGATCTCTGTCCGTCTGATTAGTCCAAATGAAGCCAAGACTGACTCGTATAGACAGCACAGTGTGTAACGACGCAACGATGGATATCATAATAAAGTAAATAAACGGCAACTACACAAAGTTCTCCGTGTTACAGAAGTGTTTTTGGAAACGGTGTAAGTTTGGACACATTTTTACTATGATTTTCCTACATTAAACTTTAGCCGCTCTTGGGTTCGTCTTCGTTAAACGGCTCATATTACGCCATTTTCTGATCTACATTATGTCATAAGGTTGTTGCCTCGCTAGGGCTTGGCGGTGTAACGGTTCATACTGAATACCGGTGTTTTTTGTTTTATGATATGGATTTTTCATATATCCCAATCCCGGTGAGTGTGTGCGTACAAAACGCCGGGAACACAGAGCGGTGGAACGTGGCGCCGCGGGACATTGTTTGAGAGGGGGACTGTTTTGGCGTGAGAGCGGTGGAAGCTCAGTGTGTCGAGCGGCGAACAACATGGATGGAGAAAATGTTACAGACACAGAGGAACTTATACCGAAAAGAGGAGCCGTGTCGGTCGTGTGGAAGAACTTCGGCTTTAAAAAATCTGACGCCGATCAAACAACCGTATTCTGTAAATGTCGTCGGGCTAAAGTCGTAGCCGCAGAAGGCGACATGAGCGATCTGCTTCACCACCTCCGTCACAAACACGTCCTGGAATATGAAGAATGCACGAAACTAAGATCTGCATCCTCTTCCACGTCTGCAGGGAACGTTCAAGTCGGCGCCGCGACACAAAACGCCGCTCGGACGTCACTCAAAGACGCGTTTGCTAAGGGGACCGCCTACGACAAGAAAAGCAAACGGTGGAAAGATATTACCAACGCTGTTACTGTCCACTTCACCAAAGACATGGAACCACTTAGTACATGAAAAAAAATATAAAAGATAGAATTTTGAAAAATATTGTGATATAAATTTTTTGTAAATTTTCGGTCAATTTTTTGTCAATTTTCTATATATTTTGGGTGAATTTTTTTGTCAATTTTTTGTGAGTTTTGGGTAAATTTTTTGTCAATTTCATAAAATTTTCTGTCAATTTTCTATCAATTTTTGGTCCATTTTTTGGTAAATTTTTTGTCAATTTTCTGTACATTTTTGGTACATTTTGCTAACTTTTGGTCAATTTTCTGTAAATTTTTGGTCAATTTTCTGTCAATTTGCATCCTCTTCCACGTCTGCAGGGAACGTTCATGTTGGCGCCGCGACACAAAACGCCGCTCGGACGTCGCTCAAAGACGCGTTTGCTAAGGGGACCGCCTACGACAAGAAAAGCAAACGGTGGAACGATATTACCGACGCTGTTACTGTCCACTTCACCAAAGACATGGAACCACTTAGTACATGAAAAAAAATACCGTCAAATACAGTGACACCGATATAATTTAGAAAAATACTGTGATATCAGTTTTTGGTCATACCGCCCAGGTCTAAGCCTCGCCAAAAACATAACTAGTTTCATTTACACACGTTTAACACACAAACCTGCATACTTACACTTCTCTCAGACTGAAAACACTCCGTTCCACCTTGTGATGTCATGCGTTTTTAAACTCTGCACACCTTCACTAGAATTATTTGAGTAATTTAAGTTCTGAAGTTGCCCATTTTTGCTGAATTTAAGGTAAAAAAAACTACCACTGCATGACATCACAAGGTGGAGCAGAGCATTTTGAGGTCTGTTTTTGAGGAGGAAACAACATTATAACTTAAAGCTCACAAGAGTCAGTTTTGTGTAATATAGGACCTTTAAGTTTTTATTTTGACCCTGTTTGTGTCGTAAAACTTTACATTTTTGTTTTAATTTAACCGAACTCGTTATGCCAAAAAGTGCATTAAACTAAAACCAAAACAACTAGAGAACAGTGCATCCTTTCCTCTGCAGATCGCAGCTGAACAGGAGAATAAAAATGATTTGAGCTGCTCTCTCTGCCTTATCTGAAGCGTCTTATCTGCCCTTGTGCCCCTGAGCACGCCACATTTCATCCCTAATGAACAACCCCATAAAAAGCCTCACTTCGATCCCTCTCGCTCCTCTGTGTCTCCTCATCCCTCACTCCTCCTCTGTGTCTCTTCATCCCTCTCTCCTGTGTCTCTCCTCGTCCCTCTCTCCTCCTCTGTCTCTCCTCGTCCCTCTCTCCTCCTCTAGCTCGCCTCGTCTCTCCTTTCTCTTTCTTCGTCCCTCTCTCTTCCCTGTCTCTCCTCATCCCTCTCTCCTCCTGTCTCTCCTCGGTCTCTCCTCATCCCTCTCTCCTCCTCCCTCTCTCCTCCTGTCTCTCCTCATCCCTCTCTCCTCCTCTGTCTCTCTCCTGTCTCTCCTCGTCCCACTCTCCTCATCCCTCTCTCCTCGTCCCTCTCTCCTCATCCCTCTCTCCTCCTCGTCCCTCTCTCCTCCTCCTCTGTCTCTCCTCCTGTGTCTCCTCCTCGTCCCTCTCTCCTCCTCTGTGTCTCCTCCTGTGTCTCCTCCTCTGTCTCTCCTCCTCTGTGTCTCCTCCTGTGTCTCCTCGTCGTCTCCACACAGATCAGAGTCCATCATGTGCAGCTGCAGCAGTGTCTTCAGTCCGATCTGCAGATCTCCTCCTCTGTCTCCTCCCTCTCCTCCTCTGTGTCTCCTCCTGTCTCTCCTCTGTGTCTCCTCCTCTGTCTCTCCTCCTCTGTCTCTCCTCCTGTGTCTCCTCCTCTGTCTCCTCCTCTGTCTCCTCCTCTGTCTCTCCTCCTCTGTCTCTCCTCCTGTGTCTCCTCCTCTGTCTCCTCCTCTGTCTCCTCCTCTGTCTCCTCCTCTGTCTCTCCTCCTCTGTGTCTCCTCCTGTGTCTCCTCCTCTGTCTCCTCCTCTGTCTCTCCTCCTGTGTCTCCTCCTCTGTCTCTCCTCCTCTGTCTCTCCTCCTGTGTCTCCTCCTGTGTCTCCTCCTCTGTCTCTCCTCTGTGTCTCCTCCTGCGTCTCCTCGTCGTCCCACACAGATCAGAGTCCATCATGTGCAGCTGCAGCGGTGTCTTCGCTCCGATCTGCAGATCTCCTCCTCCTCGTCTCTCTCTCCTCATCCCTCTCTCCTCCTGTCTCCTCCTGTGTCTCCTCCTCTGTGTCTCCTCCTGTGTCTCCTCGTCGTCCCACACAGATCATGTGCAGCTGCAGCGGTGTCTTCAGTCCGATCTGCAGATCTCCTCCACATTAAGGATCCCATTAGATAGAGAACCCTAAAAGGTAATTGGATTTCCTCCTCGTTATCTCATCTCTGTTTCACCCTCAGACGGTGCAATAACTCACTCCATCCGCGGGCAAAAGAGGAGTCTACCCTGTCCACGGGGAGGGGACGAGAGAGGGGACGAGAGAGGGGACGAGGGAGGGGACGAGGGAGGGGACGAGGAGACATGAGGACACCAGGGGGAGAGAGACAGCGAGAGAAAGAAGACATGAGGAGGAGAGAGAATGAGAAGAGAGACAGAGGGAGAAGAGAGAGAGGAGAGAAAGGGGGTAGAGGAGAGAAAGAAGGGAGAAGAGAATGAGAGAAAGGGGGGAAGAGAGAAGAAACAGAAGGAAAAGAGAGAAAGTGAGAGGAGACATGAGGGGGAGAGAGTGAGAGGAGAGAAAGGGGAGAAAGAGGGAGAAGAGAGAAAGAGGAGAGGCAGAGGGAGAAGAGAGAGTGAGAGGAAAGAAAGGGGGATGAGAGGAGAGACGGAGGGAGTAGAGAGTGAGAGGAGAGAAAGGAGGGATGAGAGGAGACAGAGGGAGTAGAGAGAGAAAGGAGGGATGAGAGGAGAGACAGAGGCAGTAGAGAGAGAAAGGAGGGATGAGAGGAGAGACGGAGGGAGTAGAGAGTGAGAGGAGAGAAAGGAGGGATGAGAGGAGACAGAGGGAGTAGAGAGAGAAAGGAGGGATGAGAGGAGAGACAGAGGCAGTAGAGAGAGAAAGGAGGGATGAGAGGAGAGACGGAGGGAGTAGAGAGTGAGAGGAGAGAAAGGAGGGATGAGAGGAGACAGAGGGAGTAGAGAGAGAAAGGAGGGATGAGAGGAGAGACAGAGGCAGTAGAGAGAGAAAGGAGGGATGAGAGGAGAGAGGGAGGGAGTAGAGAGTGAGAGGAGAGAAAGGAGGGATGAGAGGAGACAGAGGCAGTAGAGAGAGAAAGGAGGGATGAGAGGAGAGACGGAGGGAGTAGAGAGAGAAAGGAGGGATGAGAGGAGAGACAGAGGGAGTAGAGAGTGTGAGAGGAGAGAAAGGGGGATGAGAGGAGAGACAGAGGGAGTAGAGAGAGAGGAGAGAAAGGAGGGATGAGAGGAGAGACGGAGGGAGTAGAGAGTGAGAGGAGAGAAAGGAGGGATGAGAGGAGACAGAGGCAGTAGAGAGAGAAAGGAGGGATGAGAGACAGAGGGAGTAGAGGGTGTCGGGGAGAGCATATGTCGGGGAGGACTCTCTAAATCACAGAGCTGCTCTGTCACTGTCGACTGGAGCTCCGACAAGCACAAAACATAAATTTGTTTTTTATGTATCCAATAATGTGAGCCGCTGTCTTGGTTTGGCACTTGAAGTTTCTGTTTGACTAAACCAATCACTCCTGAACGAAAACAAAGCCAAAAAAGAGATGATAGTGAAGGAGCCGCCTCAGGTGAGTTTGAGACGCTCAACACCGACCGCAGGCACATTTTAGCAAAAACGACTTTTCACAGCTTTGTACCATGTTAAAGTCGTTTTTCTCTCCTTTTACCCTCTCAAAGTTGTACTTGGAGAAATTCGTCATCTTTAACCGCTTATGTTCAAATGCCGTTTTCACCGGTACCGGTACATGCCCACTGCTCTGTACTTACTTCAGTCTCTAAGTTTAGAATTCAGCAGCATAACGTCGTCTTTTTGATACAAATGAGAAGAAAACTCTGCTGCTCGCTAGTGTGACGTGCAGCTATCCATCAGAGGCACCGACAGCTGCACGGCGCTTTGTTTTGAAGATGTTTAAGGTGGTGTTTAAGGACACCACAGTCAGCGGACATGTTTCTTAAAGGAAAAGTAACATTTTTTACAATCTGAGCCTTATTTCGGTAATAAAACAAGTTGTTTTACTCACCCATAGCACTTTGGTGTCATATGGAGCATTTCCAGAGATGTTTTAGATTAGCGTTAGGCTAACGCCGTTAGCCTAGCGCGACTTATAGCCATAGCTCGAGATTTAGCCATAGTTTCGAGTAGATGAGGAGGCCAGTGCGCATGTGCGGACTGTGCTCTCAGCTCCCGGGACCCAAACATGGAACGCAAAGCTGTAAACTATGGCTAAATCTCAGATTACAGGCCACTTTTGACCACACGAAATCGTAGACTAAGACATCGAGCTTCTATGATTTGAAAAGTGCTAAAGTTTGTGTTATTTGGAGCCCGCACGGGGCATATTACATGCTCGGGGAATGCCCCGAGCTATGGCTATAAGTCGCGCTAGGCTAACGGCGTTAGCCTAACGCTAATCTAAAACATCTCCGGAAATGCTCCATATGACACCAAAGTGCTATGGGTGAGTAAAACTACTTGTTTTATTACCGAAATAAGGCTCAAATTGTAAAAAACGTTACTTTTCCTTTAAGCTGATTTAGATGAATATTCTGATTTAAAATGCTTTTCTCCAGCTAAAACGTTATAGCTTTGTCTGGGATGTTTCACAATGTGGCATTAAACCCTTTATCTTCGTAGAGACCAAACCAGACCAAGTTACAGGTCAGATCTGTGGAGAGGCGACCCCATTCACGTTCAGAATGTCCATTTTTCTAAATCCCCTGTAATTGAATAAATGTAAAGTAGAGCTGCTTAAAGTCATACTGTGGGACATTCCAGGCAAAGCAACGACGTATCCATAGAAACCAAGCAGGTGACGGACCCCCAAACGGAAAAGTGACCCAGTGAACAAGCCAAATCTTCATTTTACAACCTGTGTCCAGAGTTATTTCAAGGTAAAACACCATCTATAAACTGTTTACATAGTGAAAACAAAGGTGTGTGTTTATTTGGCTGTATCCTCGCCGCTTTTACCCCCTTCACCTCTAAAGGGCCCCGGGCTGAGAGTGTGCTCGGGGCCCCTGGGGGATGTTTCATTGGCCTGTTATTTTTATAGTGGCAGTGCAAAATGAAACTGTTGGCTGCAGCGGCTCACACTGGGTTTGTACGGGGCAAAAATCAATACAGCAATATCAGAGCAGGACTTATCAGACTCCAGCGTTCCTCCGGGGTCACGAGGAGCCACTGCATTTAAGAGCCGAATTCAATTGTGAAATGCACTCTGGGACAAACAATGGCGGGTATCTGATTTGGAAGATTGCGGCCGGCAAAAGCAACTTCAGAAATCACGGGGAAAAAATGGAACTGTTAAAAAGTTATGGCCTTTCATTCATTATAGTCCAGCAGTAAATTGGGAATCAGCTGCACCGTCTGGAGAACGAGGAAAACAAAAACACACAAACAAAATGGCTTTAAAGAATAATTACAGAAACCAAAACCGTTCAGAAATTCCATTTGTTTCCCAGGACAATTTAAAAAGGGCCTTTATCAGATTTTTGTCAGGTAATAGACTCAGATTTGTTTATTTTTTTCTTGTTTTTATTGTCCTTGAAACAAAGTAATGCTGGTGCGCAGTTAGCATGCTAGCTACCAAAACCAAAAACATTCAAAACCATCATTTGTTGTCCCAGGACAATTTAAAAAGAGCCTATACCAGATTTTTGCGTGTAATAGACTCAAATTTGTTTATTTTTTCTTCTTTTTATTGTCCTTGAAACAGAAAGTAATGCTAGAGCGCTGTTAGCATGCTAGCTACCGGAACCAAAAACGTTTCATTCATTCATTTCATTTGTTTCCCAGGACAATTTAGAATCAGATTTTTGTCAGGTAATAGACTCAGATTTGTTTATTTTTTTCTTGTTTTTATTGTCCTTGAAACAAAGTAATGCTTGAGCTCTGTTAGCATGCTAGCTACCGAAACCAAAAATGCTGAGAACTTCCATGTGTTTCCCAGGACAATTTAAAAATGGCCGGTACCAGATTTTTGTGTGTAGTAAACTCAAATTTGTTTATTTTTTTCCTCTTTTTATTGTCCTTGAAAAGAAAGTAATGCTGGAGCGCTGTTAGCATGCTAGCTATTCATAAAGTATAAAAAGACATTAACAGTGTCCTAATATTAAACATACGAGAAATGAAGGAAAAGGAGCAGAAAGACGAGTCATCTTATGTATTCTGCCCCTTTTCCCTTTTCCAGACCAAACTTTAACACTGAGAGTTACTTTAAAAACATTTCAAATCAATACATTTCATTTCAATCACAAATATTAATCAATTGCTAACGGAAATCTTCAACTTATTATTTTTTTCCTCATACACACAGATTGCACTGGATTTTATGTATTCTTTAAATGCCGTTATTCAGGGTGATGTTCTGGGCACAGAAGCGCTGCGCACTGCGCTTGAATTGCGTAACTAAATTTCAGCGTGAGAAATGGCACGTGTGGAATTGCGTGTGTCACACTCTCAAAGCGTGAGACTTGACAGCGCTGCGTTATTGTTCTTGACCTTTTGATTTCTTTGTCAGAACTTTTCCATACCTCCTTTCACAGCGACGCTTCGCTCCATAACCTCGGTTCTGAATCTGCGTTTTGAAAACATGTCAGTTCCTTTTAAATTGTAGTGGCTTATTCTCATCGCAAACAGTTTAGTCTTGGTTTAGCCCTGGTTTAGTCCTAGCTTAGTCCTGGTCTAGTCCTGGTCTAGACCTGGTTTAGTCCTAGTTTAGTCCTGGTTTGGTCCTGGTCTAGTCCTGGTTTTAATCCTGGATTAGCCCTGGTTTAGTCCTGGTTCAGTCCTGGTTTAGTCCTGGTTCAGTCCTGGTTTAGTCCTGGATTAGCCCTGGTTTAGTCCTGGTTCAGTCCTGGTTTAGTCCTGGTTCAGTCCGGGTTTAGTCCTGGATTAGCCCTGGATTAGCCCTGGTTTAGCCCTGGTTTAGTCCTGGTTTAGTCCTGGTTCAGTCCTAGTTTAGTCCTGGTTTAGTCCTGGTTCAGTCCTGGTTCAGTCCTGGTTCAGTCCTGGTTTAGTCCTGGATTAGCCCTGGTTTAGCCCTGGTTTAGTCCTGGATTAGCCCTGGTTTAGCCCTGGTTTAGTCCTGGTTCAGTCCTGGATTAGCCCTGGTTTAGTCCTGGTTCAGTCCTGGATTAGCCCTGGTTTAGTCCTGGATTAGCCCTGGTTTAGTCCTGGTTTAGTCCTGGATTAGCCCTGGTTTAGTCCTGGATTAGCCCTGGTTTAGTCCTGGTTTAGTCCTGGATTAGCCCTGGTTTAGTAACACACTGCACTTTTGTTCAGTACAGATCGGCAATCCTAGGGCTATAATTACCCAAGTGATTCTCATGAAGGTGTGTGGATCTTAAAAACACAGTGGAGCTCTTGCTGTATTACCACATGACATCACAAGGTGGAACTGAGTGTTTTCAGTTTGAGAGAAGAGCCTAAAGATGCAGGATGTGTGTTATAAAAGATCAGAAAACAGCGACATATACACCCTTAAAACTGCTTTTTATCCATTCTGATCAGTCCAGATCTTTGAGTAAGAAATCAAAACCTCAAAATCTTAACAAACTTCTTCTTTACTAACATTTTAAAGTAAACAGTGGTGGGGTTCACCTGCACAGTCCACAAATGTCCTTGGAATCAGCAGGAGAAGTCCAAACTGTGCTGTGTTTGGCTGCTGCTCCGTGTGACCAGCTTCAGGTTATGTTTGAAAAGTAAACATTTGTGCTACAGGTTCGCAGTGACAGCTCCGGAGCCGTGACGGACAAGTTCTGAGCCAGTGTTACCTCGACTTGTACCACTGCTCTGTTTTCTCTACATCTCCACTGACAGCGAGGAAAAATATTAAGCTATGACCCATCGCTATCAAAGCACTATCAAAGCAGGCTTCAAGCTGGAGGGGTTTCGCACAGAGGGGACTGTGTAACGGGCTCTTCTCATTAGCACTTCGCTCGCCCTGAGTCACTTTACAGTTTTAAAGGGCCCGTGTTACGCTATTTTCTGATCTACTGTATGTTATCGTGTCGTTTCCTCGTCAAAAACACACCTGGAGTTGTGTTTTGTTTCATTCGCACATGTTTAACACAGACATCCTGCATCTTTAGGCTCTTTTCTCAAACTGAAAACACTCAGTTCCACCTTTTGATGTCATGTGGTAATACAGGAAGTGCTCCACTGTGTTCTGAAACTCCCCATCTTTCAATATTCAGCTTTTAAAATCCACAGCAAGGCCCACAAAATTTAAAAAAGTTAAAGTGGTATTCACAAATTAACATTTCACTTTTGTAAAAAATAATACCAAAATGTATTTTGGGTCATGACCGAAAGGACGAGATCGCCGATACAAGCGGCCGAAATGAGTTTCCTCTGCAGAGTGCCTGGGCGCACCCTTAGAGATAGGGTGAGGAGCTCAGTCACGCGGGAGGAGCTCGGAGTAGAGCCGCTGCTTCTCCACGTCGAGAGGAGCAGCTGAGGTGGCTCGGGCATCTGTTCTGGATGCCTCCTGGACGCCTCCCTCAGGAGGTGTTCCGGGCATGTCCCACCGGGAGGAGGCCCCGGGGAAGACCCAGGACACGCTTGAGGGACTATGTGTCCTGGCTGGCCTGGGAACGCCTTGGGGTCCCCCCGGAGGAGCTGGAGGAAGTGTCCGGGGTGAAGGAAGTCTGGGCGTCCCTGCTTAGACTGTTGCCCCCGGCGACCCAGCCCCGGATAAGCGGAAGACAATGGATGGATGGATGGATGGATTTTACAGTCAAACCTCACCTTACGAAATTAATTCGTTCCAGAAGTGGTTTCGTAACGTGATTTTTCGAAAGTAGAGTCGCAATGGGGGATTCGGGCTGCTGCGAAGCCGAGAGCGCATCCGAGCACGAATTATTTGAATTTTTGAGATTTCGCGTTTTGTAACTTGAATTTTCTTTCGTATTCAGAGATGAAAATTTTACATAAACGCGTTTCGTAACTTGGATTATTCGTTATTTGGGTCTTTCGTAAGGTGAGGTATGAGTGTACTTGTGTTTTCCTAACAACTCTACAAATCACCCTTATGTAACAGATAATACTCCCTACAACTGTACAACAAGGCCAGTGCTAAACAAAATCTAAAATGGTAAATATTCACATTTTTAAACGCTTTTCCACCTTCAGGGCACCCAAAGTGCTTTACACCGAGAAACCATTCACCCATTCACACACACATTCATACACCAGTGTACGCAGACACTGGGGGCGAGGTGGGTTGAGTGTCTTGCCCAAGGACACAACAACAGTATTCATCTGTGGGAGCTGGAATCGTACTACCAACCTGTGGGTCAGTGGATCTAAACGCTCAAACCAAAGTGGAATTCGAACAGCCAACCTTCAGATCAGTGGACAAACGCTCTACGAACTGAGCTATCGTGTATTGATATCGGCCAATACTGGAACCAATATAACGTAAGTAAAATCGTTAGAATCTTACCTCAAACTCTGCGTGTTTGTGGATGTCTTCAGCTCTCTGTCGGCTCAGGATGAACTCCGCTTCGTTTGCGACTCGGACCAGGTGATCCTTCATCGTGTGACTCAACAGCCTGCGAAAACAATCCCATCAGTAATATAACATAATAGAACATAATACAATAAAATATAATATGTGTGGGACTCTGGGGCATTTGAAACATCTGCTCAGCTCAGTCTGGGGAACTGGATACGGGACAGCCATGAAATACCCATAAAATACCCAAAAGGAGCCGTGCAAAATGAGCAGAAAATTGAATTTGTGAAACCGCACCAGAGGAGATCTTTGCGTTTACTCTTACGTAGGTGCTAACTGCCTGGTTAAAGAGGAGGTGTTTTACTTCTGTGGGGTATTAACTGCCAACACACAACAGATTTAGATCATGTTACCTTTTGTCGTTTTGAAAATGCTAAGTCAGAGCGCTATCAACAACCACAAAATCGCTAATGAAACTACCACAGATCACATCAGGTTTGCTGCGTACACTTTTGTATCACGTTTATGTAGATTTATGGAGAATTGTCGTGTGGGATCATGGGTGACGTAGGCCTGTGGGCGGAGCCTTGTACAGAATCTTAGGCTATGTCCACACGACAACGCTTCTGGATTTTTTTTTTTTTTTTAATGCGGGTTGAAAAAAATTCACATCCACACACGTCGGATCAGTAAATATTCGCGTACAGACGAAAACGAAGCGCTGAGTGAAAACGATGTAATACATACGCCACACCGATATGTGGCGCTGTAAACAGGAAACAGCCAGGACCACCGGAAACGCAACACTACAAAGAGCGCATGGGCATAAAGTCTTTTCTCTTCTGCAAACAAACACAAGAGGATAATACTGATGGTGAACACACGCACAAAAGCCGACTCTCGTTTGGACCGACGACGAAGTGGAGTTACTTCTACGAGTTACGTCGGATTACAAAACACGTCAGTATCAGCAGAACGGCGACAGGGAATCCCGCCAAAGCAGGTGATGACGGCATCGCGACGTCATCGTTTTCCAAAAGCTGCGTTTTGCTCATCCACATGACAACGCGACCCCGGCGTTCTCAGATTTCTCCACTCTGGAACCTGGTCACCCCTTAGACCCAACCGTAAGGAGCGTTTGAATAGGGCCTGGGAGAGATCGCTAAATTACTCAAACTCTAAAACGTAAATAAAACCTTAATATAATGAATACAAGATATATTTGTTTAATGCCATACTGTGGAACATCCCGGGCTAAGCAATAACATCAACATGAGGCAAGCAGGTGGCGGACCCTCCATCAGAAAAGTTACACAGTGCACCTTTAAGAGCAAAGAGTTGTTAGATGTATTTACATTTATTCATTTATTTATTTAATTATTCAATTTTATTTATTCATTTTATAAAACATACATTTTTTATTTATCTTACTTATTTACTGCTATTTTATGACTTTTATTATTTTATTTTATGATTTTATTTGTATTTTTTATTGTTTAATTTGTTGTTATTATTATTAATAAATTTAAATTATTATTGTTGTTAATATTTTATTGATATATTTGATTATTTTTGTAGTACATTATATTTTTATAATTTTATTTTTATGATTTTATTTTTATTTAATTTATTATTAATAAATGTAGATTATTATTATTATTATTATTATTATTATTATTATTATTATATTGTTTATTATTTAATTTATTATGTTTCATTTTATTTTATATATATATATATATATATATATATATATATATATATATATATATATATATATATTTTTTTTTTTTTTTTTTTTTTAGCCTTTATTTTGACTGGTTTTATTGTTTTAGGATTGGTTTGATGAAATTGTTTTGTTTGTAAAATGTGCTGTAGAAATAAAGTGGACTTGGATTGGGACGTGGATTCGGAATACTTCTATGGAAGTCTTATAAAAGGGAACTTCCCTGAAGCTACGTCATCTTATAAAAGGGGCCCCAGATTATACAAAAACAAAATACATCATTATAAGTTATAATTTCATCTTATTTAATCATATAGATGCATTTTCACTCCAAAAAGTCTTGTTCCATTGGTAGATAATTGTCCTCGTCACGTGAAATGTCCTGAAATCATGATAAAACTTTGTTAAATCAAGTCGTCTTCACTTGATTTGAGTTTTGGCAGCGCAGTCGAGACTCCAGCACCTCCGGCCTTATCAGCGCTAATGAAACGTGCATGTATTCCCTGTCAGCCAAACCTCAGTACAGCAGTAAAGGTCAGGACTGTGCAAAGTGGAACAATAACAGAGCCGGGGCAGCAGCGAGGGCGGGGGTGGTAAGAGGGGGTAAGAGGGGGCAGGGGGAGCGCTGTAACCCAAGCCCGGTGTTTCGGAGCAGGGCAGCAGGGGAGCGGAGGTGCTGGGGCCTCCGTAGACCTCGCTATCAATAACGGCTCGGCGGCTCTTCTCTCACCGCTGGGACGTTTGGACGAGACGCTTTCAGAACATTATGGAGCCATAGGTTCCACCGGCCTTATATCAGCCCAGTGTCAGAATAATACACGCTTTCTGTCAAGTACTGCAATATTTTATTACTTAGAAATACAGATTAGTCCGACATCATGTTTAAACTTATGCAAACGTATGACAAGAAAAGTATTATGCACCTAAAAAATGTTTAATTTAAACTTGGGGCCTGTTTACACGAGAACACTTACGGGTCAAAACGTTTAGACGGTGACGGCGTTTTGGGGGCTTAAAAACGCAAAAAACTGAAACCGCCCTCCAAAGTGGAAAACTTGAATCCGCTCCGCCGTAGCGTTTTCGTCGACACTGCCCAAGACGCAAAACTCTTTTCAAATCTGCTGACGTCGCGTACGCGTTTACGTCACCATTTTTGGATATTTATAATTATAAAGTTAATTAAGTTAAATAAATTAAAATTCAATAAAAAAGTTAAGTAAATTAAGTAAATAAATTAAGGAAGATTCTACGCATGCGCGGACATAGTGATAATGTATCACAGCGCCACCTAGCTGCCTGGCATGCATACCCAATCCAATTCCACATTTTGCGTCACCGTATGCATGCAGATTTCCTCCTGAAAACGCTCGTCTAAACGCGGAATAAAAAGTGAAGACGCGACGCCACTTTTGCGTCGTCATATAAACGTAGACTTAAAGACTCCATATTACACTATTTTCTGATCTGTTATGTTGTTTTCTCATCTAAAACATACATGGAGTTGTGTTTTGTTTCATTCACACATTTAATACACAAATCCTGCATGTTTAAGCTCCTTCTTGTGACTACATGTAGTGCTCCACTGTGTTTTTAAACTCCATACACCAATGGTAAATGGTCACATTTTTACACAGCACTTTTCCACTTTCAAGTCACTCAAAATGCTTTACATCAAGGAACCACTCACACATTCACACACCAGTGTACGCAGACACTGGGGCGAGGTGGGTAAAGTGTCCTGCCCAAGGACACAACAACAGCAACGCAAAGGGTGGATATTTTAAAAAGTCTAAAATAAAAACAGTTTTTAGCAGCTTCTTTAGATTATTTTTGTTTGCTACGTTCCATTTGTGTTCATTCAGTTTTGATGCCTTCAGTGAGAATCTACAGTGGGAATAATTATAGAAATAAAGAAGAAACCAATTAAAAGGTGTTTCCAAACTACTGCTGTCAGGCGATTAAAGAAAATAATCTAATTAATTACAGGATTTGTAATTAATTAATCTAATTAATCACATTTTAATCTCATGAGAGAGAGAGGCAACCCACTTTGTGATCGAGTTTGTCAGTTTTTCTGTGGTCGCTTTGCTCATTTGTTTCCCAAATTCTGCAAGCGTTTGTTGGTTTGTTGGTTTGGTGGTTTGTTGGTTTGTTGGTTTGGTGGTTTGTTGGTTTGGTGGTTTGTTGGTTTGGTGAAGTGCGCTCACACTCGCTCTATCACCGGTAACAATGGAACTTGTCTGGACGTGTTTGTCGTTCAATTGATCCGTCAGGCTGGAGCAGCTTCGGTGATCAGAAAATTATTTTTGACAAAAGCTCCAAATCACGTCGTTCTTGTCGATCGTCTCGTCTTCGTTCTTTTTATAAATAAACTCGCCGTTCAAAGGCCCTGGCAGCGATTCACTCGTCGCGCGCTAAATTTAAAATGCGCGCTTTGAATTGTCGCTCATAATTAAGCGCGTTAATTTTTATAACGTGTTAATTTGCAGTGTAATTAATGAATCTAATTAACGCGTTAAACTGACAGTCCTAGTCTAAACATTTGACTTCAAAATTTAAGCCCATTAAAAACAAATATTTGTTTTATTTTGATTTATTTTTAATAGAATTATGACTGAAATTCTGGTTCATTGTGATCCTGCAGAACATAAAAATAAAAACCTCATCGCACCGCCAACCTGTGGCTCAGTGAATCCGAAAACTCGAGGGCGGGATTCGAACCGCCAATCCTCGGATTAGTGGGCAAAAGTGCTCGACCATCTAAGCATTCTTACTTAAACACGTGAATGAAACAAAACACAAGTGCAGGTGTGTTTTTGAGGAGGTAAAAGCATTAGAACATGACTTAAAGCTCACAAGAGTCCGTTTTGTGTAATATAGAACCTTTAAAGTGAAGTTAAGGTGGAAAAGCTGAAGTAAGTTTCCACGCTGAACATAGCGCAGCTTAAATCACGGCAGTTTTAATGGTAAACGGCCATGACGCGAGGTATGTTTGCACAAGCGTCCCCTCTTTAAAGTGAATTACAAACCCTGTCCTCCACAAAGAAACCCGAGAGCTCCATCACCAGCCTCATTATCATTACTGCGGATTAGCGGAGCCTGTTTTAAAAGCTGTAGATCAATACTGGCAAGTGTGGGGGCTTTTGTGTGGGAAGTGTACAGATTCCACTGAACAGTGCCATAAAGACATGACAAAGATTTAAAAAAGAGCTCTTACATGACGCCAAATGGACTCCTGTGAGCTTTAAGACATGTTATAATGCTGTTAGCTAATCAAAACCATACCCGGAGTTGTGTTTTCTTTCATTCACACGTGTCAGTAATCTTTTATTATTAGTCTGTCGACATCTCCAAAGCTCAAAACGCTCCGCTCCACCTCGTGATGTCATGTGAACAGCTCCTTTTACCTTTAGCTCAGTAGAGCTCGGCAATTCCAGGAGCTGAAATCATCCAAAATGATTCTAGTGAAGTGTAAAAAGTTTGAAAACACGGTATTACCACATGACATCACCATGTGGAATAGTGTTTACAGTTTGACACAAGAAGTCAGCATAAATAAGCAAGATTTATGTGTTAAATATGTGCGAATGAAACAAAACACAACTCCAGGTCTGTTTGTGATGAGGAAACATTATCAACAGAAATCAGAAAATATATACGGAATTTAAGCCCTTCAATCTTTTTACTAGTGACTGTCAGAAAACAAATCAGTATTAAAGGGATAGTTCGGGTTTTTTATGTGAATCTGTACGGCGCCCCCTTCAGCAGTGCCGTGCATTAACACTGACTTACCCCTGACAGTGTCCTCTGAGCCGAGTTCTGCCCCGGTTCTGGCACTGACGAAAGCAGGTCCGGCAAGTTAGCCAGGACAGTTAATAAAGCTTGTTTTTCTTCTCAAAACAATATTTGTCCAAAAAGTGATATTTTTGCGTCACAAAACAGTTGCCCATGAAAAAGTCAGAAGTCATAATCACTTGGTGCCATTTTCTCTCGAGTCGTATCACTGCACGCCTGTTATTATTATTATTATTATTATTATTATTATTATTATTATTATTATTAGCCTGTTCACCTGTAAGTGGCGATGTTTACAAGTGAACAGGCTAATAATAATAATAGCCGCGCAGTGATACGACTCGAGAGAAAATGGCACCAAGCGATTATGACTTCTGACTTTTTCATGGGCAACTGTTTTGTGACGCAAAAATATCACTTTTTGGACAAATGATTTAAGCCGTGTCTCAATTCTCAGTGTGCACAGTTCGGGAGTGTAGTTTTAAGGGTACTCAGACTGCGCTCAGGACTGTGCATACCTGCACATTCCGCGGACCGCATGGGCGTCGGCGAAATGCGTCAGGTCTCGCAACAGCCACCGACTCCATTTTCTCCCGTAGAAGAAGTAGGGCGCGGTGCATGCTGGGATACATGACTGTGCGAAGTGTGCATTTTTACGCAGTTGGTTCACGCCCCGATTTCCATAGAAACGTTTTTCAGACTGCGCTTGGGACAAAAACGAAATGGGACAACAGTTGTCGCGCCTGCTGAAGGGGACGCCACACAGATTCACATCAAAAAACCCGAACTATCCCTTTAACACCACAGGAGTAAACCACGATCTCTAGTTCCCTCAGGTCCCAGTGGAATAGGAGCATATTGAGTGGGGCCCTAAAGGAGGTTAGGGGCCCGAGTGGCTGTGTTGTGGTTCATGGTCAGTGATGCTAAACTGGAGCGGGTCAGATAATGAGTTTCACAGTAGGGCTGGACAGTATACCGCTTCATATCGAATACTGTTTTATTTTTTTTAATGATATGGATTTTTCATATATCCCAATCCCGGTGAGTGTGTGCGTACAAAACGTGGGGAACACAGAGCGGCGGAACGTGGCGCCGCGGGACATTGTTTGAGAGGGGGACTGTTTTGAACGTGGCGCCGCGGGACATTGTTTGAGAGGGGGACTGTTTTGGCGTGAGAGCGGTGGAAGCTCAGTGTGTGTCGAGCGGCGAACAACATGGACGGAGAAAACGTTACAGACACAGAGGAACTTATACCGAAAAGAGGAGCCGTGTCAGTCGTGTGGAAGAACTTCGGCTTTAAAAAATCTGACGCCGATCAAACAACCGTATTCTGTAAATGTCGTCGGGCTAAAGTCGTAGCCGCAGGAGGCGACACGAGCGATCTGCTTCACCACCTCCGTCACAAACACGTCCTGGAATAAGAAGAATGCACAAAACTAAGATCTGCATCCTCTTCCACGTCTGCAGGGAACGTTCAAGTCGGCGCCACGACACAAAACGCCGCTCAGACGTCGCTCAAAGACGCGTTTGCGAAGGGGAAAAGCAAACGGTGGAACGATATTACCGACGCTGTTACTGGAACCACTTAGTACATGAAAAAAAATACCGTCAAATACCGTGACACCGATATAATTTTGAAAAATACCGTGATATCAGTTTTTGGTCATACCGCCCAGCTCTATTTCACAGTATGACATTAAACCTTTCTATCTACATGGAGACCAAACCAGACCAGTCTAGGTATTTTTGAGCTCTGTGATTGAATAAATGTAAAGTAGAGCTGATTAAAGTCCTATTGTGGAACATTCCAGGCAGTGCAATGACATCTCCATAGAAACAAGCAGATGACAGACCCCCCCCAAACCAAAAAGTTACATAGTACATAGCTTAAATTAGTTATTTCAAGGTAAAAACACCATCTATAAACTGTTTACATACTGAAAACAAAGGTTTATTTGGCTGTATCCTCACTCTTTCTATATCCATAGAAACAAGCAGCAAAGTTACACAGTGCACCTTTAAAGGGGTTTCTGAGCGTGACGTACCTGCCCTCGTTCACCAGCTCAATGAAGGCCAGACCTGCGTTTTTCTGGATGGAGTTCTGCCATTCCTGCAAAGACAAATCACAGAGTGGGATGATGGAGAACGGTGTTATCACGATCAAGATATATGGAATTATGTAACAAAGAATCAAAGTTAAATAAATATGCTTTCTATTTAGTCTGTTTTTCCAGGTAAATTATGTGTAAAAGTCCAAACCACCTGTCAAAACCTTTCAGCGGTAATCACGAAGTCTCCTGAAATGGTTTTCACTTCACAGCTGTGCCACGTCAGGGTCAAGAAATACGAAAAGTGCAAAACGGCTCAAAGCAAAGGGTGGATATTTTTTTAAAAGTCCAAAAAAAAAGTCTAAAATCAAGTGTAGACTCAACCAAGTGTGGAGTGCAAGAACAATGACCTGTAAAGGGCTTTGGGTGTCAGGAAAGGCGCTATATAAATTTATAATGATAGAAATAAAGAAGAAACATAAGTGAAAATGTGTGTCCAAACTTTTGATTGCTTCAAAATTTAATCCCATTAAAAACAAATTCATTCATTCATCCATTTTCTTCCGCTTTTCCATTTTCTGGGTCGCGGGGGCAGCAGTCCAAGCAGATCTGCTGCCCAGAAAACAATGCACAATTATTCTGACATGATTTGAATACAAAATTTAAGAAAATGTTGTTGTTTTTTTAAACTTTTTATAGAATTATGACTGAAATTCTGGTTCACTGTGATCCCGCATGACATAAAAACAAACACTGATCTGATCCGTGACCGGCTGAGAGACTCACCCTTATGTAACAGATAATACTCCCTACAACTGACCTCTTGTATATACTGTATTTATATTACAATTTGTTTTTTCATTGCTTGTACATTTATATAATTTATGTCTTTTTTGACTCCAGTCTCTTGCCATTTTTTATTGCTACTCATTACTACTTTATAACCATTTTATATAGTTTTACTCTTTGTTATTGTAATATAATGTGATGCGTGAGTTGCTCTCCAAGTCCAAGTCTAAGAATGTGTGAAAAAAATCTGACCTAAACATCCCCTACAAACTATTTTTCTTGCGTTTTACTGCGAACAGTGGTCAGACGTGAAACGCCTGTGTTCAGTGCGCATTTATCACCGGTAAATAGACTTATTTCCTCCCGTTTTTGACTTGCGTTATGGTTCAAGGTGTCAGTCTAAACAATCGAAACCACAGCCGAGTGCCGCCTTAAATCCTCGAAGTGGACGGGACAGCCGGATAAGTAAACTGAGCGGTCATCGTCTCTCATGTTCTGTTCCGATGTTTCAACACCTCCAGCGCAAGCGTCAAAAGAATAATAAAGCAACAAGGTCATGGGGCCTGTCTGAACCTAGCTGGGCTTTTTCCACTCCTTCCTCTCCGGGGACCTGGAGAAATATGCGCGAAAAGTGTCAAGATTGGAACCATAACTCTTAAATTGAGAAAAAAAAACAACGTTAATTTACTAACCTGCAATAGCGTTGAAAAGTTGTGATAAAACACATGTACTGAGGTTGCGTTCGGTTAATCGCAAAAAAGAAGCTGTGAAAAGACTCAAAAGACGTGTAATTTGCTGTCATCGTGCTTGGCGGTGATAGGGGAAACGCAGTGTTTATCTAGAGAGTGCCCTTTCAGCAAACCAAAGAAAGCTCCTGGGGCCTTCAGAGTATCGACGCTCCGAATAAGGAAGGAAAGATCGCCTTACAAGTTTCAAAAACACATCCAAGCTTATTCGTGTGTATGACCACTTTCTAACTATACGCTACCTTTCTTTTTTTCTTCTTGTTTGAGTGAAAAAATGCGCAGCTATCAGAAGCAATCATATCCCACGCCAATGAAAACCACTCGGGCCCTGACGCCTGTGTACCGTCACTCTGGAGCTAAATGCACGTCACACAGATAACGAGCTAACACTTAACTTCGCTCATAACTGCTTTTTGTCGTGTAGAGCCATATTGGCATTGACCGTGTTTACAATATATTCCAAATAAAGAGGGCACACGGGGAATAAAAACCGAGGAGGGGAAATGGCGTTTTGGAAGTTGAATGTTGGCACTGAGGGGGTTGAAGTGAAAAAAATATCATTTTTCTGAGGAAGTGTATGCGCCTGTGTGTGTGCAGCCTTGGGGCCTTGCTAGATGAGGCATACGCTGCAGTTGAAGGACATTTACCATGAGTGTAACCGAACCTGTAGCCGCGCAGAGATTTCGGCGTGGGCCAAACTCATGCTAGCTTGATTTCAAATAAACACCACAGGAAGTGAGGCTGTAAATAGAGCCGCGGTTCTAAAGACAAGCAGAACTCCACATACATTGTACTTGAGTTATGATTAAAACACTGACGAAAGAACTCCTGAAACTGTACACTAAGCTTTTAGGTACTTTAAGCTTCAGCGTGGGTTTTTCTGCTTTGTATCTCCAGCACAAACCAATATACTGTTTTGGTCAATCAAAATAAAAATTAAAAATGCACACAAAGCTTTATATCAACACTTGACGACAAAGCGAGAGCTGCACAAAATGTGACGACACAGCTCTCTTACAGGTAAAAATAAATAAATAAAATAAAAATGGAGCTTGGGTGAGTTTGTAGTAAATTTAAATTACAGAATTTGGAGAAATTAATCATAATTTGCCAAAAATATCAGTAGAACTTATTAACCATCGGCTGCTCTGGATTCTAAATAATCATATCGACATTGGTCGATATAAACAGAACTGACGAAGTAGCTTGGATGAGCAGCAAAACGTTGTCGACCAAATAAACTTTGTCCAGTTGACAAATTGAATTTCTCCCTTTACCATAGATAAAACATATTTAGTTATACTGTATTAGATTTAAAAAAGTGTTGAGTAAAACTGTGACAAGACCTTGTAGAAAATCTAATCAAACATGGCAAAATAAATTTCAAAATAATACAGAGAAAAAGTCCTGCTGAAGCGCTCCAAGGCTCTATATTAGGCCCAGTGATATTTTATTCTGTGATTCATTTTATTATTCAAATACAGCAAAATACCTTTTGCTGCATTGTATCTCCAGCACAAACCGATATACTGTTTTGGTCAATCAAAATCAAAATAAAAAATGCACACAAAGCTTTATATCAACACTTGACGACAAAGAGAGCTGCACAAAATGTGACGACACAACTCTCTTACAGGTCTGAGGTAAAAAAATAATAATAATAATAAAGAAAAAATGGGGCTTGTGTGAGTTTGTAATAAATGTAAATTCCAAAATATGGAGAAAATAATCATAATTTGACAAAAAAAAATATTGGTAGAACTCATCAACCATCGGCTGCTCTGGATTCTAAATAATCATATCGGCATTGGTCGATATATATATATATATATAAAACATATTTAGATTAAAAATTTGTTGAGTAAAACTGTGACATTGTAGAAAATCAAACCAAACATGGCAAAATACATTTCAAACTATTACCAAGAAAATGTCCTGCTGGAGCACCCCAAGGCTCTATATTAGGCCCAAACATATTTTATTCTTTGATTCATTAAATTACAGCATTATACTTTTTTTTTTTTTTTCTGCCTTATGTCTCCAGCACAAACTGATATACCGTTTTGGGCATCAAAATAAAAATAAAAAATGCACACAAAGCTTTAAAAGAACACTTGACGACAAAGAGAGAGCTGCACAAAATGTAATCAAACAATCAATCAAACAATATTTTTAAGGCGCTTTTCATACAAAATTGTAACACAAAGCGCCGAGAACTGCAGTTGACTCGCTCAACTATAAAACTCTAACTACACAGCTGTGAGGTAAATAAAAAGATAAATAAATAAAAGAAAAATGGGGCTTAGGTGAGTTTGTAGTAAATTGAAATTCCAGAATTTGGAGAAAATAATAATAATTTGCCAAAAATATCGGCAGAACTCATCAACCATCGGCTGCTCTGGATTCTAAATAATCGTATCGGCATTGGTCGATATACAGTATATATAGATAAAACATATTTAGATATATTAGATTAAAAAATGTGTTGAGTAAAACTGTGACAAGACATTTTAGAACATCTAATCAAACATGGCAAAATAAATTTCAAACTATTACCGAGAAAAAGTCCACCCCAAGGCTTTGTATTAGGCCCAATCATATTTTATTCTTTGATTCATTTAATTTTTTTTTATTTAATTTTTTTTTAGTTTGTTTTCATATCTGTCATACCTCGACTGGTCGGCTAATTTAAACAGGAAAATGTCAGGTACAAAAACAAACTAAGCCTTGGTCTGAAAATAGAATGTAATTAAATAAATTATGGGAAGACCAAATGAACCTCATTGGACTAATATTTAATTTTTTATTTGAGTGTCTGTCACCTGCTTGTTTCTATGGATGTCACTGCTCTGCTTGGAATGTCCCACAGTGTGACTTTAAACAGCTCTACTTTACATTTATTCAATCACAGGTGGTTTTAGAGCTCAAAAATACCTAGAAAAACAAACATTGTGACTGTGAGCGGGGTCGCCTCTCCACAGATCTGACTGTAACTTGGTCTGGTTTGGTCTCCATGAAGATTCAGGGAAAGCAACAACATCCCAACACCCTCCAAGTTACACAATGAATCTTTAACCCTTGATAGACCTTGATATTTTCCTCCATTTATTTCAGTGGGGACCTTGAGATTATCAATAGCGACGTGATCCTGAAAGCTGCTGATGTGAGGAAATGCTCAGTTGTAAATTAGGTCTGATGAACGATGTTGGGGCCATTGGCATTTGGTGAACGTGGACGGAGGTGATAGCAAGACTAATGGCGTCATTATGGCCTAAGGAACGGCGCTTCTCGTTGCATTAAAAAAAGCAATGACCCTGATCTGGCGGACATCTTGTGGTGACAAAAAGGAGTTGGGGACAGCTCTGTGATAGAATATTGGATTTCGTCTGGCCCTGGTCAGCGGTGTCACGGCTTTTATGACCATGATACGGACAATGACCGCCACACTCCTGATGAGAGGATACAAACAGCCATTTGAGACCTTTGACCTTTCACCTCACCCCTGAACAGACGATAGGAAGGTGAAGTCTGAGGTTTATTCCGTAATTGCCAACTACGTATACTTTTTTTTTTTTAATTATCTGCTGTAAAAGTTATTACACTCTTTTCTGATCTGTGTTATAATGTTGTTTTGTTGTGTTTTGTTTCACACATTTAACACACAAATCCTGCATATTTAGGCCGAGTTCTTCCCTCAAACAGAAAACACTCTGTTCCACCTTGTGACGTCATGGGAAGAAAGCACTCCAATGTGTTTTTAAACTCAAATTTCTCTGATCTGGCCAAGATTTTACAACTTATATCAAGTTATTCATCTTGTTTTCAGATTTCGGGCCTGTTTACACATACCCGGGTACCTGTAAAAACTGAGACTTTTCCCTTCGTTTGCGCCTTTCGTTTACACACAAAGATTTTTCCTCTGAAAAGGATTCTTTCTAAAAACTCTGGCAAAAGTGGAGGTTTTGGAAAACTCTGGTTTCACGTTTGCGTGTAAACTGAGGAAAACTGAATTTTAGGGAGCTAAAAAGTGCGATTCTGATTGGCTCGCAGAGCGTTCTCCTTCGTTTTCAGAGGCGAATTCGCTGTTTGCGTATAAACGATGGGTACAAACGACTCAAAATTGTGTAAAACTGTGACAAGACATTGTAGAAAATCAAACCAAACATGGCAAAATACATTTCAAACTATTACCAAGAAAATGTCCTGCTGGAGCACCCCAAGGCTCTATATTAGGCCCAATCATATTTTATTCTTTGATTCATTAAATTACAGCAATATACTTTTTTTTTTTTTTTCCTGCCTTATGTCTCCAGCACAAACTGATATACTATTTTGGGCAATCAAAATAAAAATAAAAAAATTCTCTGCAAATTTCTCTGATCTGGCCAAGATTTTACATCTTATATCAAGTTATTCATCTTGTTTTCAGATTTCGGGCCTGTTTACACATACCCGGGTACCTGTAAAAACTGAGACTTTTCCCTTTGTTTGCGCCTTTTGTTTACACACAAAGATTTTTCCTCTGAAAACGATTCTTTCTAAAAACTCTGGTAAAAGTGGAGGTTTTGGAAAACTCTGGTTTCACGTTTGCGTGTAAACTGAGTAAAACTGAATTTTAGGGAGCTAAAAAGTGCGATTCTGATTGGCTCGCAGAGCGTTCTCCTTCGTTTTCAGAGGCGAATTCGCTGTTTGCGTACAAACGATGGGTACAAACAAAGGACATTTTTTATTTTTTAAAAATACCAGTGTATGTGTAAACATTATTTACATTATTTTGGAAAATGGAGAGACAAATATTCGTTTCTCAACATACCTGGGTAGGTGTAAACGTAGCCCTATTATCTACTTTCTAGACCAAAGACTGTATAATTCTAGTTTAGAGGTAGTTTATTTTAAGATATCTTGCTGCATGGGCAGAGAATTTCACTACTTTTAAGTCATTTTCTGATAGATTTAAGTGTTTATATCTTAAATTTTGGCCAAGCTTTTTTGCAGCGCAAACCTTCACTCGACTCATCTGGATGATTTCAGTCTTTGAACTGCCCATTTCTACTGAACTAAACGTAAAAAAGTAACTTGAAAACGACCGCTTCATGACATCACAAGGTGGAAAAGAGCATTTTGAGCCTTGGAGATGTAGACAGACTAATAAAAAAAGGTTACTCAAACATGTGTGAATGAAACAAAACAACTCCAGGTGTGTTTTTGAGGATTCTAACAGGCCTTAAACCTCGCAAGAGCCAAGTTAATTTTTGCGTAACACAGCACCTTTAATTATAGCTCCCTGTGTTATTATTTTGCTCATGTCTGTTCCAATTGAGAGTGAACGAGACAGCTCAGTTTGGTCTCTGATCCAAAGACGATGGCAGTGAGTCTAAACACATGCCATGCACTTCCGTCATTACAGCTGATTATCCATAATCAACATCCAAATACACCACGAGCTCCGGTGAGGAAACCCAGACCCACCAGAGCAAAATGGCCTTTCAAACACGAGCCCGCCACAACACAAGGCGAACATTCTCCAACACAGCAGAAAGAAATGCTTGAGTTCTGCCGCAATAATAAATAAGTCAGTATAGCTTTTTGGTGGCATCAGTCATAATCACAAGTATTTGTTGATTTGAGGCTACGGAGAATACAACTTTTAATGACACGCGTAAGAAAAAAGAAGGAGAAAGCAGCGCAGTCAAGTAAGGTAAACAGTCTGAGAGCTACTGAGTTTTCTCTTCATTTGGTACAAATCAGAAACTTTTTTTTTGGATGGAGCTATACATTATGCAAAATAGACTCTCGCAAAGATTTAAGTTATAGTGTTGGTACCTCATCAAAAACAAGGCCCAGGCAACCCGGGATCGAACCCGGAACCTTCTTGCTGTGAGACGTGAATGCTAGCCACTCAGCCACCATGACAAAACTTTTTTTTTCTTTTACTTTAAGTTCAACAGAGAAGTAGGAGTAATTACAGACAGTAAATGATCATGAAAAGTCCACATCAGGCACATAAAAACACAAATAGCCTCAATTCTAAATAAAGTTAAGCATAACCTTGATCACAAAGCACTTTGTATTCTATATTGTTCTTTCATTCTTCCATATTTTATTTACTGTTGAAGTTTGGGGTAATAATTACCAGTGTTCAATTAATCCACTATTTCTTCTGCAAAAAAGGACAAATCATTCAAAAGGTCGGCTTTTTACTCACTCAAAGTTATTCACATTTAATGAACTTGTAAAATATTATACAGTGATTATGCTTTTTAAAGAATTTAATAAACAATTGCCAAAAACAGAACATTTATAATTTGGGAGGTTATGTAAACTCAATTTTGCTGAATGTTAGAATCACTCGTAAAAGTTTCTGTGACTGTGTGTGGGGTAAAAATGTGGAATGTTCTGGATTCACAGCAAAAACTCTGCCAAAATATTCACAAATGTAAGTTCTTGTATAAAAACGTGGTCTGGTCTGAACACAGAGACGAGTTTGAACGAATCGTCAAAAAGCACTTTTCTGTTTTTGTTTGTTTAGTTTTTTTTGTACAAGAATGGACTTTGCCTTTTTTTTGTTTTTGTGTTTCTTTCAACTGAGCTGATAAGGAAGCTAATTGATAATTTAAGTTCTGTTTTGAAAGACAGCGGTGGGATTTAATACGTTTTCTTCTTCCCACTCCTTTTCGAGCAAAAAAAAAACAAAAAAACAAATGTATTTGACTGTGTATTGGTGACCTGTATTTATTTCCTTGTGTTGACCTGCTCGAAATGAATAAATAAATTACTTTAAGATAAAATAAAACAAAAGTTAAGACCCAGTGTCCTATTTGAGAAAAAATGTCCCTCCGTTCTTTTCAAAGATCTGCATTTTTAGCTGTAGTTGAGCCGTTTGTGTGACATGTGACAAGTGCCCATGGACTATTTTTGGTATTTTTTTATTTGATTTTATTAATTGATCAGGGTTCATGCGCATAAAAACACTGAGCTACATAAAGAGGTCATATGTTTGTTCCAGGTTATAGCAGAACTACCACTTTTCACCTTCAGTTCCTGGACATGTCGGTGTCATAAATGCCGTACATGCCAATAAAATAAATCTAATGTACATTAATACATACATAATCATTCATCCAGTAAAACTAGTGCCATTCAGTCTGTCATCACATCCATCCACTATTTACATATTTACACTTCATGTTATGTTCACGTTTTCTGAAAAATCTTCAACTTTTCAAATATACAGCATGTAAAAACTACCGACACGTCTTTTCTAATTCCTGTAGTCACTTGGTCGTGCGGCTGTCTACGTTGTCAGTTTTTTTGAGTGTAGCTGTCAGCGATCCAGAAGTGCACGTTTGGATGCCGATGGTATCTGCTAAAGGAAAACAGACACTTTGCGTATTGGTGTTTGCTCGCCTCAGTCACAACTCAAAGAATATTTACGGACGTCCAAACATTTACGCTGCAGGTCTCCCAGAGCTTTGGGCAGCTCCACTCTCCCGACTACAGGAAAACAAAGAGCTGAGCCCCCAAAGCAAAACATGTCACAGAGCCGAGCGTACGCACAAGGTGAAGAGGAAAAGTGAGTAAATATATGTGTAAATATATGTGTACATATGTGTAAATATATGTGTACATATGTGTATATATGTGTACACAGCCAGAACCGAGTCATACAAGTGCAGACGCTTAAAGAGCGCACGACACAGCACTTTGGGTTTCACCAAAACAAAGGTTTGAATAAAAATCTACCCCAGGTTTGAGATGAAGATTACAATTTCATTTCTATTATTTTATTTATTTATTTAAAGTTGAAGGATTTTTTATTAATTTGATGATTACAATTTTAATTATATTATTTTTTATTTCTTTTTATAAGTTGAAGGATTTTTTTATTAATTTGGTGAAGATTACAATTTAATTTCTTTTTTTTTTAAGTTCAAGTATTTTTAATTCATTTGATGACTATAATTTTATTTCTATTATTTTATTTCTTTTTAAGTTCAAGTATTTTTATTTCATTTGGTGAAGATTACAATTTTATTTCTATTAATTTATTTTTTTAAGTAAAAATATTTTTAATTAATATGATGAAGATTACAATTTTATTTCTATTATTTAATTTCTTTTTTAAGTCAAAGTATTTCTAATTAATTTGATGATTACAATTTTAATTATATTATTTTATTTCTTTTTTTCAGTTGAAGTATTTTTTATTAATTTGGTGAAGAAAACAATTTTATTTCTATTAGTTTATTTATTTTTTAAAAGTTGAAGTATTTTTATTAATTTGGTGATTACAATTTTTATTATATTATTTTATTTCTTTTTATAAGTTGAAGGATTTTTTATTAATTTGATGAAGATTACAATTTTATTTATATTAGTTTATTTCTTTTTTAAGTTCAAGTATTTCTAATTCATTTGATTATTACAATTTTAATTATATTATTTTATGTCAAATAAACCAATAAAAAATAAATTTATTTTTTAAGTTGAAGTATTTTTAATGAATATGATGAAGATTACATTTTTATTTCCATTATTTTATTTCTGTTTTTTAAGTTGAAGTATTTTTTTTATTAATTTGATGAAGATTACAATTTTGTTTCTACTTTATTTAAGTTGAAGTAGCCCTTTCTCTATACACAACATTTCACAATCGTCATATAAAAATACAAAAAGCACAAAGACAAAATGAGATAATCAGACATGGAGAGTGGCTCAAGTCCAATCCCGCCAAAGTATTTTCAAAACGGCGTCCATATGTGTTCGAGGTCGTGGTTCTGTTAAGTATAACTCACTTCCTGGTTGGAAACGGGCAGCAGATGTGACAGACGTGGAACTGTTACCAGGCAACCAGAATGTAAACAAGGGCTAAAACTTGTTTAAATTACACAGTAGTTAAGTTTAGACTAAAAAATATAGATACAAAAACGTTTTAACCTCCAGAAAATGCATGTCGTGTGTAAATTCTCTACATTTTGGAAGGGGGTTTCCATTTTAAAACTCATCTCTAGCTCCTCTATTTTTGTACTTTCAACTTTTTTTGTTTTTGTTTTCCACAAACTGATGCAAAACTGTGATAAATATTTACCACAGGTACCAAATAAAAGTACAAAAATGATGAAAACCTGTCAAATGTACTTGAAATATAATCCTGTAGTAGTGCCTAGTGAATTTTTATTAAACATATGAACACAAAACTACAGATAGGCCTATATACTATATAATTTTGACAAATATATATCAGTAAATATGAAACATGTAAATAATAATAATAATAATGTTTTTATTTTGGTTCAGATGATAAGTTTCAAGGTAATTTTCAGTTTCAATTTTCAACTTACAAATCCAGGCCTAAACCATAAAGTGTGTTTTATTTTAATGTGAAAAAAAAATACATTAAGTCAATAAATGTGGTCATGGCTCCTCAGACGTACAGATCAGTGGGGGTGGGACAAGTTCTCGTGCCACAAGATTAGAGCTGGGCAGAAGAACAAGTTGCAGATACGATACATATGATACTATACGTTTATTGATAGAGTGCACTTACCATTCAACAATCTGAGCCTTCTAAAACAATAAAACAAGTAGTTTTACTCACCCATAGCAGTTTGGTGTCAATTGGAGCAGTATCGTAGAACTTATGTTGAGCCGTTCTGTTCTACTAATGATCCCGTATCCGTTAGCGTGAGTGCTCGGGGCATTACTTTGCGGTGTCCAAATAACACAAACTTTAGCACTTTTCAAATCACAGAAGATCGCTGTGTCAGCGTAGACTTTTAGTAGATTCCAAAACGGCCTGAAACCCGATATCCAGCTATAGTTTCATTTGATGACGTCATCAGAGAGGGCAGTGCGCATGCGTGAACTCAGCTGTTTTGTAAACACCGCTAGTCCGAAAGAAGCTAACACCGCTCTGAACTTTACTTTTCTGTTGCGATATCGGGTTTCAGGCCGTTTTGGAATCCACTAAAAGTCTACGCTGACACAGCGATCTTCTGTGATTTGAAAAGTGTTAAAGTTTGTGTTATTTGGAGAGCGCAAAGTAATGCCCCGAGCACTCACGCTAACGGATACGGGATCATTAGTAGAACAGAACGGCTCAACATAAGTTCTGCGATACTGCTCCAATTGACACCAAACTGCTATGGGTGAGTAAAACTACTTGTTTTATTGCCGAAAGAAGGCTCAGATTGTTAAAAAACGTTAGTTTTCCTTTAAAGTCCACTAAGTTTGTGCAAAGTTAATATGAAAAACACCAATTTTACTCATCAAAACAGTGAAAATATCAACACAATTGTAGCTCTTACACTAAATAATTTAGTGAAATATAATTATGACACAGCAGCCCATGATATCAATACTATATCTTCACATTAAACAATACGATATCAATATTTCTGCACACCCCTACACAAGATCGTGCACAGATGAGAAAAATGATCTCGTGAGATTTTTTTCCCCCTGAAATTAAATTTGGCTTGAACTTGTGTGTTGCACAATGTGAGAAGCTGTAATTCCAAAAAGCAGCAGTACAATGCTCGCTAAAGTATTACATAAAAGAAACTAAAATAGTGAAGCCAAAATTGTGAAATGAATTTATTACAAGTGACGTTAAAATCTCGTCTCGTTCTCGTGGACCCAATCTCTCGTCCCACCCCAATAAATCAGTAAATATGAATATAAATAGAATATAATCATATTTTTACTGCTGGGATTGGATGTGTACCTGGATTTGGGTCCAGGTTATACTGTAAGTTTAAACTGAATATCCAGTTTCAATGTTCAAATTTTCAACACAAGTGTTCAAGTAAAAGGTGCTCTTAAGTGTTAAACGTCCCAACGTTGTTCATCAGTTATTACACTGGCCTCTCCTCCTCTCTTCACACATGCAGCTCCAGGACTCTCCCCTCCACAGGATCCAGAGTGTGGAGCTCCGAGCAGCAGGACACAGAGAGGGGAGAACATTCCACACACTTATAACTCTGGAGCTGTCAGGTAAGAAAACAGAACCATCGCAGCAGCTGACAGGAAGAGGGCCAGCTCCAGATCACTCCTGGGTTTGAAATACTCTTTGGGATCTGTTGGGTATTCATATCTGGCCATTACAGCCACTAAAAACAGAGGAATGGATTTATTTCTGACTAATAGCTGCAATATTACTGGTGTAATATGTGAAAAAGCAAGAGAAACAGACACACTAATGTCATTTCTTCATATTACACCATTTTCTGACCCATGTTTTAATGTTATTGGATGATTTCAGACCTAAAATTGCCAATCTCTACTGAACTAAAGGTAAACAGGAGCTTAAAAAGTATCACTTCATGACATCACAAGGTGGAACAGAACATTTTGAGCTTTGGAGACGTAGACAGACTAATAATAAAGGATTACTCAAACAATATTAGTTTATGTATTATAATTAATGTATTATGTATATGTATTAATATTACGCACTGTACAGGAAGTTCATAACACAGACGCACTGTACAGGAAGGGCCAGAGTCGGCTCTATCTCCTGAGGAGACTACGGTCCTTTGGAGTGAGAGGGCCACTCCTGAAGACCTTCTATGACTCTGTGGTGGCATCAGCCATCCTGTACGGTGTGGTCTGCTGGAGCAGCAGCATCACAGAGAGGGAGAAGAAGAGGCTGGACAAGGTCATCAAGAAGTCCAGCTCTGTCCTGGGCTGTCCTCTGGACTCAGTGCAGAAGGTGGGGGACAAGAGGGTCCTGGCTAAGGTCACCTCTATGCTGGACCATGAGTCTCACCCCCTGCAGGACGCTCTGTCTGCTCTGGAGAGCAGTTTCAGTGACAGACTGATTCACCCTCGCTGTGTGAAGGAGAGGTTTCGCAGGTCTTTCCTTCCTGCTGCTGTCAGACTGTACAACGAACAATGTTAACATGTCATTCAACGTATCTGCACTTACAAATATTCACCTATAATCCAGAGTCTATTTTTAGGTATAGTTTTAAAATTATCCTAGGCCATTATTTATTTATTTATTATATTGCATGTTACTTTTTCCTGCTGTTCTTGATCTGTGCGTTGCAACACTGGAATTTCCCCACTGTGGGACTAATAAAGGCATATCTTATCTTATCTTATCTTATGTTAGTGATAATTATCCTCCATTTACCATACTGCATATGTTTGAGCAAACAAAAGTATACAAATAAAAACAGCGATAGATTTAGTTGTTTCTATTGAACGAAATTCAAATACAAATCTTTATCAATATCTTTACATTTGAAGTTTTATTAGATCTCAAAATATAAAAAATACCTTTTACTTTTGACTCTTTAAGTACATTTTTTAATGGTTACTTGAATACCTTTACCTTTTACTTAAAGTGACACTATGGAACTTTGGGTCACTATGGGTCCGTTACCTGGTTGTTTCTATGGAAATGTCATTCCTCTGCCTGGAATGTTCCACAGTGCGACATTAAACAGCTCTACTTTACATTTATTCAATTATAGGTGGATTTAGAGCTCAAAAATACCTAGAAAAACAAACATTCAGACTGTGAGCGGGGTCGCCTCTCCACAGATCTGAGCTGTAACCTGGTCCAGTTTGGTTTCCATAGAGATAGAAAGGTTTAATGCCATACTGTGGAACATTTCAGACAAAGAAATAACATCTGCATAGAGAAACACATTTGACGGACCCTCCACCAGAAACTACACTATGCACTTTGAATTATATTTTTCATGTGATACTTTTTCTTTTGTTGTTTTTTTCACCACTTTTACTTAACAAAACCAAAAACCGAGTGCTTCTTGACCCCTGCCCTAAGCCTCACCGCCGATGCCCCATTTGAAGCCAGTTCACAGTAAAAACCGCTGGGAGCCAAATTAAAACGCGATTCTTTCTCAGTCTCCAGTCTGATTCTCCGCTCACAGCGAGACTCCACTTCCTGTCAGGAAACCCCCCCCACCACCACCTTGACCCCGGCCCCATCGCTGCCCCCTCCACCCCCCCCCCCCCGCCTCTTCTACAGGGGGCGCCGATCTGCCGACCAGCGGGGGTCCTGCAGAATTAAGTACCAGTTGGTGTTACAGTGTTTTCCCAAAGTCTCACAGGAGATACAGGGGGAGGCAGAACTGGCTCAGACGGTGAGAGATACAGGTCTGCATACAAACCATACTCCCTACAACTGTACAACAACACACCCTGACAGATAATACTCCCTACAACTGTACAACAACTCACCCTGACAGATAATACTCCCTACAACTGTACAACAACTCACCCTGACAGATAATACTCCCTACAACTGTACAACAACGCACCCTGACAGATAATACTCCCTACAACTGTACAACAACACACCCTGACAGATAATACTCCCTACAACTGTACAACAACACATCCTAACACATAATACTCCCTACAACTGTACAACAACACATCCTAACACATAATACTCCCTACAACTGTACAACAACACACCCTGACAGATAATACTCCCTACAACTGTACAACAACGCATCCTAACAGATAATACTCCCTACAACTGTACAACAACGCATCCTGACAGATAATACTCCCTACAACTGTACAACAACTCACCCTGACAGATAATACTCCCTACAACTGTACAACAACTCACCCTGACAGATAATACTCCCTACAACTGTACAACAACTCACCCTGACAGATAATACTCCCTACAACTGTACAACAACACATCCTAACAGATAATACTCCCTACAACTGTACAACAACTCACCCTGACAGATAATACTCCCTACAACTGTACAACAACTCACCCCGACAGATAATACTCCCTACAACTGTACAACAACGCATCCTGACAGATAATACTCCCTACAACTGTACAACAACTCACCCTGACAGATAATACTCCCTACAACTGTACAAGAACTCACCCTGACAGATAATACTCCCTACAACTGTACAACAACACATCCTAACAGATAATACTCCCTACAACTGTACAACAACTCACCCCGACAGATAATACTCCCTACAACTGTACAACAACTCACCCCGACAGATAATACTCCCTACAACTGTACAACAACTCACCCTGACAGATAATACTCCCTACAACTGTACAACAACTCACCCTGACAGATAATACTCCCTACAACTGTACAACAACGCATCCTGACAGATAATACTCCCTACAACTGTACAACAACTCACCCTGACAGATAATACTCCCTACAACTGTACAACAACTCACCCCGACAGATAATACTCCCTACAACTGTACAACAACTCACCCCGACAGATAATACTCCCTACAACTGTACAACAACTCACCCTGACAGATAATACTCCCTACAACTGTACAACAACTCACCCTGACAGATAATACTCCCTACAACTGTACAACAACGCATCCTGACAGATAATACTCCCTACAACTGTACAACAACTCACCCTGACAGATAATACTCCCTACAACTGTACAACAACGCATCCTGACAGATAATACTCCCTACAACTGTACAACAACGCATCCTGACAGATAATACTCCCTACAACTGTACAACAACTCACCCTGACAGATAATACTCCCTACAACTGTACAAGAACTCACCCTGACAGATAATACTCCCTACAACTGTACAACAACACATCCTAACAGATAATACTCCCTACAACTGTACAACAACTCACCCTGACAGATAATACTCCCTACAACTGTACAACTCACCCTGACAGATAATACTCCCTACAACTGTACAACTCACCCTGACAGATAATACTCCCTACAACTGTACAACTCACCCTGACAGATAATACTCCCTACAACTGTACAACTCACCCTGACAGATAATACTCCCTACAACTGTACAACTCACCCTGACAGATAATACTCCCTACAACTGTACAACTCACCCTGACAGATAATACTCCCTACAACTGTACAACTCACCCTGACAGATAATACTCCCTACAACTGTACAACTCACCCTGACAGATAATACTCCCTACAACTGTAAACAACTCACCCTGACAGATAATACTCCCTACAACTGTACAACAACTCACCCTGACAGATAATACTCCCTACAACTGTACAACAACGCATCCTAACAGATAATACTCCCTACAACTGTACAACAACGCATCCTAACAGATAATACTCCCTACAACTGTACAACAACTCATCCTGACAGGTAATACTCCCTACAACTGTACAACAACGCATCCTGACAGATAATACTCCCTACAACTGTACAACAACGCATCCTGACAGATAATACTCCCTACAACTGTACAACAACGCATCCTGACAGATAATACTCCCTACAACTGTACAACAACGCACCCTGACAGATAATACTCCCTACAACTGTACAACACATCCTAACAGGTAATACTCCCTACAACTGTACAACAACTCATCCTAACAGACAATACTCCCTACAACTGTACAACAACTCACCCTGACAGATAATACTCCCTACAACTGTACAACAACTCATCCTAACAGATAATACTCCCTACAACTGTACAACAACGCATCCTAACAGATAATGCTCCCTACAACTGTACAACAACTCACCCTGACAGATAATACTCCCTACAACTGTACAACAACTCACCCTGACAGATAATACTCCCTACAACTGTACAACAACTCACCCTGACAGATAATACTCCCTACAACTGTACAACAACTCACCCTGACAGATAATACTCCCTACAACTGTACAACAACTCACCCTGACAGATAATACTCCCTACAACTGTACAACAACTCACCCTGACAGATAATACTCCCTACAACTGTACAACAACGCATCCTAACAGATAATACTCCCTACAACTGTACAACAACTCATCCTAACAGATAATACTCCCTACAACTGTACAACAACGCACCCTGACAGATAATACTCCCTACAACTGTACAACAACTCACCCTGACAGATAATACTCCCTACAACTGTACAACAACGCATCCTAACAGATAATACTCCCTACAACTGTACAACAACTCACCCTGACAGATAATACTCCCTACAACTGTACAACTCACCCTGACAGATAATACTCCCTACAACTGTACAACTCACCCTGACAGATAATACTCCCTACAACTGTACAACTCACCCTGACAGATAATACTCCCTACAACTGTACAACTCACCCTGACAGATAATACTCCCTACAACTGTACAACTCACCCTGACAGATAATACTCCCTACAACTGTACAACTCACCCTGACAGATAATACTCCCTACAACTGTACAACTCACCCTGACAGATAATACTCCCTACAACTGTACAACTCACCCTGACAGATAATACTCCCTACAACTGTACAACTCACCCTGACAGATAATACTCCCTACAACTGTACAACAACTCACCCTGACAGATAATACTCCCTACAACTGTACAACAACGCATCCTAACAGATAATACTCCCTACAACTGTACAACAACGCATCCTAACACATAATACTCCCTACAACTGTACAACAACTCACCCTGACAGATAATACTCCCTACAACTGTACAACAACGCACCCTGACAGATAATACTCCCTACAACTGTACAACAACGCACCCTGACAGATAATACTCCCTACAACTGTACAACAACGCATCCTAACAGATAATACTCCCTACAACTGTACAACAACGCACCCTGACAGATAATACTCCCTACAACTGTACAACACATCCTAACAGGTAATACTCCCTACAACTGTACAACAACGCATCCTAACAGATAATACTCCCTACAACTGTACAACTCACCCTGACAGATAATACTCCCTACAACTGTACAACAACGCATCCTAACAGATAATACTCCCTACAACTGTACAACAACGCATCCTAACAGATAATACTCCCTACAACTGTACAACAACTCATCCTAACAGATAATACTCCCTACAACTGTACAACAACGCATCCTGACAGATAATACTCCCTACAACTGTACAACAACTCATCCTAACAGATAATACTCCCTACAACTGTACAACAACGCATCCTGACAGATAATACTCCCTACAACTGTACAACAACTCATCCTAACAGATAATACTCCCTACAACTGTACAACAACGCATCCTAACAGATAATACTCCCTACAACTGTACAACAACTCATCCTAACAGATAATACTCCCTACAACTGTACAACTCACCCTGACAGATAATACTCCCTACAACTGTACAACAACTCACCCTGACAGATAATACTCCCTACAACTGTACAACAACTCATCCTAACAGATAATACTCCCTACAACTGTACAACAACGCATCCTAACAGATAATACTCCCTACAACTGTACAACAACTCATCCTAACAGATAATGCTCCCTACAACTGTACAACAACTCACCCTGACAGATAATACTCCCTACAACTGTACAACAACTCACCCTGACAGATAATACTCCCTACAACTGTACAACAACTCACCCTGACAGATAATACTCCCTACAACTGTACAACAACTCACCCTGACAGATAATACTCCCTACAACTGTACAACAACGCATCCTAACAGATAATACTCCCTACAACTGTACAACTCACCCTGACAGATAATACTCCCTACAACTGTACAACAACGCATCCTAACAGATAATACTCCCTACAACTGTACAACAACTCACCCTGACAGATAATACTCCCTACAACTGTACAACAACGCATCCTAACAGATAATACTCCCTACAACTGTACAACAACTCATCCTAACAGATAATACTCCCTACAACTGTACAACAACTCATCCTAACAGATAATACTCCCTACAACTGTACAACAACTCACCTTATGTAACAGATAATACTCCCTACAACTGTACAACAACTCATCCTAACAGATAATACTCCCTACAACTGTACAACAACTCACCCTAACAGATAATACTCCCTACAACTGTACAACAACGCACCCTAACAGATAATACTCCCTACAACTATACAACTCACCCTGACAGATAATACTCCCTACAACTGTACAACAACGCACCCTAACAGATAATACTCCCTACAACTATACAACTCACCCTGACAGATAATACTCCCTACAACTGTACAACAACGCACCCTAACAGATAATACTCCCTACAACTATACAACTCACCCTGACAGATAATACTCCCTACAACTGTACAACAACTCATCCTAACAGATAATACTCCCTACAACTGTACAACAACTCACCCTGACAGATAATACTCCCTACAACTGTACAACAACGCATCCTAACAGATAATACTCCCTACAACTGTACAACAACTCATCCTAACAGATAATACTCCCTACAACTGTACAACAACTCATCCTAACAGATAATACTCCCTACAGCTGTACAACAACTCATCCTAACAGATAATACTCCCTACAACTGTACAACAACGCATCCTAACAGATAATACTCCCTACAACTGTACAACAACTCATCCTAACAGATAATACTCCCTACAACTGTACAACAACTCATCCTAACAGATAATACTCCCTACAACTGTACAACAACTCATCCTAACAGATAATACTCCCTACAACTGTACAACAACTCATCCTAACAGATAATACTCCCTACAGCTGTACAACAACGCATCCTAACAGATAATACTCCCTACAACTGTACAACAACTCACCTTATGCAACAGATAATACTCCCTACAACTGTACAACAACTCATCCTAACAGATAATACTCCCTACAACTGTACAACAACTCACCCGAACAGATAATACTCCCTACAACTGTACAACAACTCACCCTGACAGATAATACTCCCTACAACTGTACAACAACTCACCTTATGTAACAGATAATACTCCCTACAACTGTACAACAACTCACCCGAACAGATAATACTCCCTACAACTGTACAACAACTCACCCGAACAGATAATACTCCCTACAACTGTACAACAATGCATCCTAACAGATAATACTCCCTAAACTATTCTTAATTCAAGTCATCTTACCTTGTCTAGATTTAGTTCTCGTACTGTAACCGAAGCTCGATGTCTGTGGGTTCTATGTTCCGCACTCACGATGGCCCGGAGACGTCATGACACGGCGCTGTTTGTTTACGTGTTCCACAGCAGAGAATATCAAATGAACTTAAACAGTGAGTAGACCTGGGCCATTTATCAATTAAATCGATTAATTCGACTTTACAGTTCAGGACGATGTGTTTTTATGAAAATCGATTTTTTTGTTATTTTTTTACACGCGAGCGGAACTAATGCGCAGCCACGTTTTACACGGGTAAGTTAGCGGGGCGCACCCAAACATTGTACGAGCTAGCGCGGCTAGCGAGTGAGCTAAAGCCGGAGCTTGTACCAAAGGTGTTTACATCTGTTATATGGAACTAGTTCGGTTTTCTTGCGTCGGACTTAGAACAAACGAGTGCTCGCTGTAAGGTCTGTTCAAAAGATGTAGCACGACAAATGTATCCTAGCGCCTAAAGCAGCGGCAGTGGGAGAAGTGCAGGTCCCACAGCGCGAGAACATATCGTAAAAGACATTGTGCCCATATAAACTGTGAAAAAGCCCAGATTCATTAACATGGTGAAAGTTTTGGACCCGAAGTATGCACTACCAAGACACAAATATGTTTGTTGTGTTGCCACAGCTGTACACAGACTGCACAAGCTAACATACGAGCACAGACAGTGGCTTTTCTGCATCACTCGAGGAAAAACTAAAACACAACACTCCCCACTCCAGTCCATCTTCCCCACAATCAGGGAATCATTTAGCTTCATAAAATGCTTCTTTATAAAAGAAAGATACTTATATAATTGTGATATATATTTTAAAACAATAACAGCTTAATTGATGCATGTGTAATGTATTTGTTTTATAAAAGAACGTTGCATTATTTTGAGACATTTGTCATCTGTTATTTGTTTTTGAGTCGGGCAGAGAAAAATCGATTAAAATCGGAAATCAGTTTTTTTTGTTTTTTGTTTTTTAATCTGAGATTTTATTTTTAGGCCATATCGCCCAGCTCTAACAGTGAGTCAGATCCGAGTCCTGTTACGATCCACGCTCCTCCATGACTTTATGGACGTAAAAACAGCCACACACCCGGAGACCATCGACTGCAAACCTTCTGTCTCCGTCACCGTCTTTATTGAAGGTAAATGCAGATTTGCTGTTTGTTTTGGAGCAGAGTTTATTCACCCTTTTCCTCGTACGAGTAACATCAGCGCACACAAAAGGCTCGTATAATAAAGTGGTGCCTTCACCTCCTCCAGCTGGGCCAAAGTCAGAACCGTGCCGTGTTTGGGCGAGGTTTGATTGTGCTCACACTGGATAAACGTACTGACCTGTATTTGGGCACAGTTCTAATTCCAAGTGTGAGTGCAGAGTGCAAATCTAGAACTGTTTAAATCCAAGACTAGAAGTGTCTAAATCTAAGACTGGAACTGTTTAAATCTAAGACTAGAACTGTCTAAATCTAAGACTAGTCTTAGATTTAAACAGTTAGAACTGTACCCCTCGGCCACCGTACAGAATTGACAATAAAGTCGACTTTGATCATTGATCTTGATCTTTGTTCTTTGATCAATGTTACACAAAGCGCCCTCTTCAGGTTTGGAGAGTTGGTTGATTAAACGCTACATTGGGGAGTTTCTGTGGCACGTCTAGAACGCGCCGGGCGCTGCAGACTGACCCTCCTCAGAGAACTGCAAAATGGGGAACTGTGACGAGGGTGAGTCGGCCTCAAAAGCTCCGGAATATGTCTGACGGGACATTTGAGCTCAATCATTTTAAGTCCGTGTTTTCCCAAGTCAGTTTTGTCAATTACATCTCGCCAGCATTCATACAAATGGACTGTTTTTAGTTTCGTTATGTGTTCGGCTAAGTAGTGGGCCATAAACTTTGTTTCAACTTGTTTCATGTTCCAACATGGCTTAACAGGCTTCATACTGCAAACTGTTGCAAGTGTATATTGTATACCATAAGACACTGACAATAACTGATCGCATTAACGTCACCGTATGTAATACTTGTGCTGCTCTTCGTTGTCCACAGATGTAGATCTAGAAGAAGTCGTAGACCTGACAGAATATGACAAACGCCAGAGATGGTGGAATCGAGTGTTTGGAAACCCTTCTGGGCCAGTAGCTGTGGCTACACAGGTCACCATAGGTGGAGTCAGTGGAGGGTAACTAAACACTTATTGTTTAATACTATTTTATTACTACTATTATTTTTAACCATTGACATTTGCCCAGGTTTGTTGAAAGACACAATCCCGTTTCTATATAGGTTCATGGTTAAATTTGAACATGTTATAATTGTCCTCCACCACAGAAGTCTAATAAAAGATGTTTTTGAAGATATAGAAACTTTTGATCCACAAGTATTGATCACCATCATTATTTGTTAGGCACTGGCTCCACAAACCTGCCATATTAATCTTATGGTATTGATATAAATCATTTATATCGATACTGACAGAAGAGTTTTTGTTCGGATAAAAGGCCCAGTGATTAAAGAGACACATCACATGAGCGCCACTTCAAACAGAATTATTGATCTTTTGAATAAGTTGTAGCCCCCATGGGAGAAGATACATGAAGGCCCGTTGTGACGTGAGCCGTCCTCCTGTGGACCCACCACCCGTGGGGGGATTCATGGGGGCTGGTGCATTGTGTTCTGGGCAGCAGAACACTGCTTGGACTGCTGCCCCCGCGACCCAGAAAATGGAAAAGCGGAAAATGAATGAATGAATGAATGAATGAGTTGCCTACTGACATAGACCTCTGCCCTCTGAATGCTTCAGAACTACAGCGTTTCCCATTTTATTATGAAAATAAAAACGTAAATGTTGCAGTTCCAATGCAGATTGCAGCTACATTCTCATCTCTTGTGCGTGTTTGGTGCAGGTGCGCAGGATACCTTTTCCAAACGCTTGGCAAAGTAGCTGCTACGGCTGTTGGCGGGGGTCTTCTGATGTTACAGGTACACTACACCCCCCCACGACGCTGACGGGCGTACACAACATTACTTTGTACACTCTTTTGCTTTACATTTATTTTTTTTCTTTAGATAGCAAATAATAGTGGATATATTCAAGTGGATTGGAACAGAGTAGAAAAGGATGTCAATAAAGCTAAGAAGAAACCGCATACAGTTTTTGAAAAGGTACAAATATTATTTATGTTTTATATATATATTTTTTTTATATTATTTTTTTATTTTTTTTTTTTCCCTGGCGGCACGGTGGCTGAGTGGCTACCACTCATGCTTCACAGCAAGAAGGCTTGGGTTGCCCGGGCCTTTCTGTGTGGAGACTGCATGTTCTCCCCGTGTCTGGGTGGGTTTCCTCCGGGTACTCCGGTTTCCCCCACCAACCTAAACATGCACCATAGGTAAAATCCTCCAGCTTAGGGCCTGACCAAAGCATAAATAACAAAACAAAATCATGGGGATGGTCCCCGGGTCAAATATAGAAACAGCTTCTCCTGTGCGAGATCAATAAAGGTCAATCTTCTAATCCTTGACCACTGTAAGGCGCTTTGTGCTACAATTTTGTATGAAAAGCGCCTTATAAATGTTTGATTGATTGATTGATTGATTGATATATATGTCATATCTTTTACATTTCCTCAAGAAGCATTTGTAAAGATAAAGATAATATTTTGTACCACAATCTACAATTGTTTTGATCTATTCTTCTCTTTTTTTAGTCCGCAGAGTTTGTGAAGAAGAACATCGCCATCACAGGCAGTTTTGTTGGAGGTTTTCTGCTTGGAATGAGATTGAGTCGTGTGAAGTCAAACTAAAATACGAGTGTAAACAATTAGGGATGCACCATATATCGCCATTAACATCGCTATCGGACGATATTGCCAAAATTTAACATACCGTTATCGGCCCGATATTTGTCAGTACAGAAATCCCTCAAATTAAACTTTTTTCACGTTTGTCTCTCATTTAAACACTCAAACTTTCATAGATTTTCAACAAAATGTATTAACAGTGAAGTGTGGGGGGAGGATAGCGCAGCATGACCGGCGCAAGACCGCACATCCCACCCGGGGCTTCAAGCACGAGGCCCGTGCCCAAACCGTGCCTCCTCTAGACCAGGTCTAAACCAGGATTAAACCACCGCGTTCATGTCAAGAGCCGCACGAAACCAGGCAAATGGTTTAATCCTGGTTTAGACCTGGTCCAGTCCAGGTTTAGTCCAGGTCTAGACCTGGTCCAGTCCAGGTTTAGACCTTGTTTAGACCTGGTAAGGTCCCTTAGCCAATCAGGAAGCAGAACACACTGTTACACTGTAAAAAAAAGTTACACTGTTAAAAAAAAATCAGGAGACAAAACACGTTTTGAAAATAAAAGACGACATTCAAAAATTCATTTTGCATGATTTTCAGTCTGTATAAAATGTGATCTCAGATTTAAAAATAAATAAATATCGGTATCGGCCGATATCAGCAACATTAACATCAGATATTGGTATCGGTGCATCCCTATAAACAATAATGAGAAATATTCTCATTGATCAGTCATCTCCAAACCTTTGTTAGGCCTTAAAGAAGTGCTGACATGTCTCTTCATCTGCAATAAAGTTATGAAAGCAACACTCAGGCTTTTTCTTGAGCTACACAGACAGAAGATAAATGTCACATGATACATGTAGATATTGTGATCAATAGTGCTGCTGTAGAGGGTGAGCAGCACCAAATTCAGTGAGGACCTCTCCTCTCCAGGTATTTATTTATTCTTCTGCACTCATTTTAGGTTTTAGATTCTAGATTTTAGATTTTTGTCTTAGTTTTTGTTTTGTTTTGTCTTCATATTGTATTTTGTACACTGTCTTTTTGCACTACTTTGGCCAGAGAGAAACGAAATTTCGATTCACTGTTGAACACATATGGCAGAATTAAATCTAAGACTAGAAGTGTCTAAATCTAAGACTAGAACTGTTTAAATCTAAGACTAGAAGTGTTTAAATCTAAGACTTTAGAAGTGTCTAAGTCCAAGTGTAGAAGTGTAAAAAAGCAGCAGTCGGAGGTGAGGCCAGGGCAGAGGGGGTGGAAAAATAACACTTTGATTTGCACTGATCTTGAACCCCGAGCGGCTGTAAAACGGCGCAGTGGGGTACGGCGTACAGGAGGGGTGGAGCGCTAAAGTGGTGCAGAGGTAAAGGGGCGAGGAGTCTGTTTGGTCCCTGGTCTGGTGCATTCCTCTGCCCGGCTCCCAGAACCCCCCGCTGGGTCGTACAACATGGCGTGCCCTTGATCTGTCAGACGCTGGCGCAGCGGCGGTGGAAGAAAGATGGTCGCCGACTGAGGAGAATGAGTGTTTAGCACGTCATCTACATGTTTGGGTTGGACTGCCGTGTGCAAGAGTTTGGAGACGACGCTGAGCTGATGCCGGACGAAGATGTCGGTACATCTTCTGCAACAAACTCGGTCACAGTATCTGCCGTTATCTACACCAATCCGTTTGTGGTTAGGACAAAATTTCTTCATTTAAATGAAAGCAAAACAGAAAACATTTTATTTGGTGATTCTGCATCTTCTGATTTTGATTGGTTGTCATCAAAGTTAAAATGGACCGTCAGGAACCTTGGGGTCACTTTTGACAACAATTTCAAATTTGAACAGCAGATTGACAGTGTTGTGAGAGAGTTTTTATCAGTTACACCTTTTATCTAAAGTCAAGCCTTTTTTAAACCGCACCGACCTTGAAAGGACCATTCATGCTTTTATCAGTTCTAGAATAGATTATTGCAACGCACTAAGTCTCCCAAACTGCTGCAGCTCGTTTTTTAACCCACACACCTCGACATCAGCACATCACCCCAGTCCTTTTCACACTTCATCGGCTTCCAGTTTCTTTTAGAATTGATTTAAAAATTTAACTTTTTGTTTTGGAAGCTCTTAATGGACCTTGTTATTTGACCGAACTTTTATTTGTCTGAAAATCAAATCGCACTTTAAAGCAGAATTAATGTTTTTTTACAATCTGAGCCTTATTTCGGTAATAAAACAAGTTGTTTTACTCACCCATATCACTTTGGTGTCATATGGAGCCTGTAATCCGAGATTTATCCATAATTTACAGCTTTGCGTTTCATGTTTGAGCTGAGAGCGAAATAAACTGTGACTCCGCACATGCGCACTGTCCTCCTCATCTACTGTAAACTATGGATAAATCTGGGATTACAGGCCACTTTTGACTCAAACTTAAGTGTAGACTAAGACATCAGGCTTCTATGATTTGAAAAGTGCTAAAGTTTGTGTTATTTGGAGCCCGCTCGGGGCATATATTATATGTGCATGTATGTCGAGAACTCACATTACGGATATTGCAAATCTAAAACATCTCTGGAAGTGCTCCATATGACACCAAAGTGCTATGGGTGAGTAAAACAACTTGTTTCATTACCGAAATAAGGCTCAGATTGTAAAAAACGTTAATTCTCCCTTAAAGGTCCCATGACATGGTACTTGTTGATGCTTTTATATGGCTCCTTAATGGTTCCCTAATACTGTAAATGAATCCTTCTTCAAAATCAACACTCAGTGCATGAGAAACAGAGATAAGATGAGAAAGAGTAATTTTTCTCTCTCTGAACACTTCATTATGGGCGTTGTTGCTTGAATGCAAATGAGGAGAACAGAACTGGCCAATAGTAGAGGGTGGGGGCGTGGCCAAACGCTCCGGTCTCCGCTGTAGCTCACAGCTGACCCATTTCCTTGTTTTTGCACAGGGGGAGAGATTTGAAGCGTTCCATTGAAAAATAAACACATTTCCACAGAAAATAAAATTAAACCACTGCTGTTCAAAGGTCCAGAGGCTCAGATAAAGGACTTCCGAGACTAGAAACACTCGGACGTGCCTCCAGACAAATAAAAAAATGCATTTCGCATTGCCTAGCGCATTCGCAGTCCAAACTCTCTGGGCGTGATTTACAGAGACGCTGAGTACAGACAGACGGGGGTGGAACTGCATTTGCATTTCTTTTGTCCATCTGACGTCAATAAGGTGCCTTGTTCAAACTCGCCCGTTTGAGCTCTGATTTTTTCCTAACGCAGAAAAGGATCGCAAATGCTCAGTTTAGACATTTCACAACTTTTAACCATGGGGGGGGGGGGGGGGGGGCTAAACAGGGTAGGGGAGCTCACATTAACGTTCAAAAACCTCAGAAAGTGAAAATGTCATGCCATGGGACTTTAAGGTTAAATAACCAACTTGTTTTGGAAGCCCCTGAGCCTCAAGCTCTGCTCCAAGCACCGCAGCAATTTCCTAATGTTGTGAACTTGTTCAAACATATGGCATTAAAACCTTTCTGATTCTGATTCTGATCAAACACTGGGGTGATGGAGCTTTCTCTGTGGTTGGTCCCAGACTGTGGAACAATAAAAACACATTTATTCAAAATGGCTTTTAATACTTCGTAGATTGTGGCATGTAATTTTTCTGCATTGTGGGTTTTACTTTTTATTGTTTACATTGTTGTTCTGTCTTTTGTATTGTTGTATTTTCTGTTTTTAATTGGAAATCACTTTGGTCACCGTTGGTGTTGTAAAGGGCGATATAAATAAAGATTGTGTTCGCCAATCGCAATTTTCCATACCGATATTCAATGCCAATATGTTATACAAAGACTCTACCTGTATCAAAACACGTTGGCTTGTTCCGTGTAATTATTACAGTACTTTTATTATCGTTCCAACAGACTACAGAGCGTTTTACTCTATCACAGTAAGTTTTTATACTCCAATCTTGGTCATTTTCACTGTTATCTTCTGAAACCATCCATATGATAAATCCTAAGATACTCTCACTTCTGCCGTGTTTTTATACAGTTATTTTACTTTTTGAGCTATTCTCTGCACGGCCTTTCTGAACAGACCAATGAGTCAAAATAGAAATGATTTTAAACCCCACTAAAATACATTTTGTTATCATTTTTTACAAAAGTGAAAACCGATTTGAAAATTTGCGATTTGCATTATTACTTTAACTTAAATTTGCACTGTGTAACTTTTTGTTTGGGGGTCTGTCACGTTTATTAACATTTTCAATTTAGAACAAATAAATAAAAAAATACATAATACAAAAATAAAATAAATAAATAAAAGGAGCAACAGGGACAAGCTTATTGTTGGTGCCGAATAATCAGCAAAATACACAGTATTATTTACATAGTATTTTAATAATTACATCAAGCCAACGTGTTTTGATCCAGGTAGAGTCCTTGTATAAAATATCGGTATTGAATATCAGTATGGAGAATTGTGATTGGCGAATTTACCTGTTTACAAACGAATTGGTGTAGATAACGGCCGATGCTGTGACCGATATCTTACCCGTCCCCAGGTCAGATCTGTGGAGGGGCGACCCCGCTCACACTCAGAATGTTTGTTTTTCTAGGTATTGTTGAGCTCTTAAACCAGCTGTAACTGAATAAATGTAAAGTCGAGCTGTTTAATGTCGCACTGTGGGACATTCCAGGCAGGTAACGGATCCCCAACCCAAAAGTTACACCATCCACCTTTAAGAGTAAGTGAATAAGCTCCCCGCAGGCCTGTTAATGCACTGACTTCACATCATCGTCTGCTCCAAGGCCATTGGACCAGCGTTAACGTGTTTAACAGATGGGAGCTCCTCCACGAGGGAGACGGACATTGACTTCCCCAAACACTTGGCTCCCGATGACCCCTGACCTTTGACCTGCAGGAGCTGAAGTTTAAAGCAGCATTAAGAACAGCTCTCACTGTGATCTCGGCGTACAACACAATCAATAAACTCGTTTGAGAACTGGGCGGTGTTTCACTTCTACGGGGCATTAACTGCTACAACATAATTAGATCGCCATGTTGGCTTTTATTGTTTTGAAAATGCTAGATTTGCCAAAAACAACAGATTAATTCATGTTTTATAAGTTTCACTTTTGCAGATTTCTCTGATCTGGCCAAGATTTTAAAACTGGTTATCAGGTTATTCATCTTGTTTTCAGATTTATTATGGACTTACTCGTTCTGAGACTGCTTAATTCTAGTCTAGAGGTAGTTTTTTAAAGATAACTTGTCACGTAGAATTATCTTGCTGCATGGACAGAGAATTTAACTACCCAATGACTCTGCTGCTTAAATGACACTTAAATGACACTGCAGCTTAAATAAACCAATAAATAAATAAAAAAATAAATGACACTTAAATGACAATGACACTGCTACTTAAATTACACTTAAATGGCACTGCTGCTTAAATGACACTGTTGCTTAAATGACACTTAAATGGCACTGTTGCTTAAATGATATTTAAATGACACTTAAATGGCACTGCTGCTTAAATGATACTTAAATGTCACTGCTGCTTAAATGACACTTAAATATGACAATGTCACTGCTGCTTAAATGACACTTAAATATGACAATGTCACTGCTGCTTAAATGACACTGATGCTTAAATGACACTGACTCTGCTGCTTAAATGACACTGATGCTTAAATGACACTGACTCTGCTGCTTAAATGACACTGCTGCTTAAATGACACTGCTTCTTAAATGACACTGCTTCTTAAATGACACTGCTGCTTAAATGACACCGACACTGCTGCTTAAATGACACCATTTGAGCTTTATTACACTACACATTGTGTGTTTTACATTTTCTGATAGATTTGTGTTATATAAGTGATAGATAAGTGTTTATATCTTACATTTTGGACAAGCTTTTAGTAATGCACTAATGAAATTACTTCACATCTACTGCACGTTGCATCAGGTTTGTCAAGTTGTGTACACTTTTGTATCATGTTTTTGTAGATTTATGGAGAATTGTCGTGTGGGAACATGGGTGACGTAGACTTGTGGGCGGAGCCTTGTACAAAATCTTACAGCTAAACATAAGGAGGGCTCGGGAGAGATCGGAAAATCACTAAAACAAGGATGGATGACATTTGAAACATCTTCAGCATGGTTTTAATGAGGACAACATGGTAGAAAGCAAAAAAAAAAAAATCATAAATCATAATAATCCCTTTTGAAATAGAGAAGCTTCAACAATACTACTTTTTTTTATTACAAATACAGAACACTGGCCAAAACAAAGCAATCCTGACTCAAACTGTATCCGAGGTATACGTCTAGATGAATTCTCTGAGAATTATTTTACTCGTCTCCATATCCTCTAGTTCAACGATTCCCCATCAGCTGTTTCTTGAGTCTAGACTTCGCCATCGACAAAACAAGTGCCTCAACCTTCCCCTGGTCCATCTCCCTCTCCTCCACTCCAGAGCCGGATGCTGTTGTGATAAATGGGAGAAGGATGGATGGGCTGACAGAGGCCTGGACAATAATGTCTGATCTACAGGACACAAATGCAGCTACTGAGGAGATTTATGTCCGTGCGCTCGCCGCTGTCCAGGACACGATGAGATGATTTCTCAAAGCTGCGTCCAGACGAGAGGAACAGGAAAAGCTCTTCTCTTGTCCCAGACTATTATTTATTAATCAGATGTTTTAGATGGAGGCCACTTGGAGAAGTGTACCCAGGCAACAACAGGCTGTAAATATGGCAGCCAAAACAAGCGGAGGAGTGAAAGACGAGGAGGAGAGATAGACGAGTAAAAGAGATGTTTCTACAGACCAGTCAGCAGTTAGCCTCATGGAATATGCAGCAGGTACAAGAAGCTTTGTCTGTCCAAAAATATTTTCAACCACAAGATTTTGTGAAGGAAATCTCTGCCACAAAAGCATCTACTGTTACATATTTATTTTTATCTGTATTTTTCAATGCACATTCTGTTGCACATTTTACTACATCTGTAAATAGGTATTTATTCCTTGCACTGCGTTTATATTTTGTCTTAGATAGTTTTGGTATTGTCTTTATATTGTATTTTGTTCAGTCTTTTTTGCACTTGGCCAGAGAGAAACTGAATTTCGACTCACTGTATGTTGAACACATATGGCAGAACTGACAGTAAAGCCGAGTTTGACTTTGACTTTGACCTATAAACACAAAATACGTTTTACATTTATTCTAGAAGTCCTGATTGGAAATATAAATTGATGTAATTGATGTTTTCGGTCTCTGCCATAGATTGTATTAAAAAAAAAAAAGTATGACATCCTCTATAGCGTTTGGCGCCAGTCAAATGAAGCTGATCGATGCCAACAGTTACAGGCACTAAGTTCTGGAACTCGCACCCATCATCAATAAGAGAGACTCCCACACTGGGACCTTTAAATCACACTGGAAACAGCGGCTAAAGAAAACGTTTAACTGCTGCTATTGTCAATGTTTTTTTTTCTATTCTTGCCTGCATGCACTTTTCTTTATTGTTCAAACTGTCCCTGCCTGGAGCTTCTGTGGCAAGTAAGGCCCTGTCTACACGGCAACGTTGTGGAGTGAATCCGATAAAGTTTTTTATCATTTTGGTCTCGCGTCCTCATGGCACCAGCGTTCTGGGTACCCCAAACGGGTTCCAGAGTGGAAAACTCTGGCAATGTTACCGTCGCGGAGTCGTCTGGACGAGTAGAACAGATTTGTTTACGCCTACAACCACATGTCCAGTACGTCACAACCACATGTCCAGTACGTCACAACCACATGTCCAGAGCAAATAACAGCCTCGCACGCAACATTCATTCGTAACAAGACAGTGACCATGACCATTTTTCCTCACGTAGTCGCTGTAATCTTCGCTGCCATCTCCGTGTTCTTGTTGTTGTTTGTGTCCGGCGTGCATTTCGCGCAGGTAGAAAAAGGGGTGCATGCGCCTTACTTCTTCTATTGTTCTGGAGTATCCGGTGGGATGGGCTTACAGCGCACATAGAGCCGTGGCATGTGTATTGCGTCGTTTTCAACAAGCGTTCCATTGCCATGTGGACGTGATATTTTACTGATCCGTTCCCAGTGTGGACGTGATATTTTTTTTACCCAGTAAGAAAAAATCCTGCGTTGTGTTGCCGTGTGGATGTAGCCTAAATTTCTCCTGTGTGAGATCAATAAAGTCTTATCTTATGTTGTTTTTGTTGTGGCGTCACCTGCTCAGGGACGACAGATGGAAATGAGCATTTTTGCTCTAATCTGGTGTCTTTACACTGCAGTGTTGTAGATGCTCATTAATATGCACTGTCCCTATTAAATAAAAGAATAAATAAATAAATACAGGAGTGAATTTGGAAACAGGACGGACAAAATAACAAAAAACAAAACTCTAGGATCATGTAGAGCGGGTTAATAGGAACATTTTAAGACCAAAATGAGGAGGCTCAGAGCAGCAGATACAGAGGGAGGAGCCACAATATTCCAGTGTAAGTCAATGGGAGCCAGGGTCAGTGACAAAGTCCATTTATGTGTCGAGTCTATGGTCTTTGCACTGGTATCGATCAGGTATCAGGTTAAAACTATTATTGGAGTCTGTATCGGAACTGAAAAAGCTGGGTCATGCTCTTCTTTCTTTTTCATTAAAAGTTGAGTTGATACTGTCAAATATCCTTGGTAATTCTATTGTACTGAATCTGCCGTTTAACAAAGAAGTGTGAGAAACGATGTGTATATACTTCAAATGGCACTCCCAGCTGCTTCGAAAACTGAAAATTCTAACTGAAGTACAGAGTGTCCATAAAGTCCCTTTACAATTTAAACAAAATTATTGAAAAGGCAGTTGATGAGATATCTTAACCAGATTTGTTTTATTTTAATCAGTGTTTATTAAAGTTTTTATTCACATTAACATTTTCAGATAATTGGTCCATTTTTCTTCCACGAGGCAACAATATCTGCAGATGTTTACCTCGACCTTCTGACCGAGTATGTGGCACCACAACTGATCGACTTACAACCAACCGTCGTTTTCCAGCGCGGTGGTGCACCACCACACTGGGGACTGCATGTTCGTCACTTCCTCAATCAAATCATTTCCAGATCGATGGATTGGTTGGGATGGGCCAATTCCATGGACACCGCGCTCCTTTGGACTCCTTTGGACTTCTTTTTATGGGGTTATGTAAAGGATTTCGTGTATCAAACAAACGTACAGGACATTTCTGACTTGAAGCAAAGGATTTGTGAAGTCATTGCCACCATTAATGAGACTATCCTACACTTGAGCACCGTCCTGATGTGCTTCGTGCAGCTAATGGTGCACATATAGAGGTCTATTAAATGAAGCGAAAAAAAAAATTAATAAACACTCATTCAAATAAAATAAATCTAGTTAAAGGAAAATTAAAGTTTTTTTTACAATCTGAGCCTTCTTTCGGCAATAAAACAAGTAGTTTTACTCACCCATAGCACTTTGGTGTCAATTGGAGGAGTTTCGTAGAAGTTATATTGAGCCGTTCTGTTCTACTAATGATCCCGTATCCGTTAGCGTGAGTGCTCGGGGCATTACTTTGCGGTGTCCAAATATCACAAACTTTAGCACTTTTCAAATCACAGAAGATCGCTGTGTCAGCGTAGACTTTTAGTAGATTCCAAAACGGCCTGAAACCCGATATGCAGCTATAGTTTCATTTGATGATGTCATCAGAGAGGACAGTGCGCATGCGTGAACTCAGCTGTTTTGTAAACACCGCTAGTCCGAAAGAAGCTAACACCGCACTGAACTGTTGCGATATCGGGTTTCAGGCCGTTTTGGAATCCACTAAAAGTCTACGCTGACACAGCGATCTTCTGTGATTTGAAAAGTGCTAAAGTTTGTGATATTTGGACACCGCAAAGTAATGCCCCGAGCACTCACGCTAACGGATACGGGATCATTAGTAGAACAGAACGGCTCAACATAAGTTCTGCGATACTGCTCCAATTGACACCAAACTGCTATGGGTGAGTAAAACTACTTGTTTTATTGCCGAAAGAAGGCTCAGATTGTAAAAAAAACGTTAATTTGCCTTTAATATATCTCAACTGCCTTTGTAATAAATTGTTTAATCTGTAAAGAGACTTTATGGACACCCTGTATGATCCTGGTTAAAAACTGCTTCATGCTACTCTACATGAACAGTAGCATGAGTAAAACCAGAAAAAATAAAAATATAATCATAAAATAATTGAAATCGACTGGTATCTTCTTACAATATGGCTCACAATAACTGGCCTTGACCACAGTTCTACTCCAGTTAATTTCATTGGTTTCATAACACACAAAAGCCAATATCTTCCCTCGAACAGCGTCTCTGTGGTTTTGAGCGCACTCTTTTTTACTACAGTCTATTGTTGCAGCTAAAGTATCCTATATGACCATTAATCCTCACTTTGTGTATTCAGCAGTCTGCGCGGATCGATACTTGATTCGAGAACAAGCCCGCGCACACCCCTGCAGTTTATGTCCGATCAAAATGGCTCTTTAATTGTGCGTTCTGTTGTGTGCGCGGTTTAGCATCCACTCTTCAGAGCCACGCCGCTGCTATGGCCAATGAAACTTCCAGAAGCTAACTGATTAAAAACTGCTCTGGGGTCCCTCGCCTCCTGACCCCGCGCCCCGACACCACTCCATCTCAAAGCAGCAGAAATTAATTAAAATTTCACACGGTCGCATCTTGTATGAGGCCGGAGCTGGGGAAATCAATCAACATCATGGCGGTGTATTCCCGCGGGCGCGCCGTGAGGCCTGGCGTGCGGTGATGGCGGGTGTTTGTGACAGTGACTGGGAGTGGGTCCAGTTAGCAGAGGCTAGCTGGGGTCCCGCACTGAAAACCTGACTACAACAGTTCACTTGATTGATTAATAGTTTTATTTTGTTCACATTAAACATAATGCTGTATTTGATGTGTAACTTTTTTGGTTGGGGGTCCGTCACCTGCTCGTTTCTATGGATACGTCATTTCTCTGCCTGGAATGTTCCACAGTGTGACATTAAACAACCCTGCGTTACATTTATTCAATCACAGGTGGTTTTATACCTCAACAATACCTAGAAAAACAAACATTCTGACAGTGAGCAGAGTCGCCTCTCCACAGATCTGACCTGTAACTTGGTCTGGTTTGGTCTCCATGGAGATAGAAAGGTTTAATGCCGTACTGAGAAACATTCCAGACAAAGCAAGAACATCTACATAGAGAATAACATTTGACAGACCCTCCACCAGAAAAGTTACACCATGAACCTTTAAATATATAAAGATGTGACCATGACCATGACCAAAGGAAAAGTAACGTTTTTTTAACAATCTGAGCCTTCTTTCGGCAATAAAACAAGTAGTTTTACTCACCCATAGCACTTTGGTGTCAATTGGAGCAGTATCACAGAACTTATGTTGTAGCCGTTCTGTTCTACTAATGATCCCGTATCCGTTAGCGTGAGTGCTCGGGGCATTACTTTGCGGTGTCCAAATAACACAAACTTTAGCACTTTTCAAATCACAGAAGATCGCTGTGTCAGCGTAGACTTTTAGTAGATTCCAAAACGGCCTGAAACCCGATATCGCAACAGAAAAGTAAAGTTCAGAGCGGTGTTAGCTTCTTTCGGACTAGCGGTGTTTACAAAACAGCTGAGTTCACGCATGCGCACTGTCCTCTCTGATGACGTCATCAAATGAAACTATAGCTGCATATCGGGTTTCAGGCCGTTTTGGAATCCACTAAAAGTCTACCCTGACACAGCGATCTTCTGTGATTTGAAAAGTGCTAAAGTTTGTGTTATTTGGAGAGCGCAAAGTAATGCCCCGAGCACTCACGCTAACGGATACGGGATCATTAGTAGAACAGAACGGCTCAACATAACTTCTACAAAACTGCTCCAACTGACACCAAACTGCTATGGGTGAGTAAAACTACTTGTTTTATTGCCGAAAGAAGGCTCAGATTGTAAAAAAAAACGTTACTTTTCCTTTAATATTTCCATGTATAATAATGGCGGATCAGTTTGTGTTAGTGACTTTCTGTAGCTAATGAGATTCAAGATTCAACACAAGATCAACAATGTAATGAAACGCTTAGGATCAGAAGAACCCGCAGACTCGCCAAGATAGTCAAGAAAAAAATGTAACGTGAACAGCTGACTTTTTTTATTTTAACCCAAATCAGACCTCTAATAACTATAAATCTATCATTTAAAATAAGAAATAACCTAAACTTTTGTGACATCAGTAGATAAAAAGTTTGGGAGTTCAAACACAATCATACAGAACTAGATTTTATATTGGATTTCTGGACGCCCAAACTCTCAAAACTGTAATAATGTATCATGTAGAGCATGGTCTGTGAGAATTCTAATACTTCCTGCTGTGCATTATTTTTATATATATTGTATGTACAAGTAGTTCCGGCAACAGCTTCTCACTGTTCTATATCACTACACTGTGAGCGTCACCATGGCAACAGGGAAACAAATGAACAACAGTTAGAAGGAACTACTTCAACTGAAACAAGTTGTTTAATCGTTTAATTGTTTATCATGGATTCTACCTGGACGACTGAGGGTCTTTTCACGCTTGTTTCAGTTGTTTAATCCTTACACAGTCTTTTGTAGCTTTTCCAGACTGACTGAAATGAGGCTAATCTGCGACATTGGCCCCTCCCACCACCACAAACACTCACACAAATACAAACAGGACTTCACAGTGTGGGCGAAGAGTCTCTAACAGGGGGTCCAAACTTTTTTCATAAAGGGCCACATATGTAAACAGAAGAAGCAGAGGGCCGATCGAGGGCCACAGACTGGTGCTGAGTACAATGAATAATTGAAATATCTGCATGATTAATACCTTAGAATGAGCGTCAGTCCTTTATTCATGCTAAGATCCTCAAAAACACAATAAATATTAAATATTGTCTTATAAAGGTAGATTTTCAAAAAAGGTCATTTGGGCCAATTCACCTGGAAGCTTGAGGGCCAAGAAAAAATTTGTCTGAGGGCCGCATTTGGCCCACGGGCCATAGTTTGGACATGTATAAAGACACAACTTCAGGTTTTACTGTTGGCGCCATAACCCGAACCCGAACCCCGGCCCTCCCTCCTCCAATGACACTGCTGCTTAAATGACACTTAAATGACACTGACACTGCTGCTTAAATGACACTTAAATGGCACTGCTGCTTAAATGACACTTAAATGACACTGATGCTTAAATGACACTGTCGCTTAAATGACACTGCTGCTTAAATGACACTTAAATGACACTGCTGCTTAAATGACACTGTCGCTTAAATGACACTGCTGCTTAAATTACACTTACAGTAAATTACACTGATACTGCTGCTTAAATGACACTGCTGCTTAAATGACACTGTCGCTTAAATGACACTGCTGCTTAAATTACACTTACAGTAAATTACACTGATACTGCTGCTTAAATGACACTGCCGCTTAAATGACACTGCTGCTTAAATGACACTTAAATGCCACTGACACTGCTGCTTAAATGACACCTAAATGACACTGCTGCTTAATTGCCACTGACACTGCTGCTTAAATGACACTTAAATGCCACTGACACTGCTGCTTAAATGACACTTAAATGACACTGCTGCTTAAATGACACCATTTGAGCTTTATTACACTACACATTGTGTGTTTTTACTACTGACAGTTGCACATTATCTGTAAATATGCACATAACACCAGCCTGTATTTATCATAGTGTTTATTCTATTTGATTATACTTTTTTACATGCTTCCCTTTATCTTATGTATCTATTTTAATTTTTTTGTATACTCTTGGCATCCAGGGTGGGCAGTAAAGAAAGAATTTCATTGTGCAGGAAATCATGTTTCTTTACTGTGCTTATGACAATAAAAGATTTGAATCTTGAATCTTTTACCTATTTGTATCATATACAAGTTGACTGTACTTTTACTACAGGTATATGTGATGTTTTAGTCATGGTGTTTATTGTCTTGTTTATCACATGTTTTATGTTCACTGTGGGCCTAGGGGGCGCTGTGTGTGCCACCTGTACATATGGTTTTTGACATTAAAGCTGACTTTGAACTTTGAACAATTTCTTTGTGTGAAATTCTTTTTAAATTTTCCCTTAAAACATGGTGATCTATTGGAACGTGAAGATAATTAAGTAATAAATTGTGAAGTTAATTCATAATGAAATAATCAAAAACAATAAATCCATGTTTTGTTCCCAGCACAGAACTGGTGTATTGTTTTAATCGGCGATAAACAGAAGAATGAAGTGATTACAGAGCTCACAGTCCAGGGCATTTCACTTTGGCCTGGTTGTGTTCATTTAAACTGCCAAAGCTACTCAGCCACTTCCTGTCAGGCATCCGATGGTTTCCTGAGCCAGAGGGGCATAGCAAACTTCCCCAAATAAAGTCATCCATCATGGGCCTGGCCTCGTCCCACAGCCACACATGGAGAACAAACACACAAATAATTATAAACCGTAATCTAGCCCCGAGCAAAGCCTGTCCCTGGTCTACTTCTCCCCAGTGCAAAGCTGCATTCAGGGCGCCCCCATATCTCTACCGCCCCCCTCCTTCCTCCTCCGACAATAAAATTACATTTGCATTAGCTGTGAGAGAATTTGGTTGGATGATTTATTGGAGCAATCAGCACCGGGGCCGGCCGATCCTCCCTGGAAAACTCTGAATGTCTATGTGCAGGTGCGGGGACATGGGTGGGGAATTTCAACGCTCAAACAATCGGGGGAATGGCTTGGGCTGGGGGTAGCTTAGCGTAGCGCGGGCTAGCACGGCAATCACGGGAGATCCTGCCTTTGATTAGATTAGCATTAAACAACAGCTTGACAGTTATGACAGATAGCAACATTAGCACGTGTCATTCCCCCCTTTGGTTTTTTATGTCAGTGTCGCTGTTGCTACGCCGGCTTCATATTCCTGCTCGTTTAGATGTATGAGCTCCCACGTTACACAAAAATGACCCTTGTGAGCTCTAAGTCACGTTATAATGTTGTTACGTCATCCAAAACCAACCCTGGAGTTGTGTTTTAATAATAAAATTGTGAAACGAGCGCGTAATTAAGGAAACTCGGCCCATTCACGACGAACGGGTGAGTAAGTATAGTCATATTTTCTTTCTTTTTTGGTCATTTTTAAGCACTTTTTCTGGATTTTACCTAAACAAATGTCAATATATGCCTCTTTTTACTGTTGGCGGGGATCAGATTGGTTATTTTTGGTCATTTTAAAGCATTTTTTCTGGATTTTACCTAAACAAAGGTCGATATATGCCTCGCTTTACTGTTGGCGGGGCTCAGATGGGGTATTTTTGGTCATTTTTAAGCATTTTTTCAGGATTTTACCTCAACAAATGTCAATGTATGCCTCGCTTTACTGTTGGCGGGGATCAGATTGGTTATTTTTGGTCATTTTAAAGCATTTTTTCTGGATTTTACCTAAACAAATGTCAATGTCTGGCTCTCTTTACTGTTGGCGGGGATCAGATTGGTCAAAAATAAGGACAATTTGGACATTTCATGTAGAAAACTGGGACTAATCACTGGTTTTGGATTAATCTGCTGGGACAGGGGACACGGCTCAAAACTGGGACTGTCCTGGGTAAACAGAGACGTCTGGTCACCTTAGCTTTATTATTAGTCCACCTTGTGATGTCGTGTAGTGGTAGTTTTCAAATGAACAGCTACCTATTATACTTTGTTCGGTAGAGATCGGCAATTCCAGGTCTGAAATGATCCACATGATTCTAGTGAAGGTGTGTGGAGCACTTCCTGTATTACCAAATGACATCACAAGGTGGAACAGAGCGTTTTGTGCTCGAAAGAACATATGTGAATGAAACAAAACAACTCCAGGTGTGTTTGTGATGAGGAAACGACATTAGCAAAGATCAGAAAATAGTGTAATATGAACCTTTTAACAATGTTTTTATTTAGTTTTTGTACATTATTAAAGCGTAGTCACTTGATATTTGCCAGAATAGTGTATATGAATCAATGAAAAAACACAACAGGGACAGATCAAGCTCACAGAATTAGGATTTTACTAAATTAAATACATTTGTGTGTTTTATATACATAATGTAAATACTAGCACGCATTGTGTAACTTTTCTGCTGGAGGGTCCGTCAAATCCTTTTCTCCATGGAGATGTTATTGATTTGGAATGTTTAAACCTTTCTATCGTCATGGAGACCAAACCAGACCAAGTGACAGGTCAGATCTGTGGAGAGGCGAGTGTTTTTCAAAGTGTTTTTGAGCGATAAAACCACCTGTAATCGCATAAATGTAAAGTGGAGCTGTTTAATGTCACACTGTGGAACATTCCTGACAGAGCAATGACGTATCCATAGAAACAAGCAGGTGACGGACCCCTAAACAAAAAGTTACACAGTGCAGCTTGAAGATTCCCTGCACACATCACGTAGTGGCTTTTTAGTGGAGAAGTGGAGTGAATAATGGGGGTAATATGGTTCAGGGGGACAGAGGAGGGGAGACACACACGATTTCTTTGGAGAAATAAAACTGATAAAAAAGCACAGAGCGGCGGTGAGAGGGAGCATTAATCAGACGTGTTTTCGTATTATTGGAGGGGGGCTGTTTTTATGAGGGGTTTGGGCGGAAAAAATGCAAACAAACACAGCCCAGAGAGGAGTTATTATTCTTATCTGTGCTCTTTGTCACTGGGAAGGCTGGTTCTGTTTGTATCGTAGAGCTATTGAAATGGGTCTGTTTTTACACACTGAATTATATGTAGAAGAAGAGATTTAAAAAAAGAAGAAAGAAAAAATATGTTTTTTTCTCACTGACAATCCAGAGAACACAAATTTAATAAAACACAATTTTATCATGTCATAATGTGGTGTTTAGTTAGTATGTTAGCTGACCATAGACTGTGAGAAGTGTGACGTCACCCATCAGCTCCAGTCAAATGAAGCTCACCGAGGCCAGCATTTATAGGAGCAGATTTGGAGCAGGGACTGGCCTAGACTTGTAATCGGGCATACCGGGCATTTTCACAATGGGCCAGCAGTCCTAGGGGCCGAAGCTGCTTTTTTTTTTTTTACTTAGAGACCGACCCACAATTTAGAGGAGGCGTCCCATTGGTCCATCTTCAACACAGACAGTGGACTAAACCAATCAGGATATAGAAGCTTACGAGAGTGGTCCCGCCCCTTTCTCTGCACTGATCCCGACAGTTTCAGTGCTGAGGTGGAAACATGGAGAAGCAGCAGAAAGGAGGGGTGGAGAAGTTACGGGCTAAAAGATGAAAAAATCTCACTGTAGATCAGTGCTTCTCAAATAGTGGGGCGGGCCCCCCTGGGGGGGCGCGGTGTGATGCCAGGGGGGGGCGCGTGTGACCCTGGGAAACATGCTTTTTTGCCATACTGTACTAGAACGAAAGTGTAATTGCACATCAACAACAGTAGTTGGCAGTGGCGCTCTCGTTGTCGCTCTGGGGCAGGGTTCGGCGACCTTAAATACGCGATATACGCACAGAACAGACTTGCCATCAGCAGAACATCCTCTGTCACAGAAAAAACACGTTATATTCCACTGAGCTTTGAGTTTATGCAAATGGACCATGTGGTTTTTAAGTTTCGTTTCTGTAAAACGTAAACAAATGTGCACAAAGCTGCATTAAAAGCACATTAATATTTGAGTCCTCAGTGTAAAAAAAGAGTGCAGTGTTTGTTGGAAGTTCCTTTCTTTTTTTGTTTTTAATGTTAATAAAAGGATACATTGTTATGCAGAGGTGTACTAATAATTTTCTAGACAAATAATACTATTAATAGTCGTGCGCAGGGAGGGGGGGGCGTGAAATTTTTTCTTCTTCCTAGGGGGAGCGTCATAGAAAATAATTGAGAAGCACTGATGTAGATGCTGCAAAATGTTCTAAAATAACAGACCTATTCTCTGGAGGGGCTGGAGCCTCCACGTCCTCTGCAGTCCAGGCTGAAGGTGGACAGAGGAGCAGCCAGAGACTGTGGACAGGGAACCTGAGGGAACCCAAGAGAACCCAAGGGACTGTTACTCCTTTTCCACTTAGAAGAACCAGGTGCTGGTTCTGAGCTGGTGCTGCCGTACCGATTATCCAAGAACCGGCTCATTTTTCCACCATCTGAGAGCCATCTGAGCGCTACGTCGACCACTACCACTCCTGTCCAACTGTTTTTTGTAGTCTCTGTAACCCTTTGGAAGTTTTTTGAGCTTGTTCACGATTTGATCGGCGCTGCGGTCGTACCCCGCAACCGCCATCTCCCGCTGTGAACGATCAAAAATGGGCTTAGTTCGTACAGTCCCTTCCAGTTGTGTCTGGATTTCGGCAGAGGACCACAGCGCCAGAAGACACGATGTTTCCTCTGCCGACCACTGCTGTTTTGCCTTTACATCCATGTCATAGGCTAAGTTGACAGCAACCAAAATTAGACGTAGCCCGCTTTGGTTATTTACTTTATCCCCTCCCTGCCTGCATGCACTTTTTTTCCCTCCTGTCCTAATGTCCTGGAGCTACTGTGGCGAGTAAATTTCTCCTGTGTGAGATCAATAAAGGCTTATCTTATCTTATCTTATCTTAAAGATGACGGCCAAAATTGGTAAATTTCAAAGCTCAGAACGTCAGTATAACCACGCCCCTAGTGCTATACGTCACCAGCTCTTGTTTCTGGTTTTACATCGGTTCTGAGATGGAACCAGTTTTCCAGGGCCAGATCCAGGCTTATGTGTGTGGAAAAAGAAAGAACTGGTTCAAGATTTGGCACTGGCTCCGAACCAGCACTGGAACCGCCTTGGTGGAAAAGGGGTAAGAGTGACCAGGGAAGTGTCGCACAGGCACAGCAGGTCAGCAGGTAGTAGTGTTAGGATAATACCGGGACTTTTAGGTGATGGACAGGCATGAAAATCACTCACCTTTCGGCAAAATTCGCCGTTTTGAAGATGTAACGAAAGTAAAATACTTTGCTTCGGGGAAAACAGACATAAATTAATCCATCGTACTCCAGTATTATTATTTTTTTGTCCCAGGGGAATCTCTTTACGAACAAAATAGCGAAATAAAATCACGTAGAGCGGGTTAATACAGTCTATGTAGCTGATACAGTAGCAGTAGTAATAGGTTATCTCGAAGAATTAAGAATATTACATTGCACAAGGAAGGAAATTTGTCAGGGGGAGAACAAAAAAATCCCCTTCTCCACTAACAATGTTCTGCAAACTACGGAAAATGGTTAAGACTAAAAGATTTTATTATCTGCTCATATTGAACCCATTGGGGAAATCTTTAATGAATGATAAAAAAAAACAAAAAACTACTGCATTAAACATAAAGTCCGAACATTTAATTTGACGTCACTGATTTCAGAGGCTCAGCGCTGCCCCCTGTGGTCATGTGCTGAACTCTGCTTTCACGTTTTCAATACAATTTCCAATGCAAGAAAGTGGGGAAAATAAAAACAGTTTTTCTTCCAAACAAATCGATCTGAAACCCATGTTGATAGTGTAATTAGTGAGCTATTGATGATGAACCAGGTCAAAATACATATCACCCTAGGGGTGGGCGGTATAAACGGTATAAACTGTATGCGGTATAAATTTGGCCAACGGTAGAGATTTGGGTTATACCTTCCTATCGCGATAGTTCATTGCGTCACCACAACAAGGAAGGAGGAAAAATCACTGCGAGCAGTGAGCACATGGAGGAGGAGGAGCTCGTGAAAAAGACCGGCTCAACTTCTGTAATCTGGTCATGGTTTGGATACAAGGCGTCGGATACTGAACAGGAAATTGGAAAACAATCTGCAGAATATGCTGGGCGACAGTGATCGCAAAACATGGCAACACAAGCAATCTGTTCTACCACCTAAAAGCTAAACACGTTATCGAGTACGAAGAAAGCCAACGAATGCGCAACGTTCCCTCTAAGCTGCGCGCGAAAACCTATGCAGCGCAGGGATTAAAGAGTTCCGCTTTTTTTTCAGTCATCTGAATACGGGGGAATCGTCCAGTATTCAGAAACAAAAGTATGTGTCTTGTATTAAACTTCTACCGGTGTAAGCCGCGAGCACGCCCAGCTCTTTCGCAACAGCGCAAACATCGTATTTCCCTGACGACCATACAGGGGAGATGATTGCCCAGGGACTCAGGGAAGCGCTTGAGTCATAGGAACTTGATGAAGAGTTGCAGGTATGCATCACCACTGACACCGGCGCCAATGTTAAAGCAGTTTCATTTTCGATTTACATTGCCTTGTTCAAATTTTATACTGCTTGAAAGTGAAGTTACTTGTTTTATGTTTTTTACAATTACAGTTTTGCACAATACATTTTCTTGTAGTAATATTCTTGACGTTTATGTTATTTAATAGTTTAAAAAACAGCTTCCTGCTTGAATGCTTTTTCCATGTGCTCTGGTGACCATTAAGAAGCTGTTAATACTGTGAACAGTTAATACTGTTACATACCAAAGTATACCGTGATATATACCGTCTACCGTCTATGGTTCAAATTACACCGTGATATACATTTTAGGCTATATCGCCCACCCCTATATCACCCTCTCATTACAAAGGCCAAAGGATATCAATGACTGAATTCCAGGCTTAATAAAAACATCTGATTAACTGCACAGCCCCAGTATGACCCATTTATAAAGTAAAGACTGCAAGGAAAGCATGTTCTATTTTCTCTCATTTCTGCACTCTTTCGCAAGGTTATAAGAGTTTTGGATTTTTCATTATAGTTTAGTTTTAGTTAGTTTTAGTTTTTGGGTTATACTTTGGGTTATTTGTCAAGTGCAGGATCCAAAAAGAACAAACAAACAAATACAATTTAAAAACATTTATTCAGGTTTATCCCCACAACAACCAAAGCTGTCCACAAGCTGCAGCCTTAAGTGCAAAAACAAAAACACACACCAAAACTCCAAAAAAGGATTGGAAATAAACTGACAAAGATGAAAACAAAGAGCGATTTATCTATAATTTCAGTTTCAGTTAGTTGTCATTTTTTTCTGTTAATTGTCCTGGTTTAGTCCTTGTTTAGGCCTGCTTTAGTCCTGTTTTAGTCCTAGTTTAGTCCTTGTTTAGTCCTGTTTTAGTCCTTGTTTAGTCCAAGTTTAGTCCAAGTTTAGTCCTTGTTTAGTCCTTGTTTAGTCCAAGTTTAGTCCAAGTTTAGTCCTGGTTTAGTCCTGGTTTAGTCCTGGTTTAGTCCTGGTTTAGTCCTGGTTTAGTCCTGGTTTTGTCCTGGTTTTGTCCTGTTTTAGTCCTGTTTTAGTCCTAGTTTAGTCCTTGTTTAGTCGTAGTTTTGTCCTGGTTTTGTCCTGGTTTTGTCCTAGTTTAGTCCTGGTTTAGTCCTGGTTTAGTCCTAGTTTAGTCCTGTTTTAGTTCTAGTTTAGTCCTTGTTTAGTCCTGGTTTAGTCCTGGTTTAGTCCTTGTTTAGTCCTAGTTTAGTCCTTGTTTAGTCCTAGTTTAGTCCTAGTTTAGTCCTTGTTTAGTCCTGTTTTAGTCCTAGTTTAGTCCTAGTTTAATCCTTTTTTAGTCCTAGTTTAGTCCTAGTTTAGTCCTTTATTAGTCCTAGTTTAGTCCTTCTTTAGTCCTAGTTTAGTCCTGTTTTAGTCCTAGTTTAGTCCTTTTTAAATCCTAGTTTAGTCCTAGTTTAGTCCTGGTTTAATCCTTTTTTAGTCCTTTTTTAGTCCTAGTTTAGTCCTGTTTTAGTCCTTGTTTAGTCCTAGTTAGTTTGTTTAGTCCTGGTTTAGTCCTAGTTTAGTCCTATTTTAGTCCTGTTTTAGTCCTAGTTTAGTCCTGGTTTAGTCCTGGTTTAGTCCTGGTTTAGTCCTAGTTTAGTCCTGTTTTAGTTCTAGTTTAGTCCTTGTTTAGTCCTGGTTTAGTCCTGGCTTAGTCCTGGTTTAGTCCTGGTTTAGTCCTTGTTTAGTCCTAGTTTAGTCCTTGTTTAGTCCTAGTTTAGTCCTAGTTTAGTCCTAGTTTAGTCCTAGTTTAGTCCTTGTTTAGTCCTGTTTTAGTCCTAGTTTAGTCCTTTATTAGTCCTAGTTTAGTCCTTCTTTAGTCCTAGTTTAGTCCTGTTTTAGTCCTAGTTTAGTCCTAGTTTAGTCCTAGTTTAGTCCTGGTTTAGTCCTGGTTTAGTCCTAGTTTAGTCCTTGTTTAGTCCTAGTTTAGTCCTAGTTTAGTCCTAGTTTAGTCCTTGTTTAGTCCTGTTTTAGTCCTAGTTTAGTCCTTTATTAGTCCTAGTTTAGTCCTTCTTTAGTCCTAGTTTAGTCCTGTTTTAGTCCTAGTTTAGTCCTGTTTTATTCCTAGTTTAGTCCTTTTTAAGTCCTAGTTTAGTCCTAGTTTAGTCCTGGTTTAATCCTTTTTTAGTCCTTTTTTAGTCCTAGTTTAGTCCTGTTTTAGTCCTTGTTTAGTCCTAGTTTAGTCCTAGTTAGTTTGTTTAGTCCTGTTTTAGTCCTTGTTTAGTCCTAGTTTAGTCCTAGTTAGTTTGTTTAGTCCTGTTTTAGTCCTAGTTTAGTCCTAGTTTAGTCCTGGTTTAGTCCTATTTTAGTCCTGTTTTAGTCCTAGTTTAGTCCTAGTTTAGTCCTAGTTTAGTCCTTGTTTAGTCCTTGTTTAGTCCTGGTTTAGTACTGGTTTAGTCCTAGTTTAGTCCTGGTTTAGTCCTAGTTTAGTCCTATTTTAGTCCTGTTTTAGTCCTGTTTTAGTCCTTGTTTAGTCCTGGTTTAGTCCTAGTTTAGTCCTAGTTTAGTCCTAGTTTAATCCTTGTTTAGTCCTGGTTTAATCCTTTTTTAGTCCTTGTTTAGTCCTGGTTTTGTCCTGGTTTAGTTTAGCTATAATTTCAGTTATTTTTAGTTAGTTATGTTCTTTTTCTTTTAATTGTCGTTTTTATTTCAGTTAATGAAAATATTTTTTCAATTTTAGTTTTTGTTTTTTCATTTGTTTTCGTCAACTATAATAACCTTGCTCATCTGTCTTGAAGTCATGTTATAATCCCGTTACCTCCTCAAAAACAGACCTGGAGGTGTGTTTTGTTCCACCTTGTGATGTCATGAAGAAACGGTTTTCACGATAACAGCTCCATTTACCTTTTATTCAGTAGAGATCGGCAAGTCCAGATCTGAAATCACCACGTGACATCACAAGCTGGAACAGGGTGCTTTTTGTTTCTGAATTAAACATGTGAATGAAAGAAAACACAAGTCCAGGTCTGTTTGTGATGAAGAAACCCCGATCAGACACTACTGTAACGTGGGCCCTTGAACAGCCTTGTGTCCGTGTGTCCGTTAATGCAGATCAGCCTTCCTGGAGTGAAGTATTGACAAGTCCCATCATCGATCGGCCCACGCCTGCTTATGATCCTGGATTTAGTATTCATGAATCCAGCTGAAGCTAAATAAACTTGGCAACAAAACACCCACAAGACAACAGAGAGAAGAGAGCCAATCAATGAAAAGCACCATCAAATCTGCATTATCCCTCCTCATCAGTTTGAGCAGGCCACAGGAGGCTCCGCCGGGTCAAAGGTGACACGGACAGGTCGCCCACCCTTGACCCCCAAACCAATATTCGCAGGCAAAGATGGCGTCTCTACGGTTTCTCCCATCGGGAGGAGGGGGGGGAGCCAGACATGTAGGTGTAGGGTTGAGATAAGGTGCGATCTCTGCTGTGGAGGTGAGTGCGATGGAAAACAGCGGACAGGTACACGACCAGGCAAAAGTTTGGACACGCCCGCTTTTCTATTTAACTTAAAAGATATATGGAATTCAGTGAGGTGCGGTCATTCATCACAGAGAAAATATATAAGAGAAATAAATATTTATCCAATGATTTGTACTATAAAGTTATTTTCTATTTAACTTCGCCATTTTAATTGTTTTTTTTATTCGAAATTGCTAAATTTTCACTTTTACTGTTCAAATAGTGGTGTTTCGGCGTGCGGCTCTGCACCGGCCTTTGGTGCCTCACATGGACTGACTGTGCTGTAGCTCAACAGTGACAGATTCTGCGCTAAAGCGGCGGTGAAGAGGCACCGGGTTAAAGCGGCGTTGAAAAGGCGCCGGGTTAAAGCGGCGGTGAAAAGGCGCCGGGTTAAAGCGGCGTTGAAAAGGCGCCTGGTTAAAGCGGCGGTGAAAAAGCGCCTGGTTAAAGCGGCGGTGAAAAGGCGCCGGGTTAAAGCGGCGTTGAAAAGGCGCCGGGTTAAAGCGGCGTTGAAAAGGCGCCGGGCTAAAGCGGCGGTGAAAAGGCGCCGGGCTAAAGCGGCGGTGAAAAGGCGCCGGGCTAAAGCGGCGGCGAAAAGGCGCCGGGTTAAAGCGGCGTTGAAAAGGCGCCGGGTTAAAGCGGCGTTGAAAAGGCGCCGGGTTAAAGCGGCGGTGAAAAGGCGCCGGGTTAAAGCGGCGGCGAAAAGGCGCCGGGTTAAAGCGGCGGTGAAAAGGCGCCGGGTTAAAGCGGCAACGAAAAGGCGCCGGGTTAAAGCGGCGGTGAAAAGGCGCCGGGTTAAAGCGGCGGCGAAAAGGCGCCGGGTTAAAGCGGCGGTGAAAAGGCGCCGGGTTAAAGCGGCGGTGAAAAGGCGCCGGGTTAAAGCGGCGTTGAAAAGGCGCCGGGTTAAAGCGGCGGCGAAAAGGCGCCGGGTTAAAGCGGCGGCGAAAAGGCGCCGGGTTAAAGCGGCAACGAAAAGGCGCCGGGTTAAAGCGGCGGTGAAAAGGTGACGATGTCTGGACTCAGATGGATTTTGTGACCTTAAAAATTTGCAAAGAATCCTCGTTAAACATGAACGGTCCACGGCTCACATTCAGAACCAGATCGCGCTAAAAACGTTGCTATTTTAATTTATGACGCTACTTGGTCTGTTCTGGAAAATGCACTGAACAATAATAATTAATTTTCAGGTTCACATCAACAATATTCCGAGCTCCAGTCACTTACAGGGAGAGAAACTGGCCCTGGTTTACAGATTTGTAAATCTGATTGTGACGACGTCAGTGCCTCAGCAGCCACGACCCTCACCGCACGTCACTGATGGAATTATTTAGTAAAGGAAAAAAATGAATATTTTTTATGGTAAAAAGTCACATTCTTACAGCACTTTTCCACCTTCAAGATTCTCAAAACTCAAGGACACAACGACAGCATTCATCTGTTCGACTGCTCGACCAACGTTTATGTCAAGAGCGGGATTCGAACCGCCAACCTTCAGTGGACAAAATACCACCTGAGCTACTGTTTCCCCATATTTTACATGCAAATCCTCACAGTATCCACCCTTTGCTTTGTCGACAGTGCTGCAAACACTTGGCCTTCTCTCAGTGACCTTCATGATGAAGCTCCTGAAATGGTTTTCACTTCACAGCTGTGCCTCAGGGTCAAGAAATGCCAAAAGTGCAAATCAAGGATCAAAGCAAAATACGGATATTCTGTGTTACTTCTTGTTTACTACGTTCCTTCTGTGCCATTCAAAGTTTTGACGCCTTCATTGAGAAACTACAGCGTAAATAATCATAGAAATAAAGAAGAAACATGAATGATGAAGAATGAAAGTATGTCCAAACTTTAGGACGCACTTTGGAGACGAGATCAAGAGGCCACACTCACCTGAGAGCACAGGAGCATGACCAGCTCCACCACAGAGCTGCTGGACTTCATACACGCCAGACCTGGAGGAACCAAACAACCACATTTTAGTGCAAAGACTTTTAAAAAGTCTGGTGTTGGTTTCCATCTCAAGGACAGAAACTGCAAAGCCAAGACAAATGCACGTTGTGATGTGGGTCTATTCCTGTGTAATGACGATGACAGTCATGTTTTGGATTATTTAATTAATGAAGTTTGAAAAAGTTTGAAGAGTTTTATCCACCAAGGCTCCTCCCCCGAGCCAAGTAACACATAAATACTGGTTTTCTCCACTAAAACCCAATTAACAATAACAAAAATATAGTAAAATACATGAAAATACATTTGATACACATGTCTCTGCGTCTGTAGCAGAACCAGCAAAAATAATATTGATAATTAACCGATATTTTGTGGTGACGTCACTATGTCCCGCGCGTGACGATAGAAACAGGAAGTGCAGGAGGCGCTCGGTTTGACGGTGGGACTTGTGAACGGGAGATGGATCCTGGTTTGAAGTTAGTTGGAAAACAAAGTTATGGACGTGGATGATTTAACAGTGGACTTGTGTGCACCAAGACGACTGCGGCGGTGAACGAACGGAAATATATCGGAGGACAGAGAGTGGAAAACAGCGAGATACTTAAGTGAGCGCTTTGACGGAGCGACTCCGACACACACGAAGAACAGACGTATCAAACAAGGCAAAAGGAGAATTCAATTTGTCAACTGGACAAAAGTTTTATTTTGTTGAATATTTTTCGCAGCTGCTTCTTCAGTTCTGGTGAAGGTCCTGATGGACACCACCTTTTATCTGCCTGAAGGGGGCGCTAACTACAGTGAAGTTCATTGTAGTTAGCGCCTCCTTCTTCTACTTCTACCCGGACGACTGAGGGATTTTACACAAGTGTCAAAGAACTATTACATAGAAATGTTTTTACAATGCAAGTAATAAATAATTAGATATACAAATCCTGTGAATGTAACATTTTTATGTAAATTAAAATGATCAAGTTTTTACACAATATAAAAAAATTAAGCATAGATAAATCAGAAGGAGCAGGCTGAAGCGACTCCTCCTGAGTGCCTAACCCCCCGTACGGTTTCATATTTATAACTGCAAAACTTTCAGCGTGTTATTTTAATTTATAAGTGTGTTATTATTATTCAATTCTTTTTATTGATTTTTAAGAAACGTTTAAACGTTTAAACACACAGACACACCACACAGAGACCACAGGACAGCAGGCAAAATAATAATTAAAAAAAAAGATTCAAGAGATTATACATCAATTCAAGCATAAAAAATTTATTAAAAATTGAAATAAATGAAATATAGAAAGGGAGATTTAAGGGGGCTATAGGATGTGAGGTAAGTGAGCGGTTCATTTACTGGTTCTGATTGAAAATGGCGCATGAATGGCTGCCAGGTTTAGTTTTGAACTGATCCGTTTACAGTTTGTCTCAAGTGTTTGAGCTTTAAATGGGACAAGACGTCTTCCACCCGACGCCTAAAACACGGTGAGGCGGCGTTCTTCCAGTTAAACAATATGAACAGTGATGAACGCTACTGCATCTGCCTTTATAAACGTGTTATTTTTAATTTTACATTCAACAACCATTAAGTTTGAATTGAATTGGGCTCACATCAGTGTTGGAAGTAAACACAAACTGCCAAACTTACCCACAAAGCTTTATCATCTGTTGCTACACTTTGAAATCTTTACATCCATTTTAAAGTACATTTCTACTTTTGAATCTCTTGAGTGTGAACCCGATGCACTTTAAACCTGGAGGATGATCTGACCTCGCACCATCTGTAGTTTTTCAGACACTATTGATGTTTCTAATGAGTGGACATGATGTTACTGGACACTAAAACATATTTGGGCCTTGTATTACAGCTTTACTTGGCCGACATATGTCCATTGATCCCTAATGGTGAGGCTCAGGGGCCGGGGCCGGGGGGGGGTCACAGGGGCCCCCACAGACTGTAAATGCAAATGGACATCGCTAACCCCCAAGGAAGTGAGCATGGGTGCACTTCTGGCTACTCTCCTAGTTACTGTTTTTCTATTATTATTATTACTGTATTTTCCGCACTATAAGGAGCACCTAAAAGCCTTCAGTTTTCTCTAAAGCCGACAGTGCGACTTATAATCCGATGCTCCTTATATATGGATCAATATTGGTTAATCATGGTTACCGTAGTCACCACTGCTGTAGCTTCTCTTCTATGCTCCTGATAACGCAGTGCGTCCTGTACATGAAAACAGTTTTAAAATAGGACGTTCATTGAAGGTGCGACTTATAATCCGATGTGACTTATAGAGCGGAAAATACGGTACTTATTTTGCTGATTGGCAGCCTCGCTTCCGTCAGTCTGCCCCAGGGCAGCTGTGGCCACCACCAAGTGTGGAGTGAAAGAACAGTGAAGTGTAAAGAGCTTTGGGCGTCATGAAAGGCGCTGTATAAATGCCATGAATTATTATTTTACTTATGCAATATTTTTTCCGTACTCTCCCAGTTACTGTTTTTCTATTATTATTACTTATTTTATTTTATTCTTGCTGCACTTTCTTTCCTGTTCAAACTGTCTCTGCCTGGAGCTACTGTGGCAAGTAAATTTCTCCTATGTGAGACCCCCTTCCTCGTCATTTTGGTCTTAAATTCTTCGTATTAACCTGCACTACATGATCCTGGGGCTTTTATTTATTATTTTTGACTATTTTGTCTCCATATGGAAGTCAGAACTCGTGTTTAAGCGGACAGATCACATGACCTGTTGTGTTTCTAAGTGTTCAAATCAAACTCAGGTTTAAGTCTACTTAAGCCCCAGACAGTGCAGTGCCTACAGTTAGCATCACACCCCGGGGGATGCTGATGACGTCACACACTCTCCTCCTCTCACCCCTCCTCTCTTCTCCTCTCATCCTCTGTTCTCTTCTCCTCCCCTCTTTCTCTGTCTCTTCTCTTCTACCTTTCCTCCTCTCCTCCAATCTCACCTCTCCTCTTTTCTCCTTCTCTTCTCCCCTCCCGTCCCTTTCATCCTCTCCTCCTCTCTCTTTTCCTCTCCTCTTCTCTCCTCCCCCTCTCTTCTTCCCCTCTCCTCTCTTCTCCTTCCTTCTCTCCTCCTCCTCCTTCTCCTCTTTCCTCCCCTCCCTTCTCCTCTCCTCCCTCCTCTTCCCTTTCCTCTCCTCTCCTCCCTCTCTTCTTCTCCTCTCCTCTCTCTCTCCTCCTCTCTTCTCCCCTCCCGTTCCTTTCCTCATCTCCTCCTCCTCCTTTCTCCTCTCCCTTTTCCTCTCCTCCTCCCTCTCCACTCTTCTCCTCCTTCCTCTCTCCTCCTCCTCCCCCCTCTCCTCTCCTCTTTTCTCCTCCCCTCCTTCTCCTCTCCTCCCTCTTCTTCTCCCCTCTCCTCCCTCCTCTTACCCAATCCACACCTCCCCTCCTTTCTCCTCTCCCCCTCTCCTCTCCCCTCTCCTCTCCCCCTCCTTTCTCCTCTCCTCTCCTCTCCCCCTCTCCTCTCCACCTCCTTTCTCCTCTCCTCCTCTCCCCCTCTCCTCTTCCCCTCCTCCTCTCCTCTTCCCCTCCTTTCTCCTTTCTTCTCCTCTCGTCGGGCCCCTGCAGTTATCAATCAACTTTCCATTTTGTTTTGTGGCAGGAGACATCCCAAACACTGCTATTAGTGCCCTGCCCTTTGACCCCTGAGCTCGCCGGCCGCTGTCGCACTCGTCCGACCGTCGGATTAACGCCCCCCGGCATGTATCACATTCAGATGAGGAGAGGAGGAGAGAGGAGGGAAAGAAAGAAGGAGAGGAAGACTGGGGATCATGCAAACTGTGACCTGGACTTTTTCTGAAGACAAATCCCATCACGATATTCTCTGTACACAAACATTTGGTTTTATTAAAAGATTCAATTTAAGAGTTTGAAAAAAAAAAATCTGACTTTATTTTCTAGTTTGGCCATTTAATTTATTTATTTTTTACTTCCTTGTTGTAAATCACGTGGTCACACTACAGCGTTCTATAACATATTGTAAACTGAAGGTAAAACATGGACTTTTTGGTGCCTTTGAGAAATATTCCTGCAAAAACAATGAATGTGTTGAACTGATCCTGTCAAAAGTTCAGATCCACTGCTGTAAATTTTCTAGTAATAAACCCACATTTGTTGTATTTGAGTCCCTCCTGTCCTCGTATTTACTGTAAACTCTCTAAATTACTGCATAAATCCCAAAGCCATGAAAACAAAAGCACTTGTATGGAATCTGAAATATAAAATGTGAATGTATTCAGAAGTTCTCTATATTTGTATAATGCAGAATTTGCACATGCTGAGCCCTGTGAACATGAACTCTTACACCTCCAGTTATTGTTTATGCCGTTTGGGGAAAAAAAACACACACATTGTAAAGTCTAACGCAAACAGAAATGATTTGACAAATAGAAATATAAATGAATGTCTTCATTTTGTTGAAATCATGTATAAAGTATTAGAAAAAAACATGTTTTTTTCATTTTTTCAACGTTTGGACAGAATTCTCTCAGTGTGATGTCATCAGTGTGGGACTCTCTAAAATAAAACGACGTCAGACCTGGGCATTGTGCAGCTCCGGCCCAATTACAAAATAAACACTTTTCATTTGACCTCATGGACTAAAGCTGCATTGCTTTTATTTTAAAGGTGTTTTTTTTAATGACATTTTTGTAAGACGACCTCACTTTTTCATTGCTGAGTCATAACATAAACTCTTACCAGTCAAAACAATGACATTTACTGTTTTTTATGAAGAAATACAATTAACATTTTGCAGAAATAGTTTAGTGTTTTGGCCGTCCACAATATTTTCTGTTTCTCACGTGGCCCCATGGAAAAAGTATTACTCACACCTGGTCCACGTTCTGTCATTTTCAACACATTTTTCAGCTTTTCTTGCTGCTTAAATGACGCTGACACTGCTGCTTAAATGACACTTTAATGACGCTGACATTGATGCTTAAATGACACTTAAATGACATTGATGCTTAAATGACACTGCTGCTTAAATGACACTTAAATGACACTGCTGCTTAAATGACACTATTTGAGCTTTATTACGCATTGTGTGTTCTTATTTGTATCATACACAAGTTTACTGTACTTTTACTACAGGTATATGTGATGTTTTAGTCATGGTAGTAGTAGTAGTAGTAGCAGTAGTAGTAGTAGTAGTACTTTTACTACAGGTATATGTGATGTTTTAGTCATGGTAGTAGTAGTAGTAGTAGCAGTAGTAGTAGTAGTAGTACTTTTACTACAGGTATATGTGATGTTTTAGTCCTGGTGTTTATTGTCTTGTTTATCACATGTTTTATGTTCACTGTGGGCCTAGGGGGCGCTGCAATTTCAAATCCTGTGTGTGCAAAATGTGCATATGAGCTGTGTCCCAATTCCCAGAGTGTGGTTTGAAGAGTGTGCGTCACATCCGGCACGACGACTGCTGTCCCATTTCGTTTTTGTCCCATCTACAGTTAACACGCGTTCGCAGACCGCAGTCGTTTAAATGGAAATCGGGGCGTGGACCAAGCGTGTGAAAATGCACGCTTCGCACACTCATATCCCAGCATGCACCACGCACTACTTCTACAGGAGAAAATGGAGTCGGCGGCTGCTTCCCGTAGTTGCGAGACCTGTCCCATTTCGCAGACGGCCATGCGGTCCACGGAGTGCACTCAGGACTGAGCAAGGGTGCACTGGTCCCTTGCTCTATCGCGGTTCACTGTTCGTGGCCTCGCTTTTTCGTGGATTTTTTTTTTTTTTTTTAATAGTGTAACATTGTGTTCTGCGTCCTGATTGGCTAAGAGACTGTAGACCTTTGCCAATTGATAGATGGGGATGCGGGGGGACCGGGACCAGACTGGACCTAGACCAGGACCAGACCGGAACTAGACCAGGACTAAACGTGGACTAAACCAGGTCTAGACCAGGACTGGACCAGGACTAGACCAGAATTAAACCACCACGTGTCGCTCTTTGCTGGTTTCGTGCGGCAGGTTTGTGGCTCGGGCTGAGAGGACGCGGTCCGGGCGCCGCGGTTCGATCTCGTGCTCGCAGCCCCGGCGTACGCGCGGCCTCGCGCCGGTCGTGCTGCTCTGTCACGGATTTGACCACGATGAGGGGTCGTGTCAGTGCAGTGCCGTTGGATGAGTGCAGTGCTTCCTGCGGATCCAGTCACTCATGTCTCCGCTCCCGGAGCCGTGTCTCCCCCACACTTCACTATTAATACATTTTGTTGAAAATCTACGAAAGTTTAAGTGTTTAAATGAGAGAGAAATGTGAGAAAAGGTTAATTCCAGTGTGAGAAAAGTGTATAATGTGTGTGGTGAGGCGTTTACAGCCTTAAAACATGTAGAATAATTGTAAAATATAAAGTTGTCCGACTTCACGGATTTCTCTTATTGCGGGTTATTTGTGGAACTTAACCCCCGCGATAAACGAGGGATTACTGTGTACCGCCTTGACTGCAGTCTGAGCTCCCTTCAAACCACGCTCCGAACTGTGCACTCTGGGGATTGGGACACGGCTTATGGTTTTTGACAATATAACTGACTTTGAACTTTGAACTTTGTTCACAAACTGCTTCTTGATTTGTGAAAATATTTCATCATCATGAAAAACAACATCATTTATATTTACAACTGTTATTGTGTTTTTGATGAAGGAACAATTATGATGAGTTATAACGTGGTAGAAACTTGAAGAAAAATACTGATTTTCCATCCTCTTAAATTAAACCTCTTCACATTCATCTTTTTTCAGTGTTTAATCAAACAGCTAATGCTTTTATTTTGAAAATCTTATTGGTGATTTGTTAGTTTTTCTCTTTCTCTTAATACTCACTCGTTCCCTCGATCAGAAGCTCCTGTCCGTGACTTCCCAGTAAAGTCCTGGACAAGAACGGAGCAAAGTCCACGAAGATCTCCCTGAGCAACGGAGCGGCTTTCTCCAGTGCATGCTCCAGACGCTCGGAAATACTGCGGGAAAAACAACACTCAAAACTCCAACGTTTGGACTCACACTCTTATTCAGTGTTTGTTTAATCCTAAATATTGAATCATTCCATACTTGATTACATGATTAAAGCTTAATAAAAATAACTACTAATTGTTTTAATATATTTTTAAAGCCAAATCCTGAAATTTTCCGCCCTTTGCCCTGTGAAAAAATATTTAGTAAAGTTATTTTACTGGTTTTCTTTCATTAGTATTTAAATAATTCCATATACTTTCATATATTTGATGTCTTCTGTATCTAAAATGTAGAAACTAGTAAGAAAAAAAAGGAAAAAAATTAAAAACATAAACTTTACTTTTTTTTTGCATCGTCGATTCTAATGAAACAGTTCTGAATCAATGCAGAACCACCAATAATCTGGATTTTTGAAGTTTAATTGAAGTTTTTTGTGTATTTATGGAGAATTGTCATGTGGGACCATGGGTGACGTAGGCTTGTGGGCGGAGCCTCGTACAGAGTCTTATTGCTAACAGTAAGGAGAGTTTGAATAGGGCCCAGGAGAGATCGCTAGATTACTCAAACATGCATGGATGACTCTAAAACCTCTTCAGACATGAAGAAATGACATTATAACATGGTAGAAACCTTAAAAAAAGAAAGAAATAAAAAAGAATAATACCACTTGTAGATGTTAATTAACATTTCAGCCTGGAATGTTTCACAGTAGGGCATTAAACCCGTCTGTTTCCATGGAGACGAGCAGGCTAAAATACAGATCAGGCCGGTGGAGAGGCGGACCTGCTCTTAAAGCTTTTTCTGAGCAATAAAATCAACTCTGAAGCTGAATAAACATCTCCCTGAAGAAAATAAAAGTGGTGTACCCTCCACTAGAAAAGTTACACAATGTAGCTTTAATTTAAAAAATAAAATAAAATAGAAAAACATACACACTCCCAGCAACAAGGTGTTTGTTTGTGAAAGTGACTGTTTTAACATTATAATATGGTAGAAAGCTAAAAAATTAAATAAAATAATCAAAAAAAAAATAACTCAAACTTTATAAAATACAAAAACAAACGCACTTGTAGCGACAAAGTGTGTGTTTGCATATGAAAGTGTGTGTGTGCGTCAGGAGCAGATGATGGTGTTTGTGATGGATCACCTCATACTGGGGGGGGTGTTCTGGGTCACAGGGGACAGCGGCGGGACAGATGGAAGACTCGAACCGGCCGCATCCTGGACCGCTGCAGGAACAACAACAACAAATACACTTTATTAGTCTGATACGCACAAATGTAACACACACGCACTGTGTACTCAGACTCACATGCACATAAAATACATATACACACACAAAACATACACACAAATGCAAAACACACACAACACATACAGGGGGTCCTCGGGTTACGACGGTCTCGACTTACGCCGTTTCGTGGTTACGAACGCGCCCCCATTAAAAATATATATATATATATATATATTACGCGTCATTCCGTCTTACGCGGTTTAGCGTGGTAAGCGACGTAAACAAACGCGAACGGCGCACGGCGGAAGAATACGCTCTGTTGTGGTTGTAGGGAGAAGAAGACGGCCTCATGTGCGTGCCCAATGTGGGCGGAAGTACCTGATGTGGGCTCTGATCTGCTCCTATGAAAGCGGCAGTGATAACCAAGCAGCGTAGTGGTCTAATTATTGAGATGGAAAGGTTATTGGTGCTTTGGTTGGAAGATCAAAGGCAAAATCCGACTTACGACGAAATTCGGGTTACGACGCGTCTTAAAGGTCCCATGTCATGGTACTTCTTGATGCTTTTATATGGCTCCTTAATGGTTCCCTAATACTGTAAATGAATCCTTCTTCAAAATCAACACTCAGTGCATGAGAAACAGAGATAAGCTGAGAAAGAGTCATAAATATCTCTCAAACACTTTATTCTGGGCGTTGTTGCTTGAATGCAAATGAGGAGAAAAGAGATGGCCTATAGTAGAGGGTGGGGGCGTGGCCAAACTCTCCGCTCTCAGCTGATCCATTTCCGTGTTTTTGCACGGGGGGAGAGATTTGAAGTGTTCCATTGAAAAATAAACACATTTCCACAGAAAATAAAATTAAACCACTGCTGTTCAAAGGTCCAGAGGCTCAGATAAAGGACTTCCGAGCCTAGAAACACTCGGATGTGCCTCCAGGCAAATAAAAAAATGCATTTCGCATTGCCTAGCGCATTCACAGTCCAAACTCTCTGGGCGTGATTTACAGAGACGCTGAGTACAGACAGACGGGGGTGGAACTGCATTTGCATTTTTGCTTCATTGTGACGTCACATAGTTTCCTTGTTCAAAATCGCCCGTTTGAGTTGTTTTTTTCCTAACGCAGAAAAGGATCGTAAATGCTCAGTTTAGACATTTCGCAACTTTTAGCCATGGGGGGGGGGCCCTAAACAGGGTAGGGGAGCTCACATTAACGTTCAAAAACCACAGAAAGTGAAACTTTCATGCCATGGGACCTTTAAGAACGGATCAACGTCGTAACCCGAGGACCCCTTGTATACACACAGACTCATATGCACATAAAATACACAACATACACATACACACACATAAAACACACACACACACACACAACACAAGGCTGTGCGATAAAATAATGTTCTGTCCCATTCAAATGTTTGGTTTAGGGGGATTTATGGGTGACCAGGGCCAGCAGGGGGCGTAATTTTGTGTTTAGTGTGTGTGACTTATTGTGTTGTGTCATTGTGTTGTATCACTGTGTTGTATCAGTGTTGTATCATTGTGTTGTGTTGTGATGGAGAACAATACGTCTTTCTTATCAGTTTACACTATTTGGACGCGGCGGTGCTCGGGGAGGGTCGACGGCGTTTTCACAGGTTATGGTTTGATTTGACAGACAGCTGACGAGTTAAAGGGGATGAGGTGGAACTGACTGTGTGCTGCACGGACATCCCGCTGGAGGGTTCTACGTGGGTCTCTACGGCGGAATGTTCAGCAGTTACCAGGGAGACGACGCACACATGAGCCAACACTGTCGAACATGTTTTAAGATCGTCTGGAAACTCATCACAAACACACAAACTCTGCATATTTAAGCTGAGAAAACACCCTGTTCCACTTTGTGATGTCATGTGGTAATACAGGAAGAGCTCCACTGTGTTTTTAAACTCCACACACCTTCAGCAGAAACAGCTGGATGATTTTATCCAGGGAAATTGCCAATCTCTACTGAACAAAATGTAAAAAGTAGGGCTGTCAGTTTAATGCGTTAATTAGATTAATTAATTACACTGCAATTTAACGCATTAGAAAAATTAACGCAATTAATTATGAGCGGTAATTCAATGCACGCATTTTAAATTTGGCGTGCGGCGAGCAAATCGCTGCTCAGGTCTTTAAAGGGCAAGTTTATTTATAAAAAGATCAACAAGAACGCCGTGATTCACTCCCCCTGTTTTTCTTTTTCGGCGCCCCTTGTATTTCCCTCAGGTACCTTCAAGGCCCTTGTACCCAGTAGTGTTTGTTCCCGCGCCCACATCCCTCAATGTGTCTTCTGAGTACTTTGCCAACGTTATTGTGGTTTTAAAACATGTAACTTTAATAATAAAAGATCAAAAAATTTCCGATTTCCAAAGCTGCTCCAGCCTGACTGATCATTTGAACGATAAACACGTCCGGACAAGTTCCATCGTTACCAGTGCTAGAGCGAGCATGAGCACACTTCACCAAACCAACAAACCACCAAACCGACAAACCGACAAACCCACAAACCAACAAATCTCCAAACCAACAAACCACCAAACCGACAAAACGACAAACCAACAAACCGACAAACCACCAAACCGACAAAACGACAACCCACCAAACCACCAAACCGACAAACCAACAAACCAACAAACCGACAAACCACCAAACCACCAAACCGACAGACCACCAAACCAACAAACTGACAAACCACCAACCCAACAAACCCCCAAACCGACAAAACACCACGCCGACAAATTGACAAACCAACAGACCGACAAACCACCAAACCACCAAACCAACAAACTGACAAACCACCAAACCGACAAACCACCAAACCGACAAACCACCAAACCGACAAACCACCAAACCGACAAACCACCAAACCGACAAACCACCAAACCGACAAACCACCAAACCAACACACCAACAAACCACCAAACCGACAAACCACCAAACCACCAAACCGACAAACCGACAAACCACCAAACCGACAAACCACCAAACCGACAAACCAACAAACCGACAAACCAACAAACCACCAAACCGACAAACCACCAAACCACCAAACCAACAAACTGACAAACCACCAAACCGACAAACCACCAAACCGACAAACCACCAAACCGACAAACCACCAAACCACCAAACCAACAAACTGACAAACCACCAAACCGACAAACCACCAAACCGACAACCCACCAAACCACCAAACCAACAAACCGACAAACCAACAAACCGACAAACCAACAAACCACCAAACCGACAAACCACCAAACCACCAAACCAACAAACTGACAAACCACCAAACCGACAAACCACCAAACCGACAAACCACCAAACCGACAAACCACCAAACCACCAAACCAACAAACTGACAAACCACCATACGGACAAACCGACAAACGCTCGCAGAATTTGGGAAACGAATGAGCAAAACGACCACTTGAAAACTGACAAACTCAATCGCAAAGTGGGTTTGTTTGTTCGCTCCCTGATCGCTCACTCACAATCTCTCCATCTCTCTTAAAATGTGATCAATTACATTAATTAATTAATTACTTTTTTGTTTTGAGTCGTTCACCGGTTGGTAGTTCGATCTCTGGTTGGTAGTTCGATCTCTGGTTGGTTCGATCTCTGAGCAAAGCAAACAGCTACTGTACACTGAAGTTAAAGTAGGACAGACCACTTTACCCTTCTGAGCTGTTTTTCATGAGTGTTTCATTACGGGACTAAAAAGTGCTTTACGACTCCATTCAGACGGCGACTCCCTCAAACACCAGAGTCCATCTTTGATTGATCTGCCACTAAATCCACTCGCCTCCGACTCATAAACAAGCCTCTGCCCGGCTCAATATAGAGGAGCGTGTGTGAGCGTTTGTGTGTGTGCGAGGGGGCCGTCCGGGCCTGTTTTCCCAGCCCGGACGGTCTCGGAACGGGAATAACTCTTCAGGAATGACGGACGGAGGAATGCGTGTGTGGGCAGGTGTTTATCACATTGTGGGGACTGTATATATGTGGGGATTAGACTCCAAAGATCCCCCCTGTGATGTAAATCCTTAATTATTAGATCGACGACGTGGTTTAAAGGTAAAGATGGACTTTCTTCATGTAATGTACGGTAAGTAAATCATTATTATTTTACTTTTTTATTCTTTATTTAACCAGAAAAGTCCCACTGACATTTTGAGTCTCATTTTCATTAGAGTCCTGGACCCCATTATTACTTTTTATAACTTTCTTCATGTAACGCACTGTAAGTAAATTACTCTGGTCTACACTTTTTTGGACTCGATCTGCTGAGATAAAAGTGTCTAAATCTCATTTATATTGATAAGCTGAACTGAAAATCAATTGATAACTGCGCTGTACAGTCCAAACGTGCAATATTGTTTTCCAATACTCTCCTTGTTATTGTTTTATTATTATTACTTATTTTATTTTACTCTTGCTGCATGTACTTTTCTTTCTTGTTCAAACTGTCTCTGCCTGGAGCTACTGTGGCAAGTAAATTTCTCCTGCGTGAGATCAATAAAGTCTGATCTTATCTCTTATCTTAATGTATATAAGATATTTAATGATCGTTTTACATCAAAATTGCATCTGTTTATACAATAGATTTAGGCATTTCTGCTTAAAAATAATATTTATATTTTGAAAATATTTAACTTGCACTTCTTTATCCGTCAAGAAATAAACAGGAAATATCTGAAGACATCAGGTGCACACAATTTGGAGACATTTCTCTTATGTGAAATCAAAAATATTTGATGTTAAAGCTGTAGACATATGAAACTGAATGTATGTGATACACTGGACCTTCTGATAAAGTACAGCTTTTACATTATTTTGTATAAATTTCCTATTTTGACCCAATTCTATATCTTGGAAACTACAACCAATCAGCACTTCTGACTTACTTTTTCTTTATTAGTGACCGAAACCAAGGAAAATTCACTACTTTTGTTCTGGAAGCATTTTGCTTGTAGACCAGTGTTATTATTTTACTTTTTTATTCTTTATTTAACCAGAAAAACCCACTGACATTTTAAATCTCATTTTCATCACGGACCAAGAGGGGACCCGACTGTTCATGTTTTTATGCCTTATTTGACACCAGTCACTTCCTATTTTTTCTACCTATTTAGAATGTATTATTACATTTATATTTATATTATATTTACTCTTTGTTATTATATTGTGATGTGTGAGCTCCTGTGTCCAAATAATTTCCCTTGTGGATCAATAAAGTTTGTCTAAGATCAAGTTGAATGCTTTTGTTTACCTACAAAGACACAGGCAGAACATGCAAACGCCACACAGAAACGCCCTTCTTGGCCGGGAGTCGAACTCAGAATCTTGTTGCTGTGAGGCGAGAGTGCAGTGAGCTGACCGGACACGTCACAACAACATCACGTGACCCTGAGGAAGTCCGCAGGGAGCAGTCCAAACTGTCAGGTATGAAAACAAACCTAAAAACCTATTCACAAATTACCGGAAGACCAAAAGAACCTCACTGGACCAAATGAACCTCACTGGACCAAAAGAACCTCACTGGACCAAAAGAACCTCACTGGACCAAATGAACCTCACTGGACCAAATGAACCTCAGTGGACCAAAAGAACCTCACTGGACCAAAAGAACCTCACTGGACCAAATGAACCTCACTGGACCAAAAGAACCTCACTGGACCAAAAGAACCTCACTGGACCAAATGAACCTCACTGGACCAAAAGAACCTCACTGGACCAAATGAACCTCACTGGACCAAATGAACCTCACTGGACTAAAAGAACCTCACTGGACTAAAAGAACCTCACTGGACTAAAAGAACCTCACTGGACCAAATGAACCTCACTGGACCAAAAGAACCTCACTGGACTAAATGAACCTCAGTGGACCAAAAGAACCTCACTGGACTAAATGAACCTCAGTGGACCAAAAGAACCTCACTGGACCAAAAGAACCTCACTGGACTAAAAGAACCTCACTGGACTAAAAGAACCTCAGTGGACCAAAAGAACCTCACTGGACTAAAAGAACCTCACTGGACTAGAGGTTGGCATATTTGACAAACCCTTTTAGGACATCGTACCTGGAAAAATTGGAGCCCAGAACCTTGTTGCTGTGAGGCGAGGCGACTAACCGCAAGCTAATTTAGCCCGAGTACAGAAAGTATTGGAAAAAGAGCTAGTGCAGGGGTCGGCAACCTTTACCACTCACAGAGCCGTTTGGAGCCGTTTGGAGCCGTTTCACACAGTAAAGAAAACACTGGGAGCCACAAAACACTTTGGAAATTTAAAATGAAATAACGCTGCAGATAACAGCTTTTTTTTTGGCTTTGTGACATTTTGAAAATGAATGAACTAAAATAAAATACATTTTAATTAAATACACTGGTCCCTCGATATATCGTGGTTCACTTTTCGTGGCCTCGCTGTTTCGTGGATTTTTTTATTCCAGTTTTTTTTTTTAAGTGTATCAACGCACATTCCTGCGTCCTGATTGGCTGAGGGACTGTCGACCTTTGCTGATTCGTCCTTCTCCTCCGTGTCTCCTGTACAGAATGTGTTCAGTTTGTCAGATTTATATAAATGTTGGATCGCAGTGTGACTCTGAAGTGCTGTATGTTTGTTTCTCCCCGACAAAACCCGCCACAGCGACGCGGCGCCAGGACGAAGAGGCTCGGTCAGAAGAACTGTGAAATACACTTTGGTTTCGTTCTATAATACTGTGGCTTTTTTGTTGAAAATCTATAAAAGTTTGAGTGTTTAAACTAGAGAGAAATGTGAGAAAAGGTTAATTCCAGTGTGAGAAAAGTGTAGCATGTGTGTGGTGAGGCGTTTACAGCCTTAAAACATGGAGAAGAATTGTAAAATATAAAGCTGACGACTTTGCGGATTTCGCTTATTGTGGTTATTTTTAGAGTAACCGCCGTGATAAACGAGGGGCCGCTGTACTGAGGGGTCAAAGAGCCGCATGTGGCTCCGGAGCCGCGGGTTGCCGACCCCTGAGCTGGTGTTTTGTCGTTATGCTAGTTGTTGTTGTTGTTGTTGTTGTTGGAGTTCTGAGTTTAGAGAAGTTATTATTAAACTGTCAAAGTAAGAAACTCCAGGATTGGAAGTCAATATAATGTCCCCAAGAAGCACAGAAACCCGACTGAAAAGCCTGTGAGCGCGCGAGGTGTTAAACGGCTCCATGTGACCAGGGCCCTCTCCAGCTCAAGTAGCTCCTTCAAACAAAGAGGAGTAAATGAACTGCTCCATTAGTCCTCCCACCGCCGCTAAAAACACACAGGGCCCAGAAGCTGTTTACTCTGCGCCGCCGCCTCACAGAGGCGTGTGGTCGCTGCACCATCACCAGCACCGACCACAGGCTGAAACACCGAGCTGTCCCGGGGTTTACGGGGAGCAGGAGGCAGATTCTAAGAAGGTAAAACACCGAGCAGTCCCGGGGTTTACGGGGAGCAGGAGGCAGATTCTAAGAAGGTAAAACACGGAGCTGTCCCGGGGTTTACAGGGAGCGAGAGGCAGATTTTAAGAAGGTAAAACACGGAGCTGTCCCGGGGTTTATGGGGAGCAGGAGGCAGATTCTAAGAAGGTAAAACACGGAGCTGTCCCGGGGTTTACGGGGAGCAGGAGGCAGATTCTAAGTAGGTAAAACACGGAGCTGTCCCGGGGTTTACAGGGAGCGAGAGGCAGATTTTAAGAAGGTAAAACATGGAGCTGTCCCGGGGTTTACAGGGAGCGAGAGGCAGATTTTAAGAAGGTAAAACACGGAGCTGTCCCGGGGTTTACAGGGAGCGAGAGGCAGATTTTAAGAAGGTAAAACATGGAGCTGTCCCGGGGTTTACAGGGAGCAGGAGGCAGATTCTAAGAAGCTAAAACACAGAGTTGTCCGAGAATTTACAGGGAGCAGGAGGCAGATCTTAAAAAGCTACAAGGGGCTAGTTAATGCTTCAAAACCTACACAAGACCTCAATATAAAAAAAGATCAAGTATACAGTATAACAGGGAGTGGACCAACATTCCACAGGCCACAACTGACAATCTGATAAACTCTATGTGAAGAAGATGTGTTGCACTGCATGAGGCAAATGGTGGTCACACCAGATACTGACTGGTTCTGAGTCCCCACACCCCCAATAAAGCAAAAAAATGCACATTTCGGGGTGTCCTTTTATTGTGGGCAGTCTGGGGCGCACCTGTGCACTGGTCATGATGTTGGATCGGCATCTTGATGTGGCGCACCTGTGAGGTGGGGTGGATTGTCTCGGCGGGGCAGAGGTGCTCGCTGTCACACATTTGGACAGATTTGTGAACAATGTTTGAGAGAAATGGTAGTGTTGTGTATCTGGAGTGAATTTTGGATCTTTGGGTTCCATCTCAGGAAAAATGGGAGCAAAAACAAAAGTGTTGCGTTTATATTTTTGTTGAGTGTATATATATATATATATATATATATACACTGTATATATATATATATATATATATATATATATATACACTGTATATATATATATATATATATATATATATACACTGTATATGTATATATATATATATATATATATATATACAGTATATATATATATATATATATATATATATATATATATATACACTGTATATATATATATATATATATATATATATATACACTGTATATGTATATATATATATATATATATATATATATACACTGTATATATATATATATATATATATATATATATATATATATATATATATATATATATATATATATATATATATATATATATATATATATATACAGTGTATATATATATATATATATATATATATACATATACAGTGTATATATATATATATATATATATATATATATACAGTGTATATATATATATATATATATATATATATATATATATATATATATATATATATATATATATATATATATATATATATATATATATATATATATATATATAGGTTCAATATCACGCAAAATGGACTCATTTGAGCTTTAAGTCATGTTATAATGCTCAGTTTTCATTTTTATCATTATAACCTTATCAGAGACATACCTGGAGTTTTGTTTTGTTTCACCCATGTTTGAGTAACAGAGCTCAAAACGCTCTGTTCCACCTTGTGATGTCATGAAGTGGTAATTTTCTAGTTAAAGGAGAAGCAGAGACTCCTTTTGCCATGGATTCTATCTGGACGACTGAGCGATTCTGCACATTCCTAGTGAACAGCTCCTTTTTTTCCATTTGTTCAGTAAAGATTGGACACATTGGAGCACTTCCTGTATTACCACATGACATCACAAGGTGGAACTCAGCCTAAATTCGCTGGGTTTGTGAGTTAAACATGTGTGAATGAAACAAAACTCAACTCCAGATCTGTTTGTGATGAGGAAACAACATTAAAACATAAATCATGAAATACCGTAGAACAGGCCCTTTTTAAGTTCTGAGATATCCTCTTAAACTGCAGTACACTTGAAGTACACTTGAAGTACCTGAATATTTCATACAGTAGTCGCCCATGTCAAAGTAAACTAATCCCACGGGTCTCCGGGGGGCCGACACTCATCAGCTCGTAGTGTTATCAGTGTGTGTGTGCACTGACCAGCTGCAGGGTCTGCGGGCGAGCTCTGGGACGCTTCAGTCGCAGATACCACGGACACGCTCTCCAGAGGCGCACCCCCAGACACCGAGGCAGGGGCGGAGGGGGCGGCGGGGGCGGTGGGGGCAGCGGGGGCGGCGGGGGCGGCGGGGGCAGGGGCCGGGGGCAGTCCTGGCTTCTTTGAGGCAACAACAACACTTCTGTAAAGAGATAAAAAAGAGATAAGTCAGATCAGGCGCCATCTTCAATTGTAATGTAAAGATTATTACGTAGGTGAGTTTATAACGAGCTTTAAAGGTCCCGTGGGAGCTTTAAGTCATACCCAGGTTTTGTTTCCTCTGTTATTAGTCTGTCTACATGTCCAGAGCTCAAAATTAACCTTGAGTGATGCAGAAAAGAGGGAGCCACTGTCTGTGCCAATGTTCATGTAGGTTTTATGTATGTTTATGCTTTTTTCAGGAACCGGTCCAATAACTTGGCCTTAGTGTGCTCGCCGATGCTGATACCGATACCAGTCCGATACCACATAGTGTGAAGAAGTCGACTAAGGCTGCGTCCCATTTCTCTGTCTTACCCCTTCGTCTTACCCCTACCCCTTGGTTTTGCTCGTTCATGTGAGGGTGAGGGGTGTCCCGATTCTAATTTTGATCAAGGGCTCGGGCCACGACCTCGGGCTACATACCCCTTGAAACGAAGGGGTACGACTACAAGCTCAGGCAGGTTTTGGGATCAGGATGGCAGCGTCACATGGACCAGCCAAGGAGTCTCATAAATGTATTTTCAGCAGTTGTAATTATCGATTAACAGTTTAGCAGGTTTACAATTATGACGCTTATGTTCTACGTTACTTTTACTGAACTGTTGTTGAGGTTTTAATTGTAGTGACGTCTGTTTAGCCGACGTTATTGTTTTCATCAAACTTTCATGTATAAACAAACTAGTTTTTTGTGGAGCTGAGGTACCTGATAATCCTCGACATTTGTTTACGTTTGTTTGCGTCAGTTGTTGTCGCCTCTGTAGACGTAGCAGCTCAGGTAGAGGCGAGGGACGATGACGCAAACGGTAATCGAGTGGCGTCCCATTTCTTAGGGGAACATTTGTACCCCGAGCCCTCTCAGCTCGGTATCGAGGGGCAAGACAAAGACGTAGATAAAGGGGAAGGGGTAAGACAGAGGAATGGGACGCAGCCTAAGGTTAATCGATTTTGTTACAGTACAAAAGCAATAAACAAAGTTGCTAAAAAGCTAAAATCTGTAAAGAAAATCTAAAAGAGTAAATCTGAGGTAGAGAACTAAGTGTTAAGAGACAAATATATCATGATTTTGAGCATAAGTCGTACTGATTTACACACTTTTCTTTTCTAATTTGTTACTTTCCAGCACAGTGTGTGGATAAAAAGACGCTCATAAACAAAGTCGCTGAACAGACTAAAGGCTAAATCAAGGCAACAAAAAGCAAACACAAATGTCTTTTCTGTTATTATCAGCGCGTTTTAAGAGTCTGTAGAGTAATATCTGAGCAAGACTTGCAATAACCTGGATAACCGATGTGTAGGACCAGCTCATAGAGGACTTTTTTGCATTTTATTTGAATCTTTTTGCACTATTTTTGTTGTTGTTGTAAATGACATCCAAAAAACAATCTCACACACACTGATGTCCGTGCAGCTTTCAGCACTCTCAGCATTTTACAAATTGCACATTCTAGCTCAAACGTTCCTTCTTGTTGGAGGAGTATATGCCTGTATGTTCTCTGTCTGTTTATTGCTGATGCCCGTGTACACTTCATGTCCTTGAGTGTAGCTGTGTGCATGTGTCTGTGTTTTTGGTTAAATTGCACATTTTAGTCTTTAGTTAAATTGCATATTTTTAGTTAAATTGCATATTTTTAGTTAAATTGCACATTTGGAGTCTGGTGAATGCAATTTCAGTCCTCTGTGTAATGTCTTTGACATAGTAAATTGACAATAAAGTACACTTTGAACTTTGAACACTATTTTTTTTCTATACTGTGGTGTAAATATCCTGCTTAAAGGAAAATTAACATTTTTTTTTTACAATCTGAGCCTTCTTTCGGCAATAAAACAAGTAGTTTTACTCACCCATAGCAGTTTGGTGTCAATTGGAGCAGTATCGCAGAACTTATGTTGAACTGTTCTGTTCTACTAATGATCCCGTATCCGTTAGCGTGAGTGCTCAGGGCATTACTTTGCGGTGTCCAAATAACACAAACTTTAGCACTTTTCAAATCACAGAAGATCACTGTGTCAGGGTAGACTTTTAGTGGATTCCAAAACGGCCTGAAACCCGATATCCAGCTATAGTTTCATTTGATGACGTCATCAGAGAGGACAGTGCGCATGCGTGAACTCAGCTGTTTTGTAAACACCGCTAGTCCGAAAGAAGCTAACACCGCTCTGAACTTTACTTTACTGTTGCGATATCGGGTTTCAGGCCGTTTTGGAATCTACTAAAAGTCTACGCTGACACAGCGATCTCCTGTGATTTGAAAAGTGCTAAAGTTTGTGTTATTTGGACACCGCAAAGTAATGCCCCGAGCACTCACGCTAACGGATACGGGATCATTAGTAGAACAGAACGGCTCAACATAAGTTCTGCGATACTGCTCCAATTGACACCAAACTGCTATGGGTGAGTAAAACTACTTGTTTTATTGCCGAAAGAAGGCTCAGATTGTAAAAAAACGTTACTTTTCCTTTAAATGTCTGCACTGAAGTGAGATGCTTTCAGTCTCACTGTGAGTATGTATGATGTAAACTGTAAAAATTCTATTCTATTCTAGGGAAATGTATCCTTTGCATTTGACCCATCCTTCTGGAGCAGTGGGCAGCTCATGGAGACGCCCGGGAACCATCTCCATGATCCTAATTCTAGGCTTGGTCAGGACCTGAGCTGGAGGATTTTTAACCTATGGAGCGTGTTTTTGGGTTGTTGGCGGAAATGGGAGTCCCCGGAGGAAACCCACCCACACACGGGGAGAACATGCAAACTCCACACAGAAAGACCCAGGCCACCTTCCCGCCTCTGTTCCACCTTGTGATGTCATGAAGCTGCTACCTTCTGCCTTTCGTTCAGTAGAAATCAACAATTCCAGGACTGAAATCATCCACATGATTCTACTGAAGGTGTGTGGAGTTTAAAAACACAGCGAAGCACTTCCTGTATTACCACATGACATCACCAAGTATTTTAAGAGAGAGAAGAAGTCGTGCGAATGAAACAAAACAACTGTTTTTGATGAGGAAACAGTGTTATAACCGATGAGAAAATAGCGAGTCCAGTATTATGGGCCCTTTAAGTGAGTCCAGTGAAATCCACTGACAGCTGGATTGAATGTTTACACAGTGGTCATCGGGTCAGGATAGCGCTCCCTCTTTAGATGTCCGTCTGTAAAAGTAACAGGAAGTGCTTGGTGCCGCTGGGTTGAGTTCCCAGCGGGTGCACAGCAGCTGGAGCAGAGGCTGGGCTCTGATAAGCCGTCATCTCAAACCAGGGCTCTGACAGACCACTGGGCCTATCAGCGGCAGAAGGGCCCTGCTTATCGGCGCTGACACGAGAGGAGCGCACTCGCAAACGCAAACTAAAGACGGCATCAGGAAAAGAAAAAAGGAAAACAAAGAGTCTATGGTTTCTAAAAAAAGGGACATGACAACAGCAGCGCAGGCGTTACATCTTCCGCCAACTTGACGCCAAACAAGCTTCAAATTGGCACTAAAGTTTCCAAAAAATGACTAAAAGATGACACTTAACTGACCTCGCCCCAGTGTTTGTTCCTTGTTGTAAAGCGCTTTGGAGTGTCTCAAAGGTCTGAATAAAAATGTGACCACAACAGGATTTAGTAGCAAAAGAAAGTGGACATAATGTTTAGTTCCACTTTTAAAATCAAAATTAAATAACCAGTGGAATAATCAAACTTAATAGGTGTGGGTTAATTTTTTTTTTTCTTCTTCACACTCCACTGCAAAATGTTTTTCTGATTTTACTACTTATAGGTATGTCCATCCATCCATCTTCTTCCGCTTTTCCATTTTGGGCAAAAGGAACATTTTATAAACTACTGACAACATTTCCCCCAAATTCCAAATAAAAATATGATTATTATTATTAATATTATTTGCAGAAAATGACAAATGGTGAAAATAACAAAAAAGATCCATGTTTTCAGAGCTCAAACGATGCAAAGAAACAAGATCAAATTCATTTTAAAACAACATAATACTAATGTTTACACTTAAGAAGAGTTCACAAATCAATATTTGGTGCAATAACCCTTATTTTGAATCACAGCTTTCATGTGTCTCATGTTCTCCACAAGTCTGTACATTGTTCTTGAGTCCTAGTTTAGACCTGGTTTAGTCCTGGTTTATCCCTGTTCAGTCCAAGTTTAGGCCTGGTTTAATCCTAGTTTATTCCTGGTTTAGTCTTGGTTCAGACCTGGTTTAGTCCTGGTTTAGTCCTGGTTTAGTCCCTGTTTTAACCTGGTTTAGTCTTGTTTCAGACCTGGTTTAGTCCTAGTTTAGTCCTGGTTTAGTCCCTGTTTTAACCTGGTTTAGTCCTGGTTTAGACCTGGTTTAGTCTTGTTTCAGACCTGGTTTAGTCCCAGTCTTTCACATTGTTCTTGGGTGACTTTATTCCACTCCTGGTTGAACTGAAGTAGCTCAGCTTTGTGTTTGTGTTGTGGAATGGCTGTGACACATGTAGAGATGCTGATTTCAGAACAAAATGCAGTGTTCTCTTATGCTTTTTCCAGAGCTGTATGCATGTATATGCTTATTTTTTCCTCTCTCGACATAAACTCGTAATAAAAACAAATCATAAATGTTTGGTCGAATAAGACCCCATCGCCTAAAGGACTGCAGCTCTGTGGGTTTTCTGGAGAACCTGGTGTTGAAAAAGACATTCTTACACTTGGTGAGGAGGGTAAGAGAACGGGGTGAGGGGGCACCCCGCGGAGCAGACGCTCAGACCTGGCCTCACTATCAAAGGCTGTAGATTTAAAGCAGCTGATCTGCTCTATTAACAGTTGCAGAGAATGTAAAAGTGTGACAGGTGAGCAGAGCTGATCTATGGGACAGGACAGGGCCAGAGGGCAGACAGGCGCTGTGACAGGCGCTGTGACAGGCGCTGTGACGCATCCAGTCAATCCTCTGTCTTCTTAAATACGACGTCTAGTACTGCTCATCAGTAAGATATGTGTGTGCGCAACTCTTCAGGTACACAGGGTTTTTATATACATATAATTTAACAATATGTTTAAGAGCCTAGAATTATGTTTGAGGAAAAAATGTATTCTAAAACTGGACAGCTAACCATAAACATGTATGAACAGACTAGATGACACTGCTGCTTAAATGACACTGACACTGCTGCTTAAATTAGGTTTATTAGGCTCCACATGTGTGTTTTTCCTATTTGTATTATATACAAGTTTACTGTACTTTTGCTACAGGTATATGTGATGTTTAAGTCATACAGCTCTGGAAAAAATAAACACCACTGCATTTTGTTCTGAAATCAGCATCTCTACATGTGTTACAGCCATTCCATTCCACAACACAAACACAAAGCTGAGCTACTTCAGTTCTTGCACCAGGAGTGGAATAAAGTCACCCAAGAACAATGTGAAAGACTGGGACTAAACCAGGTCTGAACCAAGACTAAACCAGGTCTAAACTAGGACTAAACCAGGACTAAACCAGGACTAAACCAGGTCTGAACCAGGACTAAACCAGGTCTAAACCAGGTTAAAACAGGGACTAAACCAGGACTAAACTAGGATTAAACCCGGTCTGAACCAGGACTAAAGCAGGTCTAAACTAGAACTAAACCAGATCTGAACTAAATCAGGGATGAACCAGGACTAAACCAGGAATAAACTAGGATTAAACCAGGCCTAAACTTGGACTGAACAGGGATAAACCAGGACTAAACCAGGTCTAAACTAGGACTAAACCAGGTCTAAACCAGGTCTGAACCAAGACTAAACCAGGTCTAAACTAGGATTAAACCAGATCTGAACTAGGACCCAAGAACAATGTACAGACTTGTGGAGAACATGAGACACATGAAATCTGTGATTAAAAATAAGGGTTATTGCACCAAATATTGATTTGTGAACTCTTCTTAAGTGTAAACATTAGTATTATGTTGTTTTAAAATGAATTTGATCTTGTTTCTTTGCTTTGTTTGAGCTCTGAAAACATGGATCTTTTTGTTATTTTCACCATTTGTCATTTTCTGCATTTTTTAATGCTCTAAACGATCATATTTTTATTTGGAATTTGGGGGAAATGTTGTCAGTAGTTTATAGACTAAAACAAAAATGTTCCTTTTGCCCAAACACAAACCTATAAGTGGTAAAATCAGAAAAACTGATCATTTTGCAGTGGTCTCTTATTTTTTTCCCAGAGCTGTACGAGATGTTTTAGTCCTGGTGTTTATTGTCTTGTTTATGTTCACTGTGGGCCTAGGGGGCGCTGCAATTTCAAATCCTGTGTGTGCCACCTGTACATATGGTTTTGAATAAAGCTGACTTTGAACAGAATGGAATCAGAGGTCGTTGTGAGCTTTAAGCCTCTTCATTTCGTTTCGTTTTCGTTTCAGTCTCTCACCTTTGAGTAATTTTGGTTTAAAAGTCTGCAGGGTTTATCTGTTAAACATGTACAAATTTAAAAAAAACAACACACAACTCCATGTATGTTGTAATGTGACAAGGAAACCAAAAAAAGACATCAGATCAGATCAGGCCTAATCCGAGCCCTTTAAATAAGTGAAGATATGGAAATGTGTGTGTAAAGGAGCACGTGAATGTGTCCAGAACGAGCCTCTAACATCTCTCTGCTCCGGCTTTGGCCTCTACGTTTGCCCATTGAATTATTCAGCAGGTCATTAGCCACACTTATCACGAGTGGGCCGCTCCGGTCCATTCATCAGAGCGTCAACAGAGCCCCCCGTACGCCCCCCAATCCGAAAAACACCCCTTAAACCCTCCCTGAAGCGGAGCACGAGAACGCACCAGCCTTAATTATTCAGGAGGCTTCAACCTGCAGCCGATGAAAGCCGTAAACAGAGGTTCTGGTAATCTGCTGCTATTTTAGGCAAAGTGAGTGAGAAGGAGTGTGTCAAATCCAAGGGGCAGTGAATAGAATAGATGATATTCAAAAGGTCCGACAGTAGACATCATGGACTCTTGTTATGATGTAGTATAACCTCCTCAAAAACACACCTGGACTTGTGTTTTGTTTCAATCACATCATCTTTTAATATCATCTCAAGGCTCAAAATGCTCTGTTGCACCTTGTGATGTCATGATGATGCGGTAGTTTTCAAGTTAAAAGCTGCGTTTTACCTTTAGTTCAGTAGAGTTTGGCGATTCCAGGGCGGCAATCATCGAAATGATTCTAGTGAAGGTGTGTGGAGTTTAAAAACACAGTGGAATAGAGCATTTTGAGCTTTGGAGATGTAGACCAATAATAATAAAGAATTACTCGTGAAACAAAATATAACATGTACATAGCACATAGTCTATATTTGTCATAGTGTATATTCTGTAAAGACTCACTGCGGTCACATGGGAGGATCGGATTGGATTTCTCCAAATCCGATCCTGTTACTCGGCGGGTGGTCTGTCCTATAATCCAAGTCGTGTAATGGGATAATGGTCAGCGACCTGGCCGGCTCCGCTACGTGGTGCTGTCGTCCAACTACTTCAATAAAAACACAATAAACTATGTGGCGTATACAAAGATGTCGCTCGAGGAGTTTGCCGGAGCAGCGTTGGTGTACGTGTTGTGCGTTCTTTCTTCGCAGCCATGATTTCGTCTGACTTTTCTGGCAACAATCGCTACTTATGACGGCGTCAACGCCTCCTGCCACTTCCGGGTGAAATCCCTGGCGAAAATCCCGCGCATGCGCAGTACACCAATCCAATCCGATATCGTGCACAAGGCGGCACCGAGCGGATTACTATGGGCCTAAGCCAGGGGTTCCAATCGGATTCTGGAAACCAATCCCTGTACAATCCTTTGCCTGTGCACATGAATCTGATACGATCCCAATCAGTTTACACTCGTCCATGTGCACGTACTGATTGTTTCTATTTCATTATATATATATTAGGGCTGTCAAACGATTAATTTTCTTGATCGCAACTAATCTCAGAAATGTCATAGTTAATTGCGATTAATCGTGATTTATTTTGCATGTTTAAAATTGATATCTTGCAGTAAGACCGTTCGAATCTAAAGTTAAACTCACAATGCAAAGTATTTCTCACCATTTTTTTTATTTCAAAAAAGTGCAGAGAAAGGAAAAAGTAACAATGAACCAGTAATAGTGCTTACTTTGAGAAATTGTAAATAAATGATTGAAGCCCGCTCGAGCTGCCTACGGATGCGTAGAAGGAACAAAATACTAGCAAACTCAAAATAGCGCGTTTAACCGACAATGAGTTTAATTAATACAACCAAATGAGCTGCATATGGATGGTAGAATTGCGGAAAATGCTGGCAAACTCTGATCGGGATTAAAAAAATTGTTTGCGATCATAACTCTAATCGCGATTAATCGCGATTAACGCGTTAATATTCCCAGCCCTAATATATATATATATATATATATATATATATTTTTTTTTTTACATGCTTCTCTTGATCTTATTTATCCATTTTAATTTTTTTGCATCCATTGTGGGCAGCAAAGTAAGAATTTCATTTTTTTGGTACAAGGAAGCATGTTTCTTTACTGTGCATATGACAATAAAATCTTTGAATCTTTGAATAACTCGACTAACCAGGTCTGTTTTTGAGGAGGAAACAACATTAAAGATTCAAAGCTTTTATCGTCATAGGCGCAGTAAAGAAACACAATGAAATTCTTACTTTATACATTATAACATGACTTAAAGCTCACAAGAGTCACTTTTGCATAATACAGGACATTTAAACCTAAAAACGTCGGACTTTACAGTATTTTTATCTTTACTAGTACAGTTTTTATCTTGTAAAAATGCACGAGTCCGTGTATGAATCAGGCGTTCTGTTGAAGAAAAGAAGGAATATCCCAGTTTAGCTCTGACCTTGTTTTGTGGAGGAGGACGGGGACTTCCAGCAGAGCTTTCATCTCCACTTTCACTTTGTTCACTTTTGCGTTGCTCTGCACTTTACTCAGAACTTGCAAGTCTCTCAGGCAAAGTCACTTTCAAATTAAATACAGGGGCCGGATCGGGGATCGGCTCCAAGATATTAGATTTAAGCGGATATTCTGGTTGGATTTTGGCCTAGAACGTCTCAAAATGTTTAAATTTTATGCATACAGACCTCTTTAGTCGTGATGTGAAGGATAAATAACAGTCATGCAACATAACTGGAGCTCTTGTGTAATAAATTAACTTTGTTTTAAAGAAATACGTGTAATTTTCTGTCCCTACACTGGTATCAGTATAGGGACAGTGAATGAGAGAAAACACAACTCCAGGTATGTTTTTGAGGAGAAAACAACATTATACTTCTTATTCTTATTATATTTCATTCCATATTGCTCTGTTCCACCTTGTGATGTCACGTGGTAATACAGGAAGTGCTCCAGTGTGTTTTTTTTTAAGGAAAAGTAACGTTTTTTACAATCTGAGCCTTATTTCGGTAATAAAACAGGTTGTTTTACTCACCCATAGCACTTTGGTGTCATATGGAGCATTTCCAGAGATGTTTTAGTTTAGTGTTAGGCTAACGCCGTTAGCCTTATTTCGGTAATAAATAAGGCCCGTGCGGGCTCCAAATAACACAAACTTTAGCACTTTTCAAATCATAGAAGCTCGATGTCTTTAGTCTACGATTTCGTTTGAATCAAAAGTGGCCTGTAATCCGATATTTATCCATAGTTTCGAGTAGATGAGGACGCCAGTGCGCATGTGGGGACTGTGCTCTCAGCTCCCGGGACCCAAACATGAAACGCAAAGCTGTAAACTATGGATAAATCTGGGATTACAGGACACTTTTGACCACACGAAATCGTAGACTAAGACATCGAGCTTCTATGATTTGAAAAGTGCTAAAGTTTGTGTTATTTGGAGCCCGCACAGGGCATATTACATGCTCGGGGAATGCCCCGAGCTATGGCTATAAGTCGCGCTAGGCTAACGGCGTTAGCCTAACGCTAATCTAAAACATCTCTGGAAATGCTCCATATGACACCAAAGTGCTATGGGTGAGTAAAACAACTTGTTTTATTACCAAAATAAGGCTCAAATTGTAAAAAACTTTACTTTTCCTTTAAACTCTTAAACACTTTCACTAGAATTATCTGGAAAATTTCAGCCGTTAGAGTTGCCAATCTGCTCCGAGGTAAAGGTAAACTCCCTCTTCACAGCATTTTGAGCTTTGAAAGATTGTGTGAATGAAAGAAAACACAACTCCAGGCATGTTTTTTGATGAAAATACAACATTAAAACACACAGTAGATCAGAAAATACCGTAAAATATCACCTTTAAAAACATCAGGTGTATTTTCTGCAGCTGAACTCCCACAGACCCCAAAGCGTTAAAGTGAAAGAAGGAAAACCGTCTGTGTTTGAAAAGGCCGTCACCATTAACAACAGGACTTATCACATCATCTTCCTTCACACGCGTTTAGCCTCCGCAGCTAGGAATGCTAACAACTTCTCCGTGTACGCCGGCCCGTCCAGCGCTCGCACATTCTACTGTCTAAATCACGGGCTTGCACAATGACAATGTTTAGCTCTGGTTAGCATCAGCAAACATTCTCCGACTGGCTGTCAAAACAGGGGCATAGCTCAGAAACGGACGGGAGGTAGCGAGCAGGTTTGCACGAGCAAAATAAATCAGTGCGGCTACTTCACCCCCTGACCCACCCCCGGGTTTTATCTGGGGGATCTGCGCTTTTCCATGCACTCCACTCGTAAATTCAGCCGTAGAGGTGCTGTGTTATGGCAGGGGAAGAGTTACTGGTCGGGGGGAGACGCTAAATAGTGATTAAGACAATATACAACAGAATAAATAAGGCTGGAGGCCAGAGATGCCGCCTGATAAGAGGAGATAACGTCGTGTTTATGGACTGTCACGCCCTGCGGTTGGACAGTTATGGAAGTTTAATGAAGTTTAAGGTGCAAAAAATGGAAAAATGATGGAACGCTAAATATGGGGTGCACGTTTTGAAAGGTGGACGGTCTGTCAAATGCTTTTCTCCACAGAATCATTGCTCAGACCTTTCGATCTTCACGGTGTTCAGACCAGACCAAGTTACAGGTCAGATCTGTGGAAGGGCAACCCCACTCTCCCAACTTTTCAAGGTATTTTTGAGCAATTAAACCAGCTGTCATTAATAAACACTGTGGAACATTCCAGGCAGAACGATGACGCGACAACATCTCCACGGAGAAAAGCATTTAGCGGAACCTTCCCCAGAAAAGTCACATAACACTGGTCTGCAAGCAAAATGCTTCCGGAACAAAAGTAGTGTCATTTTTCTGGGTTTAGGTCACTAATAAAGAAAATAAGTCAGAAGTGCTGATTGGCTTTAGTTTCCAAGATATAGTACTGGGTCAAAATAGGAAATTTATGCAAAATAAGATAAAAACGGTCGTTTATCAGAAGGTCCAGTGTGTCTGAAAGTGTCTGCACATTCACATTCACTTTAATATGTCTACAGTTTTAACATATATTAATATATATAATGTATATATTATTATTATATCATTACATATCTTGAATACATTATCTAACCAGCAGTTTTCAATTGATTTTCAGTTCATCTTATCAATATAAATGAGATTTAGCCACTTTTATCTCGGAAGCAGATCGAGTCCAAAAGTTTGTAGACCAGTGTTATGTGCCTTTAACCAGAATATTTGAATAATGTGAATGTCAACGGTTGTGTCCTTAGGCAAGACACTTCACTCACACTGCCAAGTATGAATGTGGTGTGCGTTTTTTGTTTTGGGGTGTTTTTGTTCAGAAATGACTACGCGACGCTGTCAAATGCGTTTGTTTTGGTTTGTTTTTGTGTCCGAATTCTACACATATTGGAGATCAAATTACTGATCGGAAACAAGACACTTCACCCACACTGTTTAGTACGAGTGCAGTGCGCGCGTCATGTACCATGGATGAGATTACAATTTATTTTTATTATTTGCTTATTTTTGTGCAGAAAGGACTACGCGACGTTGCCAAATTCTACGCGTATCACCAATTTTAAAAAGAAAATTGGAGCTCAAATTAAGTAGAGAGCGGACAGTGAAACCTGGGGTCAAAAATGTCTTGAAAAAAGTTGAATAAACGCACATGAATCACTCCAAACACAACTTCGAGAGGGTAAATGAGAAGGAAAATAACTAACATGGTTAAAAGCTCTGAAAAGTCAATTTTGCATCATAGTTCTGCTTTAAACTTGTAAAAAACAATGCACAGTACTTATAAATGTAGTACTAATATCCATATTACTTGTGCTTTCTCAATTAGCTGTAATACACTTCACAAAGCCTGTACTATTCCCCCGGTCTGATTGTGGAAAATAGGTCATGTCAGTTAATAAAAACAAACTCTAAAATGTATTCAAAAGTACCAGGGAGACGCAGTACTGACCCACTACTGTAGGCCGCGCTCATTTCCACAATTACAACCGTCCACGTCTCATAACAAAGACATGAAATATGACGTTTATATCTTTTCTAATTTACGACCGTCACCACAAATGACTTCTGGTGTGCTGTTACTCCACTTAGGCCCTTTAAAAACACTGGAGTCCATTTCTCAGACTCACCTCCATTACCTGCACTCACATGTATTAAGTCTGTGGGTTTTGGCTGGGCTAATAGCGAGCTGTTAGCCTACGATGTCCAGCCCCCGAGTGCAGTGTAAGAGCGGACAGGAGCCAGTCTAATCCCCCTGATATGAGGAGGAGCGAGCGGAGAACTGACAAAGCATTCCAAAGATAAAGATGCCCTGGAATTCCCACAGTTGGGGGCAGAGGCAGAGGAAGGACTGGGAGAGATGGGAGTTTGTGAGAAACATTTTGAAGTTGACGTCAATCGGGGAAGGAAAGGAAGCGTCGACGGTACTCCCACTCCTGAAACAGGCACCGCAGACGAGTAAATTCAAACCAGATCGGTGGGCGTCCGGCCTCACCTGGGCTGCTTTGGGAGATTTCGGTTTTAAAGAAGACATACTGGTTTTTGTTTCTGCTGTACAGTAATAATCTGTGACACTCGAGGATCTTTAGGTTATAATTTGCGGTGCACATTGGGAGTTGACGTCACCATAAATCATCACAACAAAGCGCCGTGTAGCTGTCGGCACCTCCACTAAAAAATTTGTACCAAAATGATTACAAGATGCTGCCGAATCCTGACTTTGTCACAGATTAAGAAAATAAAACTGGAGAGTAAAGTAAGAACAGAGCAGTTGGCGAAAACAAGGACTGATGGGCGTCTTGAAAGTAAGAGATTAAAAATTACTCAAACATAGAGTTGGGCGGTATGACCAAAAAGTGATATCACGGTATTTTTCAAAATTATATCGGTGTCAGGGTATTTGACGGTATTTTTTTTTGAGAAAAGTGCAAAGTGGACAGTAACAGCGTTGGTAATATCGTTCCACCGTTTGCTTTTCTTGTCGTAGGCGGTCCCTTTAGCAAACGCGTCTTTGAGTGACGTCCGAGTGGCGTTTTGTGTCGCGGCGCCGACTTGAACGTTCCCTGCAGACGTGGAAGAGGATGCAAATTGACAGAAAATTGACCTAAAATTGACCAAAAATTGACAGAAAATTGACCAAAATTTAGCAAAATGGACCAAAAATTTACAGAAAATTGACAAAAAATTTACCAAAAAATGGACCAAAAATTGATAGAAAATTGAATGAAATTGACCAAAAATTTACCCAAAACTCACAAAAAATTGACAAAAAAATTAACCAAAAATATATAGAAAATTAACCGAAAATTTATGAAAAATTTACCAAAAAATTGACAAAAAACTGATAGAAAATTGACAGAAAATTGAATGAAACTGACCAAAAATTTACCCAAAACTAAAAAAATTGACAAAAAAAAAATCACCAAAAATATATAGAAAATTGACAAAAAATTGACAGAAAATTTACGAAAAATTTATATCAATATTTTTCAAAATTATATCAGTGTCACAGTATTTGACTGTATTTTTTTTTTCATGTACTGAGTGGTTCCATGTCTTTGGCGAAGTGGACAGTAACAGCGTCGGTAATATTGTTCCACCGTTTGCTTTTCTCCTTAGCGAACGCGTCTTTGAGTGACGTCCGAGCGGCGTTTTGTGTCGCGGCGCCGACTTGAACGTTCCCTGCAGACGTGGAAGAGGATGCAGATCTTAGTTTCGTGCATTCTTCATATTCCAGGACGTGTTTGTGACGGAGGTGGTGAAGCAGATTGCTCGTGTCGCCTCCTGCGGCTACGACTTTAGCCCGACGACATTTACAGAATACGGTTGTTTGATCGGCATCAGATTTTTTAAAGCCGAAGTTCTTCCGCACGACTGACACGGCTCCTCTTTTCGGTATAAGTTCCTCTGTGTCTGTAACATTTTCTCCGTCCATGTTGTTCACCGCTCGACACACACTGAGCTTCCACCGCTCTCACGCCAAAACAGTCCCCCTCTCAAACAATGTCCCGCGGCGCCACGTTCCACCGCTCTGTGTTCCCCACGTTTTGTACGCACACACTCACCGGGATTGGGATATATGAAAAATCCATATCATTAAAAAAACACACCGGTATTTGGTATGAAGCGGTGTACCTCCCAGCCCTACTCAAACAAATCACAAACTCACAAATCACTCCAAATAAAACTTAGAGAGCGGGGAAATGGTGGAGGGAAACAACTGTAACACGAGAGCTCTGAAATTTCGATTTGATTTTGTAGATTAGGTCTGCGTTAACGGGTAACTACAGATTTGTTTTGTCAGAATAACATTTCAAACTCAATTTTGATCGTTTTAAAGTCCACAAACCTACATTTCAGTCTGTCTGCCCCACCTGGCAACAACGGCTGTTTGAGGAGACACCTGCACCTGTTTCTACAGACATACATTATTTAAAGATGAAATATCAGCCAATAGTGAAATTAAATTGTTCAAAAGTCTTTTTGCAAGTCTGAATCTTTCATGATGTGAGGTTTTCGTGTCAGCGTGCCCAGGAAGCTGCATCAAATCTACAACTCTTGAGAGATGTTTCTAAACAAAACGCTTTTCCATGACAGATTGTTTTTTTAGGATCTGGCAACGTCACCCCGGAGTAAACGAGCGTACCCACAGCTATGCACCCACAGCTATGTGTGTGTGAATAACTACAACTTGACAACACACATGAGCAATGTTGACACAACCTGATAAAGCCGTCATTTAGGGAGATTTTTTTTTGAAAGGGGAAAAAATAAATATTAAAGAGGCGGTATCACACTCCTACTGCTAACATATAACATATTTAGATCACCATGTTACTTTTTATTGTTTTGAAAATGGTATAATCACCAAAAACATCAAATTTCACTTCATTTTAGTCCCTTTGTTCTCTGCACTAAGTCACTCCCCCTTCAGAGCGCCATCACAACAGTCGTTGTGTATCCTGCTAATGAAACTACCGCACATCACATCAGGTTGGTCGTGTTGCTGTACAGTTTTGTGTCATGTTTGTGTATATTTATGGAGAATTCTCGTATGGGTTAATGACCGAAAGGACGAGATCGCGGAAACAAGCGGCCGAAATAAGTTTCCTCCGCAGAGTGGCTGGGCGCACCCTTAGAGATAGGGTGAGGAGCTCAGTCACATGGGAGGAGCTCAGAGTAGAGCCGCTGCTCCAGCTGAGGTGGCTCAGGCGTCTGTTCCGGACGCCTCCTGGATGTTCCCCTCGGGAGGTGTTCCGGGCACATCCCACCGGGACGAGGCGGGACGAGGGAAGACCCAGGACACGCTGGAAGGACTATGTCTCCTGGCTGGCCTGGGAACGCCTTGGGGTCCCCCCGGAGGAGCTGGAGGAAGTGTCTGGGGCAGGGGTGTAGTGGGCATGGTACGCGGGGGTACGCCGTCCACCCACTTCTCCCGACGTGAGATATAAAAAAATAACAAATATAAATTCAGGGATGAAAGAGTTCCGTTTTTTAGCGGATCTCCCTAACCCTTGGTTGAGAAAGATTTTGGGTGTATATATATGTATAGTTGTGTTTAGGGTCGCCAACCGTCCCTTGAAAAACAGGAATTCACATCCATGACGTCACAAATCGCGTACACCCACTTAAAAAATCCCCACTACACCACTGGTCTACACCAAGGAAGTCTGGGAGTCCCTGTTGAGACTGTTGCCTCCACGACCCGGATAAGAGGAAGAAAATGGATGGATGGATGTCGTTTGGGACCATGTGTGATGTAGACTTGTGGGCGGAGCCTTGTACAGAATCTTACAGCTAAGGACAGTTTGAAGTAAGGAGAGTGTGAATAGGGCCCAGGAGAGATCGCTAAATTACTCAAACATGCCTGAATGACTCTAAAACCTCTTCAGACATGTTTTGGATGAGGGAACAACATTATAACATGGTATAAAGCTCTTTAAAGCTGGTCTGGTCGAGGGTCCAAATGCTTTTCTCTATGGAGATGTTATTGCTTTGTCTGGAATGTTCCACAGTACGGCATTAAACCTTTCTATCTTCATGGAGACCAAACCAGACCAAGTTACAGGTCAGATCTGTGGAGAGGCGTCCCCGCTCACAGTCTGTTTTTCTCTGTATTTTGACCTATAAAACCACCTGTAAGTGAATAAATGTAAAGTAGAGCTGATAGACGCCCATAGTGCCATAATGCCATAGTGCCCCTTTAAATAGTTCCTTTAAACATGTTTTGGCATAACTTTCCAACAGCGCCTCACCTGTCGAAGGACCTGAACTGCGTTGGGTCTCGGGGCACATCTCCCACCCCTAAAAACGCCGGGGGCAGGAGGCTGGGGTCCACGGTGAGGTCATCGGCGGGCGCGCTCACCAGGCTGCGCAGGATGTCTTTCACGTTTTTGCCCTTTCCTTCAGGGGGCGCCGAGGGTTTGACCTCCGTGGACAGGGCGGAGAGGGCTTCCGAGACGGCGTCGGGTCCGTGAGCGGCGGCTGAGGAGGTGGAGGAGAGCTCGGCGTCGCTGGGGGCGGTGGAGGCGTGGTCTTCGCCGATGCCAGAGTCGTATCGCCGCAGAGAGACGCCATTTTCTACGTCCGCGCCGCCCGCCACTGCTCCACTGTCTGAGGAGGCGAGGAAAGAGAAGAATAAGAGAAGAAAGACGAGATAGACAGAGGAGAAATGTACTGGAATTTCTTAAAGGTCTTATATTACACAAAACTGTTTTAAGTCATGTTAGAATGTTGTTTCCTCCTCAAAAACAAACCTGGAGATGTTTTGTTTCCTTCACACATTTGAGTAACACTTTATTATTAGTTTATCTACGTTTCCAAAGCTCAAAACGCTCAACTCCTTTTACCTTTTGTTAAGTAGAAATTGGCAATTCCAGAACTAAAACTATCCAAATGATTCTAGTGAAGGTGGATGAAGTTTAAAAACACAGTGGAGCACATCTTGTATTACCACGTGACATCACAAGGTGGAGTGTTTTCTGTTTGAAAACCTAAATATGCAGGGTTTGTGTGTTAAACATGTGTGAATTAATCAAAACTAGGCCTGTCAGTTTAACGCGTTAATTAGATTAATTAATTACACTGCAAATTAATGCGTTATAAAAATTAACGCAATAAATTATGAGCGGCAATTCAGTGCGCGCGCATTTAAATATGGCGTGCGGCGAGCGAATCGCTGCTCGGGTCTTTGAACGGCAAGTTTATTTATAAAAAGAACCAAGACGGACGATCAATAAGAACGCCGAGTTTGGAGCTTTTGTAAAAAAGAATTTTCCGATCACCGAAGCTGCTCCAGCCTGACGGATCATCTGAACGATAAACACGTCCGGACAAGTTCCATCGTTACCGATGATAGAGCGAGCGTGAGCGCACTTCACCAAACCACCAAACCGCCAAACCAACAATCCACGCTTGCAGAATTTGGGAAAAGTATGAGCAAAGCGACCACAGAAAAACTCAGTCGCAAAGTGGATTGCCTCTCTCTCTCTCTCGAGATTAAAATGCGATTAATTAGATTAATTAATTAGAAATCATGTAATTAATTACCGTACTTTTCGGACTATAAGCCGCTACTTTTTTCTCACACTTCGGACCCTGCGGCTTATAGTCAGGTGCGACTTATGAATGGATTAATTCTTTATCAAGACAGCGAATGTAGCGCGTAACCCGAGCTCCACTTCTGGTCGGTGAAAATACCTGCGGTAAATAAGTTCAGGAGAGTTCATGAATGAATGAAGCCTGGTTTTAGCCGCTTAAAATCTCCTACAGGCATCAACAGTTCTGTGAGATTGAGTTCAGGGGGTTCAGACCCTTAAAGTTAAACTTGAAACTTTATTTTAAGGCTTCCAGAGGCGACAGACTGGACATTTTACAGATGTTTTACTGCCGTAAGCGCTGTTCGAAAAAAGCACGTACCAGTATTTACGTTAACTAAATTTTAAACAAATAATCCTTTTGTGTACCGTCTTTCTGTGTAAATATCTCAAGTTACAATGTGGACACCTGCGGCTTATATATGTGCAAATCTTATTTTATTTGGTTGGTGCGGCTTGTAGTGAGGTGCGCTCTATCGTCCGAAAAGTACGGTAGATTAATTTTTTTAATCGCCTGCACTAATCAAAACACAACTCAATGTATGTTTTTGGGGAGGAAACAGCATTATAACACACTAAGTTATGTCAAAATATTAGACACTCTTTTAAACTTTGGTACTGAGGAAAATGTTTGCTACTCAGTACCGATTCATGTGTGCAGTGCTGAACATTCCGTCATAAACGCACAAGTAGAACACCCACGGCGTTCAGTCACTCCTAAATATCACTACAGACATAACATGAGCCGTGTACCTGTGCTTCTCGCCGACTGGGACCTTTGGGGGCTCTTCTTGTCGTGATGGGGCTCCAGGATGTCTCGGTACTTTGACACCATCAGCACAGAGATGAAGTAGACCACGGCCAGAGCCAAGAACTGAGCCTGCTTACTGTCCTCCTGGAACAAACACACACACTAAACTATGTGCATCTACCCACTCAAACTGGAGTCACATACTAAGGGACACACTCCATACCACAATGATGATAAAAGCATTCTTTATTTACACAACAGAATGTGATTTTCAACATTAAACCGTAGGACTTTTTCTATTTCCATGTGGTCTTCTATCGGTGTAATCCTTCGGTGGTCTGGTAGGTTCCGTAGTGATCCATGGGCGTATACCAAGATCATTCTAAAGCTAATCAAGAAAGGTTCATTTCTGTCCTGTCAATGGAACTTTGAGTATTGAACCTGCTCAAATGACTATTTAGTTTTGTTACTAGTTTTAAAGGTCCCATGGCATGAAATTTTCACTTTCTGAGGTTTTTGAACGTTAATGTGAGCTCCCCTACCCTGTTCAGCCCCCCCCATGGCTAAAAGTTGCGAAATGTGTAAACTGAGCATTTGTGATCCTTTTCTGCGTTAGAAAAAAAGACAGCCCAAATGGGCGATTTTGGACAAGGAAACTTTCTGACGTCACTCTCGCGGAAAGGTTTCCACCCCCCGTCTGGATGTCCACCCCCCGTCTCTGGAAATCACGCCCAGAGAGTTTGGACCGCAAACGAGAAACGAGAAACGCGCTTAAAGGTCCCATGACATGGTACTTCTTGATGCTTTTATATGGCGCCTTAATGGTTCCCTAATACTGTAAATGAATCCTTCAAAATCAAGCCTCAGTGCATGAGAAATGACTCTGACTGTCTTCATGAGGCTAAATATGTCTCTGAAACACTTTATTCTGGGCGTTGTTGCTTGAATGCAAATGAGGAGGACAGAGACAGGCCAGTGCAGAGGGTGGGGGTGTGGCCAAACTCTCCGCTGTTTCCTCGTTTAGCGGTGCGATGTCACCCACTTCCGCGTTTAAGCATGGAGGAAGATATGAGACGCTTTCCAATTAAAAAAACACATTTCCACAGAAAATAAAATGAAACCACTGCTGTTTCAGAGGTTCGGAGGCTCAGATAAAGGACATCCGAGCCTGGAAACACTCTCACATGTCTCCAGGCAAATAAAAAAACGCATCTCGCATTGCGTAGCTCGTTTACGGTCCAAACTCTCTGGGCGTGATTTACAGAGACGGTGGGTGGACATCCAGACGGGGGGTGGAAACCTTTCCGCGAGAGTGACGTCAGAAAGTTCCCTTGTTCAGAATCGCCCGTTTGGGCTGTCTTTTTTTCAAATGCAGAAAAGGATCGCAAATGCTCAGTTTACACATTTCGCAACTTTTATCCATGGGGGGGGGGGTGTAAACAGGGTAGGGGAGCTCACATTAACGTTCAAAAACCTCAGAAAGTGAAAATTTCATGCCATGGGACCTTTAAAACACGGAAGTGGCCGACAGCGCACATCGCACCGCTAATCCAGGAAACAGCGGCGTATTTGGCCACACCCCCACCCGCTGCACTGGCCTGTCTCTGTCCTCCTCATTTGCATTCAAGCAACAACGCCCAGAATAAAGCGTTTCAGAGACATATTTATGACTCTGTCTTCAAGAGGCTCTCTCATGCACTGAGTCCTGATTTTGAAGAAGGATTCATTTACAGTATTAGGGAACCATTAAGGCGCCATATAAAAGCATCAAGAAGTACCATGTCATGGGACCTTTAATATCGATTAGTATCTGATTTTCAAGACTTTGGAAGCAGAAATGTGATTAAAAAAGTATTTTCAACTCAACCTTAAAACAACCTTCTCCTGAAGTCGCCTCAAATGGTTTTCACTTCACAGCTGTGCCAAGTTAGGGTCAAGAAATGTGCAAAAAGGATATTTAAATGTCTGACTGTACATGTTCATAGTTTTGATGCCTTCAGTGAGAATGTACAGTGGAAATAATCACGGACATGAACATGACTGAAAAAGTGTCCAGACTTTGACCGCTCGTGTCTCGTGTCCAGTGCATTAGTGCAGTACTCACTATATCTCTGAAGACCACGGCTCGGAGGCGGTTTATGTCCATGTCCTGAAGCAGTCTGTCCAGGTCTCTGATGGGGGACATTCCACCGGTCACTGCGTCCACTGGACTCTGTGTTTATGAAGAGCAAACACAACATTACGACTCGGACCAGCCGTCACGATAATCACTATATCGACTTATCGTACATGAAACCTGGAAGTATTCTGAGGCTTCACGCTTATGAGGCTCTTTTATGTATTATTTTATTTATTTCACATTTGTTTTATTGTTTCACCACGATGTGTTTAATGCTGTAAAGCACTTTGGTGCAACTTGTTACAGGTGTTTTAAATGTGTTATGTAAAATGACTTGACTTATCGTGTGGAGCAGGGGGGGCAATTATTTTTCCCCAGGGGCCAAATGAGAAGCAGAAAATATTGTGGAGGACAAAAGTTTGAAGTCGACTCTGGTTATTCATTTTATTTCTACGTTGAAATCAGTAAATGTCGTTGTTTACAGAAGCTGTAAGTTCTGTGTGATTATTAAGTCATGACAGAGTGAAGGTTTTACTAAAACTGAATTTTTTTTCATCTTCTTCCGCTTTTTTTTTTCCATTCTCTGGGTCGCGGGGGCAGCAGTCCAAGCAGTGTTCCACTGCCCAGAACACAATGCACCAGCCCTCATGAATCCTCCCGCAGGTGGTGGGTCCACAGGAGGACGGCTCACGTCACAACAGGCCTTGATGTATCTTCTGCCATGGGGGCTACCAGTGTCCGCAGACACTGGGGGCAAGGTGGGGGTTAAGTGTCTTGCCCAAGGACACAACGGCAGCGCTCATCTGTGGGAGCTGGGATCACACACGGTCCACCCGTCAAGAGCGGGATTCGAACCGCCAACCCCTGGATCACGAGGCAAGCGCTCTACCAACTGAGCTTCAGCTACACTGGATTTATTCAGTAAAATAATTCAAAACAATGATAAACGTGAAACATTTGGAACTCTTTTTCAGTCACATTAACCCCACAATGTTTTCTGAGTTTAACTTTCTTAACTTTGTATTAAGACGCCACAAAGTCTTTGTTTGACAAATAATAAAATACAAGAAATGTCACAACATTTTTGTCCAACTGCCAAACTGTGTAGAAAAAGTCAAACTTGCATGTTTAGTGTTTTTTCTTGATCAGTGAGAGAAATGTCGCCTCTGTTGATTATTTAACAAGTGCATCAGAGTCAGGTTCATGTTTGAGGAGATGTGAAGTCCCACAGATGATCATCAGGACAAATGGATTATGTACAATTTTGAAAGTAGGTTTTATTTTCTTAATTCCAAACAACCTTTCCGTATTTGGCCCCCGGGCGTTAAAATGCCCGGGCCTGGTGAGGAGTGTGGTGTGGGGTATTAATAACGGGGAGATTTGTGTTGGGCCTGGGTAACACTTGGATGGGAGAAACAAAGTGCAACAGTGGGACAGCAGTGAGAAAGAACTGACACCCACATTGTCTAATATGAAAGTGGTGTGTGTGTTTGTGTGTGTGTCTGTATGAGTGAATGATGGTGGTCGGAGTGGCCCCAGGGCAGCTGTGGCTACAATAGCATCTTAATGATCACACAGTGTGGTGTGAATGAATAAGGCGCTGTCATTAATTTAAAGAATTTACTGATGATGTAACGCCAACAGATTTGAGCTGTAGAGAGTTCTGCTGTTTATCTGCTGCAGCTCAGGCCCTTTAATAATGTAATAATCTTACATTACTGCAGTGCTTCTCAAATAGTGGGGCGGGCTCCCCTGGGGGGGCGCGGTGTGATGCCAGGGGGGGCGCGTGTGACCCTGGGAAACATGCTTTTTTGCCATACTGTACTAGAACGAAAGTGTAATTGCACATCAACAACAGTAGTTGGCAGTAGCGCTCTCGTTGTCGCTCTGGGGCAGGGTTCGGCGACCTTAAATACGCGATATACGCACAGAACAGACTTGCCATCAGCAGAACATCCTCTGTCACAGAAAAAACACGTTATATTCCACTGAGCTTTGAGTTTATGCAAATGGACCATGTGGTTTTTAAGTTTCGTTTCTGTAAAATGTAAACAAATGTGCACAAAGCTGCATTAAAAGCACATTAATATTTGAGTCCTCAGTGCAAAAAAAGAGTGCAGTGTTTGTTGGAAGTTTCTTTCTTTGTTTTTAATGTTAATAAAAGGATACATTGTTATGCAGAGGTGTACTAATAATTTTCTAGAAAAATAATACTATTAATAGTCGTGCGCAGGGAGGGGGGCGTGAATTTTTTTTTTCTTCCTAGGGGGGGCGTCATAGAAAATAATTGAGAAGCACTGGTTTACTGTCATGTGTCAGTGGAATAAAACAGTTCCAGTATTATCGTTTATCTCTATAACAACACATCGTCCTTCAAAATGATCATCGACGGCATCATGACAGGTCTAGGAGCGGCCACTTCCTTTTACTCACGGCTTTACTTTTATTAGTCTGTGGGGCTAAGGTTTCAGGGCTCGGGGAAGCGAGTCCTCTGGAGATGCTGTCCTTAACATAATGGTTTTTCTATAGAGCGGCGGCTGCATTATGAATGAGCTTTGGCACCGGGTTCAGGGAAGAGCAGCGCCACGGTTACTGGAAGTCACCGTATCACATCAGAAGGACCGCCGGCGAACGAGCCGCTGCGTGACGAAGGAGAGGGAGGTGTGCGAGTGTGAAGAGTGAAGGACGGTGATTCTGTTTCTGAGAATACGGAGCTCTGTTATTGACTTCAGTTATTAAAGATGTGACAAATGAACGGATAACTCGCTGGGGGGAAATCAATATTCACCATTTTTCAGTACAACGGTCAAAAACAAGTATATAAAATGTATTTAAAGCGCCCATATAACGCTATTTTCTGAATCATTTGGATCATCTCAGGCAGAAATTGCCGATCTCTAGTGAACAAAAGGTAAAAGGAGCTGTTAGTTTGAAAGCTGTCGATTTCTCAAACATGTGTGAATGAAACATGAGCTAACAGCATTAAAACATGGCTTAAAGAAAAAAATCACTCTGAAACGTCGACTTGTAACTTAAAATTGTGATATCAATGTCCGTGTTATGAACAAACTTAACTATTATTATTTTGGTTGATTTGAACACGGTCCTTTAGTTTGTATTGCTGGTTTTACATCATTATTGTCCATAAACTATAATGTACTGGTCACTGTTTTTTCCGGTGTGGCCACTGGAACATAGAAACTCTGAAAACATGACCCCGAGGTCACAGTTCAGACCTCTGAGGACAAAGGGAATGCAGCATTAGAAACTGTTTTGAGAATACGCCCTCTGGTCAGTAGGAATGTAACCATATCTGCATCTTTCGGTACGATTTTTTCACGATCTGCATCTCACTGAGGAGACTGAGGTCCTTTGGAGTGAGCAGGCCTCTGCTCAAGACTTTTTATGACTCTGTGGTGGCCTCTGCTCTCCTCTACGCTGTCGTCTGCTGGGCCCCGAGCAGCACAGAGCAGGACAGGAAGAGACTTAATAAGCTGGTCAGGAGGGCCAGCTCTGTCCTGGGCTGTCCTCTGGACTCTGTAGAGGAGGTGGCTGAGAGGAGGGTACTGGCCAAATTCACGTCCATCATGGACGACACCTCTCACCCTCTGGACTGTAGAGGAGCTGAGCAGCTCCTTCAGCAGCCGACTGAGGCACCCCCAGTGCAAGAAGGAGCGCTACTGCAGATCCTTCATCCCCACCACCATCAGACTGTACAACTCCACTGTAGAGTCCAGACGGGAAATATTTTATACTCTCTTATTTACTCATTTCATTATTATTACTTATCTTGTCTGCTGCACTTTCTGTTCAAACTTTCTTTTGCACTAAACTGTCTGGAGTCTTATCACTATACGATATTTATTGGGATATTTTGTGGAGGCAAACAAAATTGTGAATTTACTACTATTCTGTCATAATGCAAATAATTAAGACAGAGGTCTTCAACAGGGGGGTCGCGACCCCTAGGGGGGTCGCGGAGGAACTGCAGGGGGGTCGCGAAATCTTTTAATTTCACTTTAAAATAATATAATTTTATATTTTATAGTGTAAAATACAGTATTAACCTGTGTATTATTTCCTTGTATTGGATGTACCATAACAGAGTAGCAATGTTTATACATGACACTAAGCTCAATTTAATATAAAACACAGTTCTATGCCGTATATATAGTAGGGGGTCTTTGGCCCAGTTCACCATCTGTTTGGGGGTCCCTGGCCTGAAAAACGTTGAAGGCCCCTGAATTAAGATGTAAAAATGTTTAATAAGTTACTTCCTCATGTAGATTGGAGTGAAAAAGCATCATGGTTGATGTAGTTCTGTTTTTTAGCTGTTGCTGCATCATAATGAATTTAAGAAAAGAGATTTGCAGTTTGATACACTGTGATGGCCCATGGTTTTCCTCTGAGACTTTTGATACGAGACTGCGGCAAAGGAGAAATTCAATTTGCCAACTCGACAAAAGTTTATCTGATTAAATATGTTTCGCAGTTTATCCAAGCTGTTTCTTCAGTTGTGGACACTGCCTATAAGGGAGGAGCTAACCACACTGAAACTAACACACCTGTTTGTTCTGTTGTTTATATTAGTGTAATCTACCATAATGAGAGCTTTCACACCTCTGGGCCTGACCTGCCCATCCCTGTTCCCTTTGTTTTTATTTAGGTCTGAGGATGGAGTTGTAAATGGAAAGCAGATTATCTCTGTGGCCTCCATTTGGGTCTTTCCAAACAAAAACAGCCTCTTTAACTCCCTCTTTAAGGTCCTTTTAGGTGGAGATGTACGGCAGACTGAGGTCCTTTTAGGTGGAGATGTACGGCAGACTGAGGTCCTTTTAGGTGGAGGTGTACGGCAGACTGAGGTCCTTTTAGGTGGAGGTGTACGGCAGACTGAGGTCCTTTTAGGTGGAGGTGTACGGCAGACTGAGGTCCTTTTAGGTGGAGATGTACGGCAGACTGAGGTCCTTTTAGGTGGAGATGTACGGCAGACTGAGGTCATTTTAGGTGGAGATGTACGGCAGACTGAGGTCCTTTTAGGTGGAGATGTACGGCAGACTGAGGTCCTTTTAGGTGGAGGTGTACGGCAGACTGAGGTCCTTTTAGGTGGAGGTGTACGGCAGACTGAGGTCCTTTTAGGTGGAGGTGTACGGCAGACTGAGGTCCTTTTAGGTGGAGATGTACGGCAGACTGAGGTCCTTTTAGGTGGAGATGTACGGCAGACTGAGGTCCACTCTGGCTCTCTCGTCTGTGTTGGTACTTCCTCTTATGAAGTGGTTGTTCACTACACTGAACGGAGTAAACTGAGGTACGATATCACGATATTTCGGTTATGGTTACACCCGTACAGCTCAGTAGATTTACACATTTACACACAGACGCTCTTCACCTGTGCAGTTGCAGACTTGGACGTTCCCAGGACAGTGGCTGTACGAGCGGCTGCCTCTTTGTTCTGTTTGATGTGAGTCTGTTGACATTCCAAACAGTTCCTCACAGCCATCGCACACACTGAAAAACAAAGACGACAAAACCCTTCAGTCTCCTGGTAAAACAGACAGTTGATTCATTTTCAAATCAAACATTTAATACAGTAAAACATGAACTGAAAACCACCAGCTTATCGTCAGTGCATGTGCAGTGTACAGAATAGGGCTGTAGTCGATTAAAGACACGTCCTGCACACTCATTTTTCTCATTTGTACCATCTAGAACCACTTAATTAAAGAAACAAGTGCACGGATTTCCACGTTTTAAAACTGTGCAGCTGTCGGCACCTCGAAAAGGTATCTGTAGTCTTTATTTCAAGAGACAAAACAGAGACATTAAAGGTGGCATACGTGTCTGATTTACAGAAATAAATTAAATGTAATTACATCGGACTGTGTGACATTCGTTCTTTTGGATTTCAATTAACAACAAAAAACAATAAAATGGATAAACAGTCACTTCATTATTCTATTTTAGTGTCAAACCAAAAAAAAAAAAGATTTCGACCTCCATTTCCAATATTCAATTCAAAGTTTATTACAAAAAAAACAGTGCCGATTTAATTTTTTTTTTTTTTTTTTAGGGCTGTCAGTTTAAGGCGTTAATTAAATCAATTAATTACACTGCAAATTAACGCGATATAAAAATTTACGCAATTAATTATGAGTGAGAATTCAATGTGCGCTCATTTTAAATTGCTGCTCAGGTCTTTGAACGGCGAGTTTATTTATAAAAAGAACGAAGACGAGACGATCAACAAGAACGCCGTGATTTGGAGCTTTTGTCAAAAAGAATTTTCCGATCACCGAAGCTGCTCCAGCCTGACGGATCAATTGAACGATAAACACGTCCAGACAAGTTCCATCGTTACCGGTGATAGAGCGAGCATGAGCGCACTTCACCAAACCAACAAACCACCAAACCACCGAACCACCGAACCAACAAACCAACAAACCACCAAACCAACAAACCAACAAACCACCAAACCAACAAACCACCAAACCAACAAACCACCAAACCAACAAACCACCAAACCACCAAACCAACAAACCACCAAACGCTCGCAGAATTTGGGAAACGAATGAGCAAAGTGACCACAGAAAAACTCAATCGCAAAGTGGGTTGCCTCTCTCTCTCACACACACACGAGATTAAAATGCGATTAATTAGATTAATTAATTACAAATCATGTAATTAATTAGATAATTTGTTTTAATCGCCTGACAGCACTAGTTGTTTTTTTTTGGCAACAGATTTTTTTGTTCGTTTGTACCAAAATGACGACACGATGCTGCTGAATCCCACATGTATCACAGCTTACGTAAAATCAGAAAATGAAGTACAGTGGGTATGTACACGTGTAGATGTTGATCGGTGAAAATAAAAATAAGCAATTAAAGATGACTCAAACATGCACGAATCACTCCAAATACAACTTCAGGTGAGTAAATGGTGAAGAGAAACAAGTGTAAGATGGTTAAAAGCTCTGAAAAGGTTTGCTTTAGCCAACCCCGAGAACCCAAACGCTCTCCCAGCATCCTTTGCAGACAGAGAGCAGAGGCGGTGAAAAAGCTCCGGCCGTGACAAGGTCAGAGCACCGGCCGACTACAGCTGCATCGCTCAGTCTCCCCGCCCCACCTCCGCCCCACTTCTGCCCCACTTCTGCCCCACCTCCGCCCCACCTCCACCCCACTTCTGCCCCACCTCCGCCCGCTCCAAGGGCAGAGAGCAGCCTCCGACCTGAATCATTCGCCCAAACAAATGACACGGAGGCTGGACGAATGCTGACGGGGCACCAGGATCTGCCCTTTTACCACAAAACCATAGCTCAACTTCACGTGGACAAACAAACAAAAAAACCTGGCTCCATAAATAATATATCGAACCTGGATCCTCAGCATGTGGACTAGGTATCCGCCCAGGGACCACTGTGGAACCTGCCTGGACATGGGAATATTAAAAAGTACTTCCATTTAAAAAGTTTACGCCATTTTCTGATCTTTTGTGGTCAGGAAGAGCTCCACTGTGTTTGTAAACTCCACACACCTTCACTAGAATCATTTGGATCATTTCAGTCCTGGATTGTCCAATTTCCAATTTCCAATTTCTACTGAACAAAATGTAAAAGGAGCCGTTAACTTTTGTGTGGAGTTTGCATGTTCTCCCCGTGTCTGGATGGGTTTCCTCCGGGCACTCCGGTTTCCCCCACCAACCTAAACATGCGCCATAGGTAAAATCCTCCAGCTCAGGTCCTGACCAAACCGAAGCAAGAAGATCATGGAGATGGTCCCGGGCGCCTGAAAGACGAGCTGCCCACTGCTCCTGAAGGACGGGTCAAATGCAGAGAAATAATTTCCCTGTAGGGAAGTTATTTCTCTGCATTTGACCCAAAATACGAGGACAGGAAAATTTGCTTTCGGCGCCGGGTCACCTACTCGGTCCAATATGGCTGACTTCCTGTTGGTCGCTGTATTATACTTTTTTGTTCCTATTCCCATGATGCATCTGTGTACCAAATTTGGTTTGGCTACGACAAAGTTTTTGCCGGGCGAGGACAGATGTTTGGTCCTAATAATAATAATAATAATAATAATAATAATAATAATAATACAGTCATACCTGACCTTATGAAAGACCCAACTAACGAATAATCCAAGTTACCAAACGCCTTTACGTAAAATTTTCGTCTCTGAATACGAAAGAAAGTTTAAGTTACGGAACGCGAAATTTCAAAAATTCAAATAATGTGCGCTCGGCTTTGCAGCCGCCCGAATCCCCCGAAACGTAAACACACTTGTAAATACACTTGTAAACACACTTGTAAATACACTTGTAAATACACTTGTAAATACACTTGTAAATACACTTGTAAATACACTTGTAAATACACTTGTAAATACACTTGTAAATACACTTGTAAATACACTCTCCAACACCCCGCTGGCCTCCCATTGGCTAGGAACGAATCAGGCCTTTTACTTTGCGACTCTACTTACGAAAAAAATCACGTTACGAAACCACTTCTGGAACGAATTAATTTCGTAAGGTGAGGGATGACTGTAATAATAATAATAATAATAATAATAATAAACGTGTGAATGAAACAAAACAAGTCCGGGTATGTGCGTTTTTTGTTTTGTTTTTTTAATGAGGGAACAGCATCTTTCAGTAAAACTGCCTTCTCTTTTACAGTCACACTTCACCTTACCAACTTAATTCGTTCCAGAAGTGGTTTCGTAATGTGATTTTTTCGTAAGTAGAATCGCAATGAAAAAGGCCTGATTCGCTCCAAGGCCCCAATACCCCCTAAACCTGCTGGAGAGGGTATTTACAAGTGTATTTACAAGTGTATTTACAAGTGTATTTACAAGTGTATTTACAAGTGTATTTACAAGTGTATTTACAAGTGTATTTACAAGTGTATTTACAAGTGTATTTACAAGTGTATTTACAAGTGTATTTACAAGTGTATTTACAAGTGTATTTACGTTTCGGGGGATTCAGGCGGCTGCGAAGCCGAGCGCATTATTTGAATTTTTGAGATTTCTCGTTTCGTAACTTGAATTTTCTTTCGTATTCAGAGATGAAAATTTTACGTAAAGGCGTTTTGTAACTTGGATTATTCATTATTTGGGTCTTTTGTAAGGTCAGGTATGACTGTATTGCCATGAGTCGGTGGAATAGTTTTGCCAAATGAGATTATGACATGTACAAGTTTTCAAACGTTTGCACATCCAACAAAGAAATGGTGAATATCAAAGCAAATTTGCACTGATTAGTGATGAATGTGTGAAACTACGACTGGTGAGAGTGTGTGGATGTGTAAAGATGAATTTTTATAAATGTTTTTTAGAACTGGCACAGTGAGGGTTGGAACTTGTGCACATCACACACACAGTGAGACTGAATCTCACTTCAGTGACATTTAAGACATGTGGAAAATCACATTCTGTTCTCTAAATAGTGTTTTATGTGCCACCAGAAACTGAATGTGAATCACATAATTTGAATTTGTATTTTCTAAATTTGAATCGTTGCATTGAAAAACTGAATCTGAATAGTGTCATTTGAAATTGAATTTATTAGTTTGTAACAGGAATCTAATAACATTTGAAAATTCAACTCTTTTTATATGCTCACGTTCAGTTCTCGCAATTCAGATTTAGTTCTCAAAATTCAATTTCAAATGACGGTTTTAATCTAGAATTTCTGGTGGCACATATTTCTGCTTCATCCTTAAACTACCCGGATGTTTGTCACAGTAAAACAGTGCTTCTCAATTATTTTCTATGACGCCCCCCCCCAGGAAGAAGAAAAAATGTCACGCCCCCCTCCCTGTGCATGACTATTAATAGTATTATTTGTCTAGAAAATTATTAGTACACCTCTGCATAACAGTGTATCCTTTTATTAACATTAAAAACAAAGAAAGAAACTTCCAACAAACACTGCACTCTTTTTTTGCACTGAGGACTCAAATATTAATGTGCTTTTAATGCAGCTTTGTGCACATTTGTTTACGTTTTACAGAAACGAAACTTAAAAACCACATGGTCCATTTGCATAAACTCAAAGCTCAGTGGAATATAACGTGTTTTTTCTGTGACAGAGGATGTTCTGCTGATGGCAAGTCTGTTCTGTGCGTATATCGCGTATTTAAGGTCGCTGAACCCTGCCCCAGAGCGACAACGAGAGCGCTACTGCCAACTACTGTTGTTGATGTGCAATTACACTTTCGTTCTAGTACAGTATGGCAAAAAAGCATGTTTCCCAGGGTCACACGCGCCCCCCCTGGCATCACACCGCGCCCCCCACAGGGGCCCGCCCCACTATTTGAGAAGCACTGCAGTAAACTGAAATTGAATTTTGAGAACTGAATTTTAATTGCGAGAACTGAACATGTGAATTTTTGAAATTTTATTAGACTCCTGTCTAAATAAAAACTAATAAATCCAATTTCAAATGACACTGTTCAGATTCAATTTTTCAATGCAATGATTCAAATTCAGTTTCTGGTGGCACATATTTCTGCCCATAGTGTTTTTTTCTTTATGTGTTTTCTTTAATGATCATCATTGAGTATCGAGTCTATTCTTTAGTACTGAAATCCAGTTTGAGATTTTAGCAGCGTCGCGACAGCATCACAAGCCTCTCAGCCTCTCAGCCTCCCCGACCTCGGCGTACTTGACAACTGACAAATGCTAACTCCGAACCATTTAGATTAGCGAGGAGGGAATTATTCCGTCTGGAAATAGGTTGGCTTTTTCCATTAGGACGACTCTCTCATACGGCCATTTATAAAAAACAGAGCGAGAGGGACGAGAGGGAGGGGCGGGACGGGCTCAGACGCTAAAACCTTGTTACAGTCGAGCTAAATCAGATTAGAAGCCTGCGACGGGGAGCGCAGACCTCATCAAATATTCATTTCATAACGGCTGCTTTCTAAACTGAGACTTGTAGAGCCGCGGCGTTTGCTTTTCACAACAACACGGCAAAATATTTTGCCTAGAACAGCTTCTCCTGTATGAATTTTGTTTGGGCATATTGTTCACTTCCGTCTTCTTCGAAAAGCAAAAACAGAACCTGATGTAAACAAGACGGATGGAGTTCGTATTTGAGCATATGTAGAGATTAAAATACTTTCTCCACAGCTGACGTCAACGACATTCTGCTCGAATTAGACTTTAATCTGAGTTTTATTTTAACACAATCTGACCATAAAAAACTGATTTGGTCAGAGCGAGAACAGATGAGCTGATTTTACGGTTAAACAAGTTCCTTTCCAACAACATCACAGTCACAAGAAGAATGTTTGACAAGATATTTATCTGTCCATATAAACCAGGACTAAACCTGGACTAAACCAGGTCTAAAACAGGACTAAACCAGGTCTAAAACAGGACTAAACCTGGACTAAACCAGGTCTAAACCAGGACTAAACCAGGACTAAACCTGGACTGAACCAGGACTAAACCAGGACTGAACCAGGACTGAACCAGGACTGAACCAGGACTAAACCAGGACTAAACCAGGACTAAACCAGGACTAAACCAGGACTAAACCTGGACTAAACCAGGACTAAACCTGGACTGAACCAGGACTAAACCTGGACTGAACCAGGACTGAACCAGGACTAAACCAGGACTAAACCAGGACTGAACCAGGACTGAACCAGGACTGAACCAGGACTAAACCAGGACTAAACCAGGTCTAAAACAGGACTAAACCTGGACTAAACCTGGACTGAACCAGGACTGAACCAGGACTAAACCAGGACTGAACCAGGACTGAACCAGGACTAAACCAGGACTGAACCAGGACTAAACCAGGACTAAACCAGGACTAAACCAGGACTAAACCAGGACTGAACCAGGACTAAACCAGGACTGAACCAGGACTAAACCAGGTCTAAAACAGGACTAAACCTGGACTAAACCAGGACTAAACCTGGACTGAACCAGGACTGAACCAGGACTAAACCAGGACTGAACCAGGACTAAACCAGGACTAAACCAGGACTGAACCAGGACTGAACCAGGACTAAACCAGGACTAGACCAGGACTAAACAAGGACTAAACAAGGACTGAACCAGGACTAAACCAGGACTGAATCACAATTAAACCAGGTCTAAACCAGGACTAAACTAGGATTAAACCAGGACTAAACCACAGGGATGAAAGTGCCAAGTCATGAAAAAAGCTAAAACCCCCCCCCCCCCCCCCCCCCCGGGGGGGGGGAAACCGGAAGTTGAAAAAAAAAACCGGAAGTTGGAAAAAAAAAACCGGAAGTTGAAAAAAAATAACAATAAAACACATTTTTTAACATTTGTAGTGGTTTTATTGACAATATATACAACTATATTACATATAGACAGGTACCATGTGCATACTGTCTACTTATCCTTCCTCCCTGCAAGTCGCTTAAGGCGTTTTTTGTGCATAAGCTTGGCTCTCTGCTCGGATGCCACAACAAGAACTCGTGCTCTCTGCTTGCTTATTTCCTTCTGAGCCATAATAGACAGTTTTGTCTTCTTTTCTTCAAGAATTTCTCGCTTTTTCTTGAGGAATTCTTGGTGCTTCTTGTGGGCAGACTTCAAGTTTCTGTTCAACCTCACATTGACAGGGTCATGGAGAATGTCCTTTCTCATGAAGTACTGTGTGGCTGACTGTCCCTTCCCTCTCAAGTGGTACTTCACGGTCTGGATAGCAGAATATGTGTCAATGTTGAGACGGCAAGACTTGGGGTCGATGATGTCCCCCATAGTATTGAAGGCTCCCTCCACCTGAGGGCCATGGAAACAGCTCATGAGAGCCATGGCCATCTTGGATAAGGCGGGATACCTGCCAGACTTGGCTACCTTGCACCACCACTCATCAGCACGAACTGGGGTTCCCTCGGAGTCAACTGGTGAGAGAAGTGACTGGTCGACCTGGTATCTGTGAGCCTCTGACAGATATTCCAGTTTCTCTTCCTCAGACAGAACATTCCTTACAAGATGAGGAAGATTTTTCATTCTCATCAGTAAGGTGGAGTGGCACCTGGCGCAAGGATCCAGCGCTGTGAGAGACCGCAGAAGGCTGCTTGTTAAGGGCAGTTTATTCTGCAGGTGCAGAGTGCAGTCAACGTAGGCTTTCGTGGTTGCCTGCAGAAATTCAGCCACAACAGGATCGTGCTTCCGGCTGTGCTGCTGCACCTCCTGTGTATTTCGAACTGCCAACCAGCATTGCTGTTTGGCTCAGTAAATTGCCTCTGAGTGGAAGAGCTTTCAGCCGTTTGCTAGAAGTGTTGGCCATGATTACCTCCTGTTTTAAGAAACAGGACATGAAGTCCAGCAGTAGTTGCCTCTGGTCTTCATACAGGAGATGGATTCTTGGCTCTTTGAGCTCATATGTGGTTACATACTTCTTTAGCATGGGTAACACACCCATGTACAGGCCCATGATGAGGCGGGTCTTCTTCCTACGATGAAACAGCTTCTCAACTACTCGCTTTTTCCTGTTTTTCCCATCCTCTGTCATCTTCTTTGATGATAGCGTGTGTTGAATCTCTCTGATTCGATCCTTCGATTCTATGCTGAGTCCCTTACTGAGATAGATGCTGATAATCATACTCTGGTATGTCAGCTTCTCAGTAACAGGGATGAAGGCATAATAGAAGACAGTGAGAGCTGGCAGCAAATTCAGATTATCCACAGTCACATCATAGCAGGACAGCCATCTGTGTGACACATGCCTGGCTGGCATTGTGAACTTTATGCCAAGGATTAGACATAACTCTTCAAGTGCCTCACGGAGATCTGAAGACCACTTGAAATCATTGTATATGTCCCCATGTAGCCCTTCCACCCAGTAGCCAAACGGCTTACAGAACTTCTTCGTGGCGTTGTGGATATGGTGGCATGAATCTCCATCAATGTCAAGGAGATGGGTGGCCTTGTCCCTCAGTCTCTTCTCTAATCCAGTTTTTGATCCTCTCATCACATTGCAGGAGTCCATCAAAACGGACATCAGGTTCTCCCATGGAATCCCTTTTTTAGTGAACAAGTCGCATACAACATCATAGAGTGACTGTGAGTCTACTTTGGTTACAGACAAGGAATCTAAATGTTCCACAACAACATGCCCAGCTTCCGGGTCACAGAAGCTGACCAAAAAGCACAGGACTTTCTGTAAGTTGTTGCTAGTAGACTCGTCAATGTTCAGGGAAAACTTGTAAAGCCGCATTTTGTCAACTGTTTCCATCTGGAATGTTTCCGCAAGCCCATACTTCATCTTGTAGGATGCAGCGGTGCGTGACATCTTAAGACATTGCAGAGCTTTTTGGTCCAAAGCCAGGGCACTCGACAAGTCGATGAGGACTGGGACCATTGTGAAGGGCAGGGAATGTTCTGCCAAGACAGCCAGGATCATACCCTGTTAAAAAAAAAAAAAAGAAGAAAGAAAATGTATTCTATTATATATATTAAATATATATACTATATTATATATTAAAAATTATATTATATTAAATGCAATCTGACAAATACCCAGTTTTGTAATCTTACAAACAGAAAAGTACACAATTAGATAAAAAATTCAATATATATATATAAAAAAGCTGTTCAAATATATTACTTTTCTTTTTTTTTTTTATTACAAAAATACAATTTCATGTATACTTACTTCGAAATTTGTTGACCTGTCATCTACGGACACAATTGGTTTGGCAACCTCCGGTCTTGACTTGACATTTCTGAACATCGGATGAATGCCATATACCGATGCCGACGAAGTCGCAGACTTGCTCGAACCTGGCAGAGTGTAGTTCGTCCGTCTAGTTTTTAAGACTTTGCAATGTTTCTTACTAATGACATGGCTCTCCAAAGCTGCCACACCACGTGAAGAGTAACTGACAGAATCTTGGCAAAACAGACACAACACCTTCCCCGGCACATCAATTTTCCGAAAACACTCGCCAAGGACGCAATTGACGGTCTCCTCGCTTCCTCCTATGTAGGTTTTAACTATCCGATCAAGCCAATCCCATCGGAAACGATTTTTGATAGTGGAGTCAATTCCTTTTACACGTAAGTCATCTTTACGCTCCAATATTTTGTAAGCCATGTTGTTAGCGGGAGTCCGGGCTGCATGTGCGCTTACAGTAGTAGCGCCGAAAGTTGATATCAAAACACGGCACTGACCCCGATTTTGCGACATCAAAGTCTGATAACGAGCCGAAAGAAGCGCTGACATAATTATTAGCAATTTATTTTTAATACAAAATAATAAGATTAACAGTAAATATCTGTCCTGCTTAACTTAAAACTGTATAAATTAATATAAAACAATACAAGAGCTGCGCGCACTCGCGGCACAGCTCGGGCCACGGGCGGTGTCCACAGCACCAGAAGAGCGCACAAGCTCGCGCGGCCCCGCACACATGTAGAAGCTTAATACGAGACATGTACTTTTGTTTCTGAATACGGGACGATTACATTTTTCAATGGACGGTTGGCAACCCTAAACACAATTATACATATATAATACACACCCAAAACTTAAACGTATTTGGAAAAAAAAAAAAAAAAAAAAAAAAAAAAAAAATTACCATGCGGCTAAAAAAAAAGCGGAGATCCGCTAAAAAGCGGAACTCTTTCATCCCTGAAACCAGGACTAGACCAGGACTAAACAAGGACTAAACAAGGACTGAACCAGGACTGAACCAGGACTGAATCAGGACATAAGTTTAATTGGAAAAAGTTACACATTTCATCTTTCTGTAAGGTAGTTATTTGTGAGTTAAGCCATGTTAAAATGTTGTTAAAACCAACTTGGAGTTCCGTTTTGTTTTATTCACACGTTTAAGATAAGATAATCCTTTATTTGTTCCACAATGGGGAAATTGCAGTGTCACAATGAAAGTTTCAGAAACAGTTGGAAAAAAGAGCATGCATCAATCAACTAAAACACAACAGTGTAAGGTTAAAAGGCACAGGAACACTGCACAATAAATGAAGTCTGAGTAATCGTTTATAATTAATCTGTCTACATCTCAAAGCTCAAAACGCTCTGTTCCACCTTGTGATGTCATGAAGAGGTAGTTTTCAAGTGAACAGCTATGTTTTACAGAGGATGTACCAACACCAGAGCCAGAGTGGACCTCAGTCTGCCGAACACCTCCACCTAAAAGGACCTCAGTCTGTCCTACACCTCCACCTAAAAGGACCTCAGTCTGCCGTACATCTCCACCTAAAAGGACCTCAGTCTGCCGTACACCTCCACCTAAAAGGACCTCAGTCTGCCGTACATCTCCACCTAAAAGGACCTCAGTCTGCCGTACACCTCCACCTAAAAGGACCTCAGTCTGCCGTACATCTCCACCTAAAAGGACCTCAGTCTGCCGTACACCTCCACCTAAAAGGACCTCAGTCTGCCGTACATCTCCACCTAAAAGGACCTCAGTCTGCCGTACACCTCCACCTAAAAGGACCTCAGTCTGCCGTACATCTCCACCTAAAAGGACCTCAGTCTGCCGTACACCTCCACCTAAAAGGACCTCAGTCTGCCGTACATCTCCACCTAAAAGGACCTCAGTCTGCCGTACATCTCCACCTAAAAGGACCTCAGGCTGTCGTACATCTCCACCTAAAAGGACCTCAGTCTGCCGTACATCTCCACCTAAAAGGACCTCAGTCTGCCGTACATCTCCACCTAAAAGGACCTCAGGCTGTCGTACATCTCCACCTAAAAGGACCTCAGTCTGCCGTACATCTCCACCTAAAAGGACCTCAGTCTGCCGTACATCTCCACCTAAAAGGACCTCAGTCTGCCGTACATCTCCACCTAAAAGGACCTCAGTCTGCCGTACATCTCCACCTAAAGCCACGGGGCACTCCTTTGAGGACAGTGAGGTCCAGATCTGGTTTGAGAGGAGGAGTTAAAGAGAATCCTTCCTTGAACACAAATGGAGGTCTCAGACATCATTTGTCTCCATCTATAACTCTGTCCTCAAACCTAAATCAGAACAAAGAAAACAACAGAGCAGCAGGTCAGGTCCAGAGGAGTGAAAACACCATTATGACCCACACTCCACTCCCACTGCAGATCTAACAGGCCCACCTCACTAACACCAACTGGAAACAAGGAGGTGTGGGAGTCTCACAGTCATTTCATTGTAGTGAGCGCCCCCTTCAGGCAGATACAGGCAGTGTCCACCAGTGTCTGACCAGAACTGAAGAAGCAGAAGAAACGGATTCCACCAAATAAATTTGGTGGAATTTCTCCTTTTGCCTTTGCTGCATTTTACCTTTAGTTCAGTCGAGATTGGGAATTCCAGGGGCTGAATTGATCCAAATGATTCTAGTGAAGGTGTGTGATGTTTAAAAACACAGTGGAGCACTTCCTGTATCACCACATGACATCACAAGGTGGAAAAGAGCGTTTTCCGTTCGAGAGAAGAACTCAGCCTAAACATGCAGGATTTGTGTGTTAAACATGTGTGAACTCCAGTTGTGTTTGTGATGAGGAAACAGGATTATTACAGAAAACATGGACGCTTTAAAAATGAAAATAGTTGTAGGAGCCGTGAGTGTGTACACTTGTGCGTACACTTGTGCGTGCACTTGTGCGTACACTTGTGCGTACACTTGTGCGTACACTTGTGCGTACACTTGTGCGTACACTTGTGCGTACACTTGTGCGTACACTTGTGCGTGCACTTGTGCGTACACTTGTGCGTACACTTGTGCGTACACTTGTGCGTACACTTGTGCGTACACTTGTGCGTGCACTTGTGCGTGCACTTGTGCGTACACTTGTGCGTACACTTGTGCGTACACTTGTGCGTACACTTGTGCGTACACTTGTGCGTACACTTGTCTGTACACTTGTGCGTACACTTGTGCGTACACTTGTGCGTGCACTTGTGCGTACACTTGTCTGTACACTTGTGCATACACTTGTGCGTACACTTGTGCGTACACTTGTGCGTACACTTGTCTGTACACTTGTGCGTACACTTGTGCGTACACTTGTGCGTGCACTTGTGTGTACACTTGTGCGTACACTTGTGCGTACACTTGTGCGTGCACTTGTGTGTACACTTGTGCGTACACTTGTGCGTACACTTGTGCGTGCACTTGTGCGTGCACTTGTGCGTACACTTGTGCGTACACTTGTGCGTACACTTGTCTGTACACTTGTGCGTACACTTGTCTGTACACTTGTGCGTACACTTGTGCGTACACTTGTCTGTACACTTGTGCGTACACTTGTGCGTACACTTGTGCGTACACTTGTGCGTACACTTGTGCGTACACTTGTCTGTACACTTGTGCGTACACTTGTGCGTACACTTGTGCGTACACTTGTGCGTACACTTGTCTGTACACTTGTGCGTGCACTTGTGCGTACACTTTTGCGTACACTTGTGCGTACACTTGTGCGTACACTTGTGCGTGCACTTGTGCGTACACTTGTGCGTGCACTTGTGCGTACACTTGTGCGTGCACTTGTGCGTACACTTGTGCGTACACTTGTGCGTACACTTGTCTGTACACTTGTGCGTGCACTTGTGCGTACACTTGTGCGTACACTTGTGCGTACACTTGTGCGTACACTTGTGCGTGCACTTGTGCGTACACTTGTGCGTACACTTGTGCGTACACTTGTGCGTACACTTGTGCGTACACTTGTGCGTACACTTGTGCGTGCACTTGTGTGTACACTTGTGTTCTGTTTGCAAAAGGCTGCGCTCACATGAATTAATAATGAATCGATATCTTTTATTCAGCGGAGGCAGGCGGGCCTTTTGATGCTGTCAGAGAAACTTTAATAGTCCAGGACAGAGGGGAGAAAAACGCCCCGAGCCACAGAGCTACAGTCAAACCAAGAACCAAGGCCATTAGGGGGAAGAGGAGAGGAGAGGAGGAGAGCCACAGAGCTACAGTCAAACCAAGAACCAAGGCCATTAGGGGGAGTCACTACATCATCACAGAGCCAGCCATTCTACAGAGGCAGCAAGAACAGGGGGGGTACAAGAACAAGAGAAGAGGAGGAGAGAGGAGGAGAGGAGAGGAGGAGAGAGGAGGAGAGGAGAGGAGGGGGAGAGGAGGTGAGGGGGAGAGGAGGAAGAGGGAAGGGGGAGGGGGAGAGGAGAGGGGGATGAGAGGAGAGGAGGTGAGGGGAAGGAGAGGGGGAAGAGGAGGAGAGGAGAGGAGGGGGGAGAGGAGAGGAGGAGAGGGGGAGGAGAGGGGGAGAGGAGGTGAGGGGGAGAGGAGAGAGGGGGAGGAGAGGGGGAGGAGAGGAGGTGAGGAAGAGAGGGGGAGAGATGAAGAGGAGAGGGGGAGGAGGAGAGGGGAGAGGAGAGGAGAGGAGAGAGGAGAGGAGGAAGAGGGGAGGGGGAAAGGAGGAGGAGGAGGGGAGGAGAGAAGGAGAGGAAAGGTGGAGGAGAGGAAGAGGAGAGGGGGAGGAGAGGAAGAGGAGAGGAGGAAAGAAAGAGCAGGAGAAGAGGAGAGGGGGAAGAGGAGGAGAGAAGGAGGAGGAAGAAGAGAGGGAGAGGGGAAGATGAGGGGAGGAAAGGAGGAGGAGAGGAAGAGGAGAGGAGGTAGAGGAGGAAATGATGAGGGGAGGAGGGGAGGAAGAAGAGAAGAGGAGGAGAGGAAAAAAGAGGAGGTAGAGGAAGAGGGGGTAGAGGGGGAAAGAGGAGGGCAAGAGAGGGGAGGAGGGGAGGAAGAGGAGGTGAGGAGGAGAGGATTAGAGGGAAAGAGAGGAGTTAGGGGAAGAGGAGGAAGGAGCGGAGGAAGATGGGAAGTGATGGGAGAGGAAAACAGGAGGTAGAGGACGTGAGGGAGAGGGGGAAGGAGAGGAGGAGGGGAGGAAGAAGAGGAGAGAAAAAGGGGGGAGATAGAGGAAGAGAGGAGGAGAGAAACAGGGGGAGGGGAAGAGAGAAGGAGGGAAGGATGAGGTGAGGAGGAGAAAAAGAAGGAGAGGAGGATCTAAAAAAGAGGTGGAAGAACATGACTGGAGTAGATCAATGAAAGCAATAAGGGTTTAGATAAAAGGAGGTTCAAAATATCAGAGTCCGAATGGAGACGGCTACAAGAAAACGCCTAAATATTTGTCACGGTTACGTTCTGTGGAAGAATTTAAATCATGGTGCTGTTATATGAACCTTAAAGCTGCATTGTGTAACTTTTCTTGTAGAAGCTCCTTCAAATGTTTTCTCCATGGAGACGTTATTGCTTTGGCTGGAATGTTCCACAGTGTGGCATTAAACCTTTCTATCTTCATGGAGACCAAACCAGACCAAGTTACATGTCAGCTCTGTGGAGAGGCGACCCCCGCTCACAGTCAGAACGCCTGTTTTTCTCTGTATTTTTGAGCTCTAAAAGCCCATGCAAGTGAATAAATGTAAAGTAGACCTGTTTAAAGTCACACTGTGGAACATTCCAAGCAGAGTAATGATATCTCCATAGAAACAAGAAGGTGACAGACCCCCAACCAAAAAGTTACATAGTGCACCTTTAAAAAAGATATTGAAAAATAGCAAAATTGTAAAATCAAGGATCATTGTGAAAGTTTACACCGGACTTTCTTACTTGCAAAGTAGGGATATTATACAGGATCAATTAGAAATCTAATCAAATAAGTTTACAATTTCTAAAGTAATAATCAATCAGCAGGACATGTCTTTAGCCCAACGAGAATTTCTTAAGTCGCCTCCAACCCTGGTAAAATAAGCCGTTAAAACCCCTCACCCAGTCTCAGGCACTGTCGTAGGATGCCTCCAGAGGACATGTTCTTCTCCGCTTCGATCTCGATGAAGTTCAGAGAGCTCGCGAACACCAGGACGTCCACCAGACCCACCAGGCGCTGGAGATACGTGACTGAAGCCTCCAAAGCCAGGCCCTGGGACGGCTCAATGTTCTCCAACTCATGCTGTAAACAAAAAGTAAAGTGAGGTAAGAAAAGTAAAGCAATGTAAGAAAAGTACAGTAAGTAAAGTAGGTAATGTAAGTAAAGTAAGTAATGTAAGAAAAGTAAAGTAAGTAAAGAAGGTAATGTAAGTAAAGTAAAGCAATGTAAGAAAAGTAAAGTAAGTAAAGAAGGTAATGTAAGTAAAGTAATGTAAGAAAAGTAAAGAAGGTAATGTAAGTAAACTAAGTAATGTAAGAAAAGTGAAGTAAAGTAGGTAAAGTAAAGCAATGTAAAAAAGTAAAGTAAATAATGTAAGAAAAGTAGAGTAAAGAAGGTAATGTAAGTAAAGTAAAGTAAGAAAAGTAAACCAATGTAAGAAAAGTAAAGTAACTAAAGTAGGTAATGTAAGTAAAGTAAAGTAAATAATGTAAGTAAAGTAAGAAAAGTAAAGTAAGTAAAGTAGGTAATGTAAGTAAAGTAAATAATGTAAGTAAGTAAGAAAAGTAAAGTAAGTAAAGAAGGTAATGTAAGTAAAGTAAAGAAATGTAAAAAGTAAAGTAAGTAATGTAAGAAAAGTAAAGTAAATAATGTAAGTAAAGTAAGTAAAGTAAGAAAACTAAAGTAAGTAAAGTAGGTAATGCAAGCAAAGTAAAGCAATGTAAAAAGTAAAGTAAGTAATGTAAGAAAAGTAAAGTAAATAATGTAAGTAAAGTAAGAAAAATAAAGTAAGTAAAGGTGGGAATGTAAGTAAAGTAAAGAGATGTAAGTAAGTAAGAAAAGTAAAGTAAGTAATGTAAGAAAAGTAAAGTAAGTAAAGAAGGTAATGTAAGTAAAGTAAAGCAATGTAAAAAGTAAAGTAAGTAAAGAAGGTAATGTAAGTAAAGTAAAGCAATGTAAAAAGTAAAGTAAGTAAAGTAAGAAAAGTAAAGTAAAGAATGTAAGTAAAGTAAGAAAAATAAAGTAAGTAAAGTAGGTAATGTAAGTAAAGTAAAGCAATGTAAAAAGTAAAGTAAGTAAAGTAAGAAAAGTAAAGTAAATAATGTAAGTAAGAAAAATAAAGTAAAGTTGGTAATGTAAGTAAAGTAAAGCAATGTAAAAAGTAAAGAAAGTAATGAAAGAAAAGTAAAGTAAAGAAGGTAATGTAAGTAAACTAAGTAATGTAAGAAAAGTAAAGTAAATAATGTAAGTAAAGTAAGTATAGTAAGAAAAATAAAGTAAGTAAAGTAGTTAATGTAAGTTAAGTAAAGCAATGTAAAAAGTAAAGTAATGTAAGAAAAGTAAAGAATGTAAGTAAAGTAAGTAAAGTAAGAAAACTAAAGTAAGTAAAGTAGTTAATGTAAGTAAAGTAAAGCAATGTAGAAAGTAAAGTAATTAAAGAAAAGTAAATAATGTAAGTAAAGTAAGAAAAATAAAGTAAAGTAGTTAATGTAAGTAAAGTAAAGCAATGTAGAAAGTAAAGTAAGTAATGTAAGAAAAGTAAATTATGTAAGTAAGAAAAGTAAAGTAAGTAAAGTACGTAAAGTAGGTCATTTAAGTAAACAAGGAAGTAATGTAAGTAACAAGTAATGTAACTAAAGTACGTAAAGTAAGTAATCTAAAGAACGTAAAGAAGGGAATGTAAGTAAAGTAAATAAGTAAGTAATGTAAGTAAAGTACATAAATTAGGTAATGTAAGTAAAGTAGGTAATCTAAGGAAAGTAAATAATGTAAGTAAATAAGTCATGTAAGTAAGGTCAGTAAAGTAGGTAATGTAAGTAAAGTTTAAGAAAATTCTTTAATTCAAAGTATGTCACAGCAGAACAAACAGATTAATGCAGTCTGTACTATTTGAGTCTAAGATTGACTCATAAAAATGAAATATCGATGCTTGAAATGGAGTGGGAAAAAGTGAGACTTATTTTAACCCACTCATGAATAAAATGGAAAGACAAACATGGTGGTGTCTATCAAAGGAGAACAAATTTGGAATACACTGGCAGAGCACATTAGAAACTGACAACAACTCAACCTTCAAAAAAGTCCTTAAAGAGGAGGTATTAAACAAAATCCATGCATGTTTGAGTGATTTAGTGATCTCTCCCGGGCCCTATTCAAACCCTTCTTATGGTTATATAGCAAATTTAGTGAAATGCAGATTTAAAATTGTGATTTGTCTTTTTATTTATGCCGTCGTGCACAAGCTTCTGCAGGACTTTTTCCCCCTTTATAAAATCTTTATAGTACTGCATGTTATTTGTTGTTATTTCTGGGAACACAAAGGTAGTAATTGAATTGTAGTGTGCACACAAAGCCCCTTTTCTCTGACAGCGGGTCAATGGCAGAACTAAAGAATTATGTCGGAGCGCCGCAGTCACTGGGGTCATGGAAACACAGTAACAACGTTAGCAAAGCGGCTAACTGTAGCTAATGCGATTGGGAAAGGTCAATGTGGATGGATACCTTACATTCTGGGCGTATAAGGCCACAGATGAAAATAGCTCTCCCTCCCACTCTCTGGATATAAGGAACCACATATGAAAGTAGCTGTCCCACTCTCTCTCTCTCTCTCCTTCTCGCTCTCTCTCCATCTCTCTCTCTGTATATATGGAGCCATAGATGAATGTAGCTCTCCTTCCTCCCTCCTTTTTCTCTTCCTCTCTCTCCCTCTGAGTATATCGAGCCAAAAATGAAAGTAGCTCCCTCGTCTTTCTTTCCCTCCCTCTCACCTCTCGTCTTTTCCCTCTCTCTCTCCCCCAATCTCTCTGTTTCTCTCTTATCTGTCTCGTAGTTACTCTGCCCCTCTTCCTCTCTCTCTCTCTCCCTCTCCACATGTCTCTCTCTCCCTTTCTCTCTCCATCTTGCTCTCTCCTCTCTTCCCTCTCTGTCCCCCTCTCCCTATTCCTTTCTTCCCTCCCCCCTCCATGTCTCTCTCCCTTTCTCTCCATCTTACTCTCCCCTCTCTCTACCTCTAGTCTTTCCTCGCTCCCTATACCTTTCTTCCATTCTCTCTGTCCCACCTCCACGTCTCTCCCTTTCTCTCTCCTTCTTACTCTCCTCCTCTCTCTACCCCTCTGTCCATCTTCCTCTTTCTTCCTCATCTTCTCTTTCTTTCCTTCTCTCTCCCCCTCCATGTCTCTCTCCCTTTCTCTGTCCATCTTACTCTCCCCTCTCTCCACCTCTCTAGTCTCTTTCCTCTCCCTATTCCTCTTTCTCCCCTTCTCACGGAGGAAGAGGTGGTCTCTCCCTTTCCCTCTTTCTTCCCCTCTCTCTCTTCCCCTTTCTCATTCTCTCTCTCACAGATACTCACAGAGGAGGAGGTGGTCTCTCACTCTTCCCCTCTCTCTCTTCCTCTCTCTCTCTCTTATTCTCTCTCTCTCAGATACTCACGGAAGACGAGGTGGTCTCTCTCTCTCTCCCTCTCTTTCTTCCTCTCTTATTCCCTCTCTCTCAGATACTCACGGAGGAGGTGGTCTGTCTCTCTCTCTCTCTCTTATTCCCTCTCTCTCAGATACTCACGGAGGAGGTGGTCTGTCTCTCTCTCTCTCTTATTCCCTCTCTCTCAGATACTCACGGAGGAGGAGGTGGTCTCTCTCCCTCTCTTTCGTCCCCTCTCTCTCTTATTCCCTCTCTCTCGGATACTCACGGAGGAGGAGGTGGTCTCTCTCTCTCTCCCTCTCTCTTATTCCCTCTCTCTCGGATACTCACGGAGGACGAGGTGGTCTGTCTCTCTTCCTCTCTCTCTTATTCCCTCTCTCTCGGATACTCACAGAGGACGAGGTGGTCTGTCTCTCTCTCTCTCTCTCTTATTCCCCCTCTCTCAGATACTCACGGAGGACGAGGTGGCGGCAGACAGCAGGGGCAGGATTCCTCCACAGGCCATGATGAGGTTGTCCACCTCTCTTTCTTCCCCTCTCTCTCTCTCTCTCTTATTCCCTCTCTCTCAGATACTCACAGAGGAGGAGGTGGTCTCTCTCTCTCTCCCTCTCTCTCTCTCTTATTCCCCCTCTCTCAGATACTCACGGAGGACGAGGTGGTCTCTCTCTCCCTCTCCCTCTCTCTCTTATTCCCTCTCTCTGGGATACTCACGGAGGAGGAGGTGGTCTCTCTCTCTCTCCCTCTCTCTCTCTCTTATTCCCTCTCTCTGGGATACTCACGGAGGACGAGGTGGTCTCTCTCTCTCTCTCTCTCTCTTATTCCCTCTCTCTCGGATACTCACGGAGGACGAGGTGGTCTCTCTCTCTCTCTCTTATTCCCCCTCTCACAGATACTCACGGAGGACGAGGTGGTCTCTGTCCCTCCCTCTCTCTCTTATTCCCTCTCTCTCGGATACTCACGGAGGACGAGGTGGTCTCTCCCTCTCTCTCTTATTCCCCCTCTCTCAGATACTCACGGAGGACGAGGTGGTCTCTCTCTCTCCCTCTCTCTCTCTTATTCCCTCTCTCTCAGATACTCACGGAGGAGGAGGTGGACTCTCTCTCCCTCTCTCTCTCTCTCTTATTCCCTCTCTCTCAGATACTCACGGAGGACGAGGTGGTCTCTCTCTCTCTCTCTCTCTCTTATTCCCTCTCTCTCAGATACTCACGGAGGACGAGGTGGTCTCTCTCTCTCTCTCTCTCTCTTATTCCCTCTCTCTCGGATACTCACGGAGGACGAGGTGGACTCTCTCTCCCTCTCTCTCTTATTCCCTCTCTCTCAGATACTCACGGAGGACGAGGTGGTCTCTCTCTCTCTCTCTCTCTCTTATTCCCTCTCTCTCAGATACTCACGGAGGAGGAGGTGGACTCTCTCTCCCTCTCTCTCTCTCTCTTATTCCCTCTCTCTCAGATACTCACGGAGGACGAGGTGGTCTCTCTCTCTCTCTCTCTCTTATTCCCTCTCTCTCGGATACTCACGGAGGACGAGGTGGTCTCTCCCTCTCTCTCTTATTCCCCCTCTCTCAGATACTCACGGAGGACGAGGTGGCGGCGGACAGCAGGGGCAGGATTCCTCCACAGGCCATGATGAGGTTGTCCACCACCTGAGAGATGAGGTGAATACTGTTGTGCACAAACACCACGTTCTCACTGCTGTTCACGAAGTCCAGGACCGTCTTTGTGGAGTGACTGACGAGAAAAACAAAGTGAGACCAGTGTTGTCACCATACTGAAATTCAAAAATCTAAGGAATAAATACTCAATGCTCAATACTGATGACGATACCATTTAGGCAACAGAAAGTGAGAACGTCATTTTCAACATTAAATCGTAGCACAGTGGTCCCTCACTAAAACATGGTTCTTTGTTGTTTCGCAGATTTTTTTTATTCAAATTTTTTTAATAGTGTATCATTGCGCATTGTGTTCTGCGTCCTGATTGGCTAAGGGACTGAAGACCTTTGCCGATTTGTCCGTCATTCTCCTCCGAGTCTCCAGTACAGTACAGAATGCGTTCAGCCAGATTTATATAAATGTTCGATCACAGTGTGACTCTGGAGTGGTGTAGGATTGCAAGTTTTCTCCCCGACAAAACCCACAATGTCGACGAAACGTTCTCAAATAGAATCGAAGATGGCACGTCGGTTTATAAGAATCTTCTCGCCCCAAAAGAAAAAAAAGAGCGCGGAAAAAGGAAAAAGACGCCTGCACCGAGGCGGAGCGGCGCCCAGACGAAGAGGCCCGGTCAGAGGAACTGTGAAGTACACGCGTCACTATTAATATTTTTTGTTGTTGAAAGTATACGAAAGTTTGAGTGAGGGGCGGCAGTAGCTCAGTTGGTAGAGCTAGTGGTGCAGGGGTTGGCGGTTCGAATCCCGCTCTTGACGGGTTGACCGCGTGTGATCCCAGCTCCCACAGATGAGCGCTGCCGTTGTGTCCTTGGGTCCAAGGATCTGCCTTCATAAATACCCAGGAAATGGAAAAGCGGAAGATGAACGAAAGAATGAATGAAAATCTACGAAAGTTTTTTTGTTTAAACAAAAGAGAAATGTGAGAAAATGTTAATTCCAGTCTGAGAAAAGTGTAAATGTGTGTGGTGAGGCGTTTACAGCCTTAAAACATGTAGAATAATTGTAAAAGAAGAAGAAGAAGAAGAAGAAGAAGTGACTTTATTGATCTCACACTGGAGAAATCCATCCTGTTATCAGGAGCAGTGGGCAGCACATTACTGCGCCCGGGGACCATCTCCATGATCTTCTTGCTTCGGTTTGGTCAGGACCTCAGCTGGTGGTGCATGTTTTGGGTTGATGGAGGAAACTGGAGGAAACCCACCCAGACACGGGGAGAACATGCAAACTCCACACAGAAAGGCTCCGGCGACCCGGGGATTGAACCCGGAACTTTCTTGCTGTGAAGCATGAGCGCTAGCCACTCAGCCACCGTGCCGCCTAAAATATAAAGCTGATTACTTCGTGGATTTCGCCTATTATACGTAACCACCGCGATACACAAGGGACCAGTGTACTTTTTCTATTCCCATGTGGTCCAGGTAGGTTCTACAGTGGTCCATGGTCCGGTAGAGAAACACAACAGTTTTTGAGAGCTTTTGCCATGCCCCATTTTTAGTTAAATAATCAGGACAGGACTTTGGTCGATCAAGATTTTCTTTGTTCAACTAAAGTGTACAGGAAAACAGTAATTGTCAGTTACTTATAATACATAACAGACCATTATGTAAGTTTTGGATGATTACACTTAGTTTGACAGCATATTTTAAAAGGGGCATGTTTGTTTAGTTTTGCCCCAGTAGATATTGTAAAAGCAGCTCTTATGGTCAAAGTGAGACAGCTGTGTCATATATCTAAATATGAACCGTTTTTATGAGCATTTTTAGGGTGCTGTTAGTATGATAGATGGTGCTGGCATTGATGTGACTGCAAAAACATTCTGGCTTCATAAATTTGTGAAAAACGCTTATAAACTCAAGAAAGTGTGGAAAATATTTGGGCTGCTTGAGAAAAAAACTTATTTAAATAGTCTGTTTTTCACATTTTTAAGACAGTAAAAATCAAGTAGAGCGCTTTTCATCACACCACTTCATACAGGAGAGCCTTTGTTATTAAGGCAGTGGATGTTTTACCTCCTCCACATTTGCACATCAGTCTCGATGGAGAAGAGCAGGTCTGTGAGGAGGCGCTGGTGCATGTGCGACCAGCGGAACTCCGGGATACGGAACATGGTGGAGCGAGGGGCCGAGGAGCTGCCGTCTCTGGGATGATCTGACGCCGAGGCTGCAGGCTGGCTCTGACTCGTGTTCTGCGAAATCAAAACTTTGTTTAACCAGAAAGTCCCACTGAAATTCAGAATGTCTTTTACACGACCAGTCAAAAGTTTGGACTTACCGTTGTCGAGGTCTCCTTTAGCTCCAGTCTCTCTGTGTCCAAAGCCACATTGGAAACATCTAGTCTGGCTATTTTAATCTCTTTGGTCTTGCCGGTTGAGTCTACGCTCCCCTTTTTGACAGGGCTGGGAGTCGGTAGGTCCTCTTGAGAAGTTTTGGAGGATGCGTCTTCTTCGGTGGTTACTGCAGCGGTCTCTGGAGGTTGATTTGCTTGTTCTCCTGTCGCCTCCTGTCCTGCAGATGGCGCTGTTGAGCTTGTGGATGGCTGTTCCTCCGCTGTGGGCTGTGTAGAGGAAGACTGCTCAGTTGCGGGTTCGTCTTTGGCTGTTTCTACAACCTCCTCTTGCAGGGAATCCAACTTTTGACTTTCCGTATCAGACACCTCTTTCTCCTCTGTGGGTTCTTCTTTATCTGCTTCAACTTTCTTCTCCTCTTCCTCGACTTCTTCATCCTTAACAACACCATCTTCTGCATTTGGAGCAACCCCTGGCTCTTCGTGGCTTTCCACGGTATCGCTAGCTTGCACTTGGTCGCTAACGGAAGCCGTCAAGTCCTCACTGACAACGGTTGCTCCTTCTATTGCGCTGTTATCCGTCGCTACTCCTGAATCACAAGATGGTTTCTCATGAACTTCCTGCTCTTCTGAAGACTCTGGCTGCTCGGCTTCTAGTTCATTCACACAGTCTTCGGTCATGGAAGCTGACGACTCGCCTTTCTCAATTTCGGATTTTTCCTCATCAGTTATAGCGCCGTCCGTTACCGATGTTTCTTTATCTTCTTCAACTTCTGGCTGAACCTCAACACTGGGTGCAGCTTCTGACTCTTCTCCTGTTTCAATGTCCTCTTCACCTCTCGCTAAAATGTTGGACACAGTTATAGAAGTTTGCCCCCGTTCTTCTGTCCTCTCCTGGGTGGTTTCACTCGGGGAAGCTTCAACAGGCTTCTGGGAGTTTTGGTCTACAGTTAGCTCAATGACAGTGGAGGGGGCGGTTTCTTCTGAAGATGGGCCGTTGGCAAAGTCCAAGGTCTCGGAGCTTTGGCTGGCCAGAGAGATGGAGCGAATGGTGGAAGACGATTCTTGACTCTGGTACTGACGGAACATGCGAGCCAGATTCTCCTTGTGTTGCTCAAAGGCCACCTGGAAAAACAGAAGAAGATAAGTTACTAAAACATAATTTTCTCACGTTTTTGAGCTTAATTTGACCTGTGTGGCGTCTGCGTCTAATTATAACGTGTTTATAATCATCAGGAACTGCACGTTAGCATGAGTTAGGTTCTGTTAGCTTTACCGTCTTGGCAAAAAGAGTAAACTCACTGCCGTGACTAATTTAAATGTTTGGAAGGCATAAGGTACAACTCTGAGCCACTGCAAACCGTTTTAAATGAACCATTTTTCAAGTTTTTGAGATCATAAAGATTTGTTCAGACGTCACCATGGAGACACAATGCACAAAACACTTTTAGGATTGTGTGAAAACTCAAGAAATACAAAATGGATTTAAAGAACTGAAGTAACGGAAGTAAACATGGACGAATCAATCAATCAATCTTTATTTATATCGCCCTTTACAACACCAACGGTGACCAAAGTGATTTCCAATTAAAAACAGAAAATACAACAATACAAAAGACAGAACAACAATGTAAACAATAAACAGTAAAACAAACAATGTAGAAAAATTACGTGCCACAAACTACTAAGTATTAAAAGCCGTTTTGAATAAATGTGTTTTGAGCCTAGATTTAAAAAGTTTAAAATCAGTGATGTTACGAAGCTCAAAGGGCAGATTGTTCCAGATTGTTCCACAGTCTGGGACCAGAGAAAGCTCCATCACCCCAGTGTTTGAGGCTCGGGGACTTCCAAAAGAAGTTGGTTATTTGACCTTAAAGTGCGACTTGATTTTCGGACAAATAAAAGCTCGGTCAAATAACAAGGTGCTAATCCACTGATGCTATGACTGAGCATCTGGCTTTATTAAAGCTGCTGTTCTACCGGAGCAGCACATGTACAATGCATTTGTTTTAAAGAGGAGATTAAGAAGGAGAAGGACGAGGTTTTTGGACATGGCGTTTTGTGGGGCAGTGGCAGCAACGTCCGTAGAAATGAAGTGATGGGAGTACTACGTGCTTCGCCGCTTCACTGACACGGAGTTCATACTAAATTTTCGTATGGCAAGAAGAAGATTTATGTACGTTTGTGAGCGCCGATGAATGCGACCTGGCCGTTCAGACTGAAGTCACATGCCAAAAGATCGGATATGTATCGGTTTTAGGAGCACATATCCAAGTGGTTTGAAAAAAATCAGATCTGTGTCGTTCAGACTCATTAAAGATCAGATACAGGTCGCATAGGTGAAAAAAATCGGGTTTGGGTCACTTCAGGCTGCAGTCTGAACGTAGTCTATTCCATCGTCCTCAGCTTCTTCATGGAGGTGAACAGGCCCAGGGGTAAGTGAATGGTGCTCTTCGGCAGGTAGTGGACACCCTCATCTTTACTCTCCTCTTCTGGACCAGCACCTGATCTCTCCATCTCTCTGCCCCTCATTTTCCTCCATCTCTTCCTCATCAGACCCAGTTTCCTTTCCGCTGTTTTACACTGGACATTACTGATCTGGATCTTTCTCAGAGGAGCCGCCTGACCCAGCTTGATGCTCCCCTTCCTGCAGCTTCTCAGTCCTGTCCTCTCCCTGACCTTTCTCCTGCAGATGTGGAGGTGTTCTGCCGGGTTTTGTGTCTATGTCAAAAGATCATGACGAGCGATTTGATCAGAAAACAACATATTAACAGCTTTATAATTTTAGTTTTTCACATAATCGGTGTGCATCCCGCTAATGGAATCATGTTTTTGTATATTTATGGAGAATTGTCGTGTGGGAACATGGGTGATGTCAGGTTGTGGGCGGAGCCTTGTACAGAATCTTACAGCTAACTGTAAGAAGGGTTTGAATAGGGCCCAGGTGAGATCACTATAAATTATTCAAACATGCATGGATGACTCTAAAACCACTTCAGGGAACATCATACCATAAAAAAGCAAACAAAGATTTCAAATAATACCCCTCTTTAAATAAATCATAGCACGTTTTCAGTCAGATGTAAAAATAAATAATAAAAAGCTGATAGCCGTTTGAGCGTAGAGGTTTGTGGTTTGGGAGTACACGCCTCAACACTGCTTAATAATGGATAATACCGTCCATCGTCAGCAGATAATCAATAGAATTCACTCCACCTCCTCCCGTCAAAATGCTGCGTCCAATAAGTCTACGACGTGTTGACGAAGCCACAATGAAACCTGCATATTGATACTCGCTGGGGGTGTTCTGCGTGTACGTCTGTGGCGGAATGTTCATCGTAACCATGGAGAAACAACGCAAATTTAAGACCGAGACAAACCTTATGCTTAAATTATTTACATGAGCAAACACTGCCAAAAACTGATGACTGTCGAAAAACTCGAGAAAAAATACAAAATGGAGTTTGGTTTTCAACAAAAAGGTGAGAGTGACTAACTGGAAACTGGTATCCTGTGGAATTTTGTGTGTGAGATTCCTCCTCACAAACAGACCTGGAGTTGTGTTTATTTCATTCACACATTTGAGTAATCTTTTATTATTAGACTGTCTTCATCTCTAGAGTTCAAAACGCTCTGTTCCACCTCGTGATGTCATGAAGGGGCAGTTTAAGTGAACCACAACATTTTACCTTCTCCGTTGCCCTTAAGGCAATTGTTCCTTTAATAAATAATTTCTCCAATTTCATGTTTTAAAAAGAAATCTCAGATGGGTTCCACGGTGGTTTAGTGGTATTTTTCAGGGGTATTTCATTTCATTTGTGGTTTGGATGAAGAAAAAATAGCGGATTATTGTCACTTCCGGTTTTGCCGCTTTCCGGTGCAGCTGTGGCCAGGCAGCACGTGCGATCTGTCAGGGCGGCCTCATCAATCACTATCCACTTTGGAGCTCAAATCAGGTAATGCCGTGAGCTTTTTGATGCTTTTATAAGTTTGTAAACATAGGAACTTTGCAGTACCAGGGTTCGGACCAACTGTCCGTTCACCTGAGTTCTAAAAGTTTGATTACGCGCATCTCCCCCTTTAATTTCAACTCTCCCAGAAAATCTGCGATAAACAGGAGTGCTGTATTTTGTATTCTGCTGCATTTGGACACTCACCATAATCAAAGGACATGTTTATCATTTGGCTAACACGGATTTATAAAAACATCCTGCCCTTCTTCATAGTTGTCCGCCTCAACTGTCATATTTTCTGTATTTTCATTCTTGTACCCCCCGTAATATTTTCCAAACAAAAAGATACCCTGTGTAAACAATTCCACTGCATTATGTCTTTGTCTATTGTCATTGATTGTATTGATTCTTATTCTGTTTATGTTCTTGTATCGCTGGAGGTGGGACGTTAGCGCCCCCATGTGGGCTGCTTTAAGGTCCGTGGACCCGTCCATTTCCAAGTCTTCTCGTTGTTTACAATGACAAATAAACACTTCCATTCTTCCAATATGTAAAGTTTTATATAAGATGAAAGTTCTTTGTTTTTGTGTCGCATTCGGCTCAGATTCTACGAGCGATGTTGTTGTACGTTACAGTTTTCACCATCTGAAGAGGAAAATTAAAGTACAAAACCTTAATTCAGTAAAGATTGGCAACTCCAGGACTGAAATTATCCAAATGTTACTAGTTTAAGTGTATGGATTTTAAAAACACAGTGGAGCACTTCCTGTATTACCTCATGACATCACAAGGTGGAACAGTTTTGAGAGAGGAAAACAACCTAAATATAACGTGTGAATGAATGTGTTTTTGACGAGGAAACAACTTTATAACAAATCAGAAAACAGCGGAAAATGTAAAATGGGCCCTTTGAATTCTAACAAAACCTCAGACAAAGCAGTGCCTACAGCTAGCATCAGCCCCCCAAGGGATCGTTGATGACATCAGCTGCAAGGTATCAATAGGTTCTAATCATTTTCTAAAATCATGCTGACGAACTCTGCTCCCTCTGGTCCTTTTAATTATCTTTTCTTCTGTCGTCTTCAGCACCTTCCAGGGGGAACTGTCAAATTACACATTCAGGACGCGCTAAGCAGTTTTCGCCCTTATTACCGCACGTTGGTTACCGCGGGGACCATTTGTCGTCAGCTGAACCATATTTAAACTTTTGCCTCACTTCTACACAGCTAACCACAGCCCATTAACCCCCATCACTCCCCTCTTCATCAGATACGGCGTCGGCCCGACTGCTCGTCTATACGGACAGCGGCGTTTGAGGAAGGGCCTGTCCATGTACGCGCTCAAAGATTAGCACTACATGCTATTAGCGTTTGTCTGCTAGCCGCGCCGCGTGCATGTCCGATATCGGCAAATCCTCCCACGCCTAATTTAAGACCCTTGCATTAATCATTGGGCTCGGAGGACAGGAAGTCAAAGATTGGAGAGAAGAAGAAGAAGAAGAAGAGGAGGAGGGGGGGGGGGGGTGAACCTGGGCTCATTTGTGTTGCGGTTTTAAAGGTGTATTGTGTAACTTTTTTAGTAGAGGGTCCATCAAATGGTTTTCTTTACAGAGATGTTATTGCTTTGGAATGTTTCACAGTATGGCATTAAACAAATATTCAAATCTTAAATTCTCAGTGTGTTTCTTTCACTAAATCTTTGACGATCGTCGGTTTTAAGGTTCCTCTACATCGGAACTTTTAGGGTTTAGGGAGAAAAAACGTTGCAAAAATGTTAAAATTCTCTGATTTAAAAGGTTTGTGTAACTTTCCTGTTGGAGGGTCCATCAAATGCCTTTCTCCATGGAGATGTTATTGTTTTGTCTGGAATGTTTCACAGTATGGCATTAAACAAATATTCAAATCTTAAATTCTCACTGCATTTCTTTCACCAAATCTTTGGCGATCATTGGTTTTAAGGTTCCTCTGCACTGGAACTTTTAGGATTTAGAGACAGAAACAGGTGCAAAAACGTTAAAATTCTATGTTTTAAAAGGCGCATTGTGTAACTTTTTCAGATGGAGCATCCATCAAAACATTTTCTTTATGGAGATGTTATTGTTTGGAATGTTTCACAGTATGGCATTAAACAAATATTCAAAACTTAAATTCTCACTGCATTTCTTTCACTAAATGTTCGATGATTGTTGGTTTTAAGGTTCCTCTGCATCAGAACTTTTAGGGTTTAGGGACAGAAACAGGTGCAATAACATTAAAATTCTGTTTATTATGTAAAAGACTCTGTCCTGTCTATTTAGAAATGCCTCTGCTTCAGTTTCCAATCAATTATCAATTTTCCTGGACTGCTCCCCCTCCCACCCTCCCGTTTGTCACCAATGAAAAAAACACCGTGTGTTTTACCTGTCCAATATTTGTTGTTGTAATATGTTTGTGCTGCATCTTTATTCCACTCTGTTGTAACCAAGTTGGCGCGGCGAATGGAGAGTCTGTCGCCGCCCTGGTGCTTCGGAGTGTCTGTCCGCTCCAGGTATCGAAGCAACTTCCTAATGTTGTGACCCTGTTCACTCATGTGGCAATAAAAAAACTACCTGATTCCTGAATGTTTCACAGTATGGCAATAAACGAATATTCAAAACTTAAATTCTCACTGCATTTTTTTCACTAAATCTTGATGATTGTTGGTTTTAAGGTTTCTCTACATCGGAACTTTTAGGGTTTAGGGGCAGAAACTGGTGCAAAACAGTTAAAATTATATGTTTTAAAAGGCGCATTGAGTAAATTTCCTTGTCGAAGGTCCATCAAATGCTTTTCTCCATGGAGATGTTATTGCTTTGTCTGGAATGTTTCACAGTATGGCATTAAACAAATATTCAAAACATAAATTCTCTGCGTTTTAAGGTTCCTCAACATCAGACCTTTTAGGGTTTAGGGACAGAAACAGGTGTAAAAACATTAAACTTCTGTGTTTTAAAAGGCGCATTGAGTAAATTTCCTTGTGGAAGGTCAAATGTCTGTCTCCATGGAAATGTTGCTGCTTTGGAATGTTTCACAGTACGGCAGTAAACAAATATTCAAAACTTAAATTGTCACTGCATTTCTTCCACTAAATCTTTGACGATCGTTGGTTTTAATTTTCCTCTACATCTGAACTCCTCAAAAATATTTCAAAAAGTGTCGTTCTGATTGATTTAAAGTTTAAATGTCGACATCGGTGGTCAGGGTTTAGGGACAAAAAACGGGTGCAAAAACGTTTTTCAACGCGTTTCAAAAGGTGGATTGTGTTACTTTTCTGGTGGAGGCTCCGTCAAAGGGTTTTCTCCATGGAGATGTTACTGCTTTGTCTAGAATGTTTCACAGTATGGCATTAAACCTTTCCATCTTCATTTATTCAATAATTATATTTATATTAAAGGCATACACATTGGATTCTCTCAAACACAAGCAAACACACACACAAAAAACAAACAAACAAAAACAAATGAATGAGGAAGGTGTACGGGGAGGGGCTCCTGGGGCCAGACTAGTGCACAGATACTTTTTATTTTTATTCTTTTAATTTTCTTTCATTTATAAATCATTTTGTTAGCGTATTATTCCAGAACAGGTGCCCAGACTTTTAAAAAATTCACTTATATCTCCTTTAAGTCTTTAACGATCTCCATGGAGACCAAACCAGACCGACTCACAGCTCACAGTCAGAATGGTTTTTTTTGTATTTTTGAGCTATAAAACCACTTGTAATTGCATAAACATGAAACAGATCTGTTTAATGTCATACTGTGGAACATTCCAGACAAACCACTAAGATCTCCATGGAAAAAAAGCATTTGACGGACTTCTAACCCGAGGCTGTTTGGACAGAGGACGAAGGAGCGAACAAAGGAACGATCAAAAGCAAAACCGGCGTAGAAGTGAGAGCGAAAGAAGCTAGTTATTTGTAATGAATTAGCCGTTATTGTTCTAAATTAGCCCGCTACACAGACGCCCATTAATCTTGGCTAGTGAGGAGCACTGAGTGGAAATCTATAACTGTTTTCTCTTCTAAACGCATCACTACTCCTCCTCCTTCTTCTTCTTTTTCTTTTCATTTCACTGATCACAGAACCAGCCCTTCCACTCCATTCGTTTGAGCGTAATTTGACGGGCATTTATTTATTTTTCGCAATTAAACATAGCCGCATCGAGTCCGCCGGTGAAAAAAACCCTGAAAAAACCAGGCGGGGAGCTGAGCGAAACATCACGTCATAGATCCAGGATGTAGTCTGTACATTAACATGATGTATGCCTGCTTTAAATGGGCCTCAGTTAGCCAGTAACCATTAGCCCCAGACTGCTGTAAACGCTTGTGGGGTTTTTTTTTGTTTTTTTTGAAAGAACCTATAGCTACGATTTAGAATATACATTATACGGTGCAAGCGTAAGTGGACAAATCTGATTTAGAGGAGCATGGAAACTGCAACGGTACGATTCTGAACCAGTGGGCAGTTCTAATGTGACAGGTAACATGCCTTAAGTGGACACAGAAGAAGAAGAAGAAGAAGATGGCGGGTTGGGAAAACAAATGACTTTATGTAAAAAAAACACAGGTAACATTTATTTACTATAAGTGACCTTCATGTTTGGCTTGACGTAAAGTGGGAAATCATCCATGAAGAGTCTAATAAGGCTACGCCAAAGTGCCTCCGACAGGTTGGACGATTCATTTTACTAAAACACTCTTAAAGGGCACTCTGTAACCTGCTCGTTTCTGTGGATATGTCACTGCTCTGCCTAGACCAGGGCTGTCAAACAACGTTAATCTGGCCCTCAGCTGATTTTCTATTCAAATGTTTTAATTATATTTTAATTTTCTGTTAAAATACTGGTAATTTTCTGCAGGCTAAAAGATGCCAAGTTTCAGGAGCAAAAAGAATGCATGACTAAATTCTGTGAAATGTATAAAAGTAAATGTTAAAATTAGGGCTGTCAGTTTAACCCGTTAATTAGAATTACACTGCAAATTAACATTAACGCAATTAATTATGAGCGGCAATTCAAAGCGCGCATTTTAAATTTGGTGTGCGGCGAGTAAATCGCTGCCAGGGCCTTTGAACGGCAAATTTATTTATAAAAAGAACGAAGACGAGACGATCAATAAGAACGCCGTGATTTGGAGCTTTCGTAACAAAGAATTTTCCGATCACCGAAGCTGCTCCAGCCTGACGGATCATTTGAACGATAAACACGTCCGGACAAGTTCCATCGTTACCGGTGATAGAGTGAGCGTGAGCGCACTTCACCAAACCAACAAACCAACAAACGACCAAACCAACAAACCAACAAACCAACGAACCAACAAACCAACAAACCAACAAACCACGCTCGCAGAATTTGGGAAACGAATGAGAAAAGCGACCACAGAAAAACTGACAAACTCACAAAGTGGGTTCACTCTCTCACTCACTCTTAAAATGTGATTACCGTATTTTTCGAGTATAAGTCGCACCAGCCAAAAAATATGCATAATTAAGAAAAAAAAACAAAAAAAAAAACATAAGTCGCACTGGAGTATAAGTCGCATTTTGGGGGAAATTTATTTGATAAAATCCAACACCAAAAACATACATGTCATCTTTATTTATTTATTTTAAAATAAAAATAAAATAAAGTGTATGGAATACTAACGTTACATGACAGACATGCCTGGTAATGTCAGTAAAATTACATGTGAAATGATATAATATCATTTCACATGTAATTTTTCACACATAAGTCGCTCCGGATTATAAGTCGCACCCATGGCCAAACTATGAAAAAAACAGCGACTTATAGTATGAAGAATACGGTAATTAGATTAATTAACTACAAATCCTGTAATTAATTAGATTATTTTTTTAATCGCCTGACAGCACTAGTTAAAATATTGTGTTGAAATAGCATTTTTCTTAAAGTTTCATGTTGTTCATAATATTGTATTATTTTGTAAAAGAAATAAAAGACTTCTGTAATAGATTTGTGTTTCTCTGCTCACATATTTGGACTTATTGCTGTTTTTGGGGTATATTTGCCATGAGTTTTCTGATCCGGCCCCTTTGGGATCAAAGTGGGTCGGATACGGCCCCTGGACCAAAGTGAGTTTAACATCCCTGGCCTGGAATGTTCCACAGTATGACTTTAAAGATCCCATGACATGGTACTTCTTGATGCTTTTATATGGCTCCTTAATGGTTCCCTAATACTGTAAATGAATCCTTCTTCAAAATCAACACTCACTGCATGAGAAAGACACATGTACACAGGTAGGGTCATAAATATCTCTGAAACACTTTATTCTGGGCGTTGTTGCTTGAATGGGGCGTGGCCACACTCTCTGCTCTTTCCTCGTTTAGCGGTGCGATGTATACTGGCCGCACTTCCGCGTTTTTGCGCGGAGGAAGATATGAGATGATTTCCATTGAAAAATAAACACATTTCCACAGAAAATAAAATGAAACCACTGCTGTTTCAGAGGTTCGGCGGCTCGGATAAAGGACATCCGAGCCTGGAAACACTCTCACGTGTCTCCAGGCAAATAAAAAAAACGCATCTCACATTGCGTAGCTCGTTTGTGGTCCAATCTCTCTGGGCATGAGTTCCAGAGACGGTGGGTAAATATCCAGACGGGGGGTGGAACAGCATTTGCATTTTCCCCGAGTGTGACGTCAGAAAATTCCCTTGTCCAAAATCGCCCGTTTGGACTGTTTTTTTCAAACGCGGAAAAGGATCATAATTGCTCAATTTACACATTTCGCAACTTTTAGCCATGGGGGGGGGGTTAAACAGGGTAGGGGAGCTCACATTAACGTTCAAAAACCTCAGAAAGTGAAAATTTCATGTCACGGGACCTTTAAACAGCTCTGTCTTACATTTATTCTATTACAGGAGGTTTTAAAGCTCAAAAATACCGACAAAAACAACTTTCTGACTCTGAGCGGAGTCGCCTCTCCACAGACCTGACCTGTAACTTGGTCTGATTTGGTCTCCAAGAAGATAGAAAAGTTTAATGCCACACTGTGGAACATTCCAGACAAAGTAAGAACATCTCCATGGAGAAAAGTGTTTGACGGACGCTCCACCAGCAGAGAGGATGGCGCACCCTTCATGTTTGGCTTGGCATAATATGGGAAATAATCCAGGAAGCGTCTAATAGGTAGTTAAAAAGCGTAAAAAAATAAAAGGATGCCAGTCACTGCAGAAAAAAAGGTTAAAAATCAAACACTAAATCAACTTTTTATTTTATTGTATACGACTGTTTTCTATTTATTTTTATTGCATTGTAGATGGTCTTGTCTACTGTCCCAAGCTATTTTTTGGGGCAATTTTAGTCCAAACTAGGTTTATTTGAAGCTTTCCGTGTAAAAACAATCAAAAATGGAGAGTGCGCAGCCTCCAGTGCCACTTTCAGGTACTACATGACATCACACATGACTGTCCAGCCAAGTAGATCTCAGGGAAAGAAGGTCTGTTATTCATCAATTCCAAAAAAAAGAGGTTTACCGCACACTTGCTTGACTTTGACTTTATTTATTCTTTATTAGGTTAGAGCGAACAACGCGTTTCGCCTCTACAGCGTTCGCCCGAGCCGTGCCAGCTGCGACTAAATACCATCTGGTCACATGTTTGTTTTTTTTCCCTTAAAGTCATATTCAATATATAATATATATAACCTGAGGCGAAACACGTTGTTCGCTCTAGCCTAATAAAGAATAAATAAAGAATAAAGTCAACCAAGCGTGCGGGAAAGCTTCTTTTTTTTGGAATTGCTGAATGTTCCTGCTGTTACCAGCCCCTGGAAGCTGTTCATGGAGTCTTGAACTTTTGAAGGTCTGTTATTCATGTTCATATCTTCATTCAAAGACAAAATAATGGAATAAAATAATTGCTAACTGCTCAAGTTGGCACCTCTGTATAAAATGTGGATGTGGGTGGAGTTTAAGTGTTGAAATTGCCTTTAAAGCAGTGCTTCTCAATTATTTTCTGTGATGCCCCCCCTAGGAAGAAGAAAAAATTTCACGCCCCCCTTCCTGCGCGCGACTATAAATAGTATTATTTGTCTAGAAAATTGTTATTAGAACACCATTGTATCCTTTTATTAACATTATAAACAAATAAAGAAACTTACAACAAAGACTGCACTGAGGACTCAAATATTAATGTGTTTTTAATGCAGCTTTGCGCACATTTGTTTACGTTTTACAGAAATGAAACTTAAAACCACCTCATTTGCATAAGCTAAAAGCACTGAAAAAAAACGCTCTCTCCTTGTGCCACTGATGCGTCAGCTTCTGTCGGACTAAAGGACACGACTCAGTGGAATATACGTGTTTTTTCTGTGACAGAGGATGTTCTGTTAATGGTGAGACTGTGCGTAAATCGCATGTGAGAACTCCACTGCCAACTACTGTTGTTGATGTGCAATTACACTTAGTTCTAGTACAGTACAGCAAAAAAACATGTTTCCCAGGGTCATACGCGCCCCCCCTGGCATCACGCCACGCCCCCCCAGGGGGGCCCGCCCCACTATTTGAGAAGCACTGGTTTAAAGTAATATTTCGTTGACAATCACTATATTTATACAGGTCAAGATATTATAAACTCTTAAACACAGGCCATTTTAGTTCAGTATTTGGAATTTTAGACAGACTTTTAGCTGGGTAAGTGGTATTATTCTTTTATGTACATATTTGCATTCGTTTACATGTCGTCTTTTGGTCGTTTTAGTCCAATTTCAACTGCGTCTTTCTTCCCTGCCGCAGCCTCACTAAGCAGAAGCACACGACACAGACACTGGGCAGAAAAGGAGCAGAGCGTTGATCTTGGGAGACCCCCGCGGAGGCAGCCAGGGAGTCCCCATTAAGATCAATAGATAGGGAGTAACCACAAAACAAAGGGGAAATGGGGAGGGCAGCGCGCTCTAATCAGATCAGCTAAATGTAGTTCGTCCTCCAAAATCAATGTCACGTGCGGCCGCTGAGACTGAGGATCTCCGACTGACGCTTTTAATGTTTAAGCTTCTTTTACAATAATTCTTCCTATATTTTGTCTGATTGAATTGTTTTTTTTAAATGCACATTTTGGAATTGTATTCTTTGTGCAGCATCTTTGAGTGTTTAGAAAAGGGCTATATAAAGAAAATGTATTATGATTATTATTATTATTATTATTGTTCTTGTTATTATTAACCAATATTCTGGCTCTATGTACGTACATAAATTGGGACGAGACGTGAGATCGGATTTACGAGAACGACACGAGCCTAATTCAGTTCCCAACAGGACTATACAGCTCTGGAAAAAAATAAGAGACAACTGCATTTTTATTTTCTGAAATCAGCATCTCTACATGTATCACAGCCATTCCATTCAACACAAACACAAAGCTGAGCTACTTCAGTTCAACCAGGAGTGGAATAATTGTGGAGAGCACAAGCCTGGGACTAAACCAGGTCTGAACCAGGACTAAACCAGGACTAAACTAAGTTTAAACCAGATCTGAACCAGGACTAAACCAGGTCTGAACCAGGTCTACACCAGGTCTGGTTTAGTCCTAAATTAGAACTGCTTTAGTCTTGGTTCAGACCTGGTTGACCCAGCCGCGACCCAGCCTCGGATAAGCAGAAGAAAATGGATGGATAAACCAGATCTGAACCAAGACTAAACCAGGTCTAAACTAGGACTAAACCAGGACTAAAGCAGGACCAAACTAGGACTAAACCAGGTCTAAACTAGGACTAAACCAGGTCTAAACCAGGAGTAAGCCAGGACTAAACCCGGTCTGAACCAAGACTAAACCAGGTCTAAACTAGGACTAAGTGCAGCGGGTGGGGGTGTGGACAAATACGCCGCTGTCGCCCACTTCCGTGTTTTAAGCGCTTCGGAAGACACGAGACGTGTCCCATGGAAAAAAACTCTCATCGTCCAAATTTCCACAGAAAATAAAATGAAACCGCTGCTGTTTCCGAGGTTCGGAGGCTCGGATAAAGGACATCCGAGCAAAAAAAAAAAAAAAAGCAGCTCGTTTGTGATCCAAATTCTCTGGCCGTGATTTCCAGAGACATCCAGACGGGGGGTGGAAACCTTTCCGCGGGTGTGACGTCAGAAAATCCCCTTGTCCAAAATCACCCGTTTGGGCTGTGTTTTTTTTTCAAATGCAGAAAAGGATCGTAAATGCTCAGTTTAGACATTTCTCAACTTTTAGCCATGACGGGGGGGCCCTAAACAGGGTAGGGGAGCTCACATTAATGTTCAAAAACCTCAGAAAGTGAAAATTTCATGCCATGGGACCTTTAAGGAGATGATTAAAGCACTGGACCCAGATCTGATTTACCAAGTCCAATTTACTGCAGTAATTATTCTCTAAATCAGAGGTCTTCAACAGGGGGCTATGCCGTATATATAGTAGGGGGTCCCTGGCCCAGTCCGCCATCTGTTTGGGGGTCCCTGGCCTGAAAAATGTTGAAGACCCCTGATATAAATTATTAGGAAATGGGGTTAACACTGAGTCACGTATGAACAAAAGTTGAATACTGTGACGCCGATATAATTTTGAACAAAATACCGTGATATCAATTTTGGGTCATTCTGCCCAGCTCTACAAAACAGGTGCATTTGTGATGAGGAAACTACATCGTAACAGATCAGAAAATACCGTAATTTGAGCCGTTTAATGCTGCAGCCCGACTCTCCAGACTCTGTGTACTCTGTGCTGTCAATGTATACCGACATTTCTTCAGCCTAATTCAAACCAAGTGATTTAAAGAGGAAGTGAATGATTTGGAGAGCGTGTTCGACAGCTCTTGATGCATGTGTATTGGCTCCTCAGTATCGCCCCCTTTGTTTCCTCACTTGTCAATACATCTCCATACGTCCACCTTTAAGTGGCGGCGCTCACGGGTGAAGCCGCACGCTGTAGTGACATGAAGGGCCGTTACGTAACTGCCGCAGAATTAGCGAGGAAAACAGAAACAGTAGTTGTGTTGATGATCTGCTCTGGGCCACAGCTGCAGCCACATGTGGGGTTCAAACCTGAGACACTCCTGCATCCTGCATCCTGCACCTGAACGATTACACCACAGACGGCAGGGGCACGAATCAAACTCATATTACAGGATTTTATGATTTATGTTATAATCTTGTTTCCTCGTCAAAAACTGGAGTTGTGTTTTGTTTCACTCACACATCATGAACCCCACACACCTTCACTAGGATCATCTGGGTCATTTACAGCCCTGAAACTGAAGGTAAAAGGAGCTGTTCACTTGAAAACTGCCACTACATGACATCACAAGGTGGAATGGAGCATTTTGAGCTTTGCAGATGTGGACAGACTAATAATAAAGAGTTAGTCCAGGTCTGTTTTTGAGGAGGAAACAACATTAGAACATGAGTTAAAGCTCACAAGAGCTCAGTTTTGTTGATGTAGCACTATTAAAACCTAAATAAAATGTAGAATTTTATTTTTGATGCGACACACACTGGACCCGTCGTCCGCTGTAGGATCGATGCATCGATACGAATTGATTATTTACACGACTATTATCTGTATTAGCCTATTCACCTGTAAACATCCACTTACGGCGGAGGTCGCTTCGCTCTCGCACATCCGCCGTAAACATCCGCTTAAAGTTAACAGGCTAAACAAACTATCCCTTTAAATATGACTGGGAAAAGTACAACAATCAAACGTGGAGACTCCCACTGTGCTGGGTTGTGTGTGTGTGTGTACGTATGTGTTGTGTTGTGCGTGTTTGTTCTCCAGCTCCACTGGAGAGTTTCACAGTCGCTCGAGAGAAACGAGGCCAGAGCAGTGTTCAGGATCATAACGCACAAACACACACTTAACACACACATATATACATTTGTGTGTGTTTGAGTGTGTGTGAGTGTGTGTGTGAACGCGTATTAGAGTGTGTGTTTGAATGAGTCGGGGGTCCTCGGGTTACGACGTTGATCCGTTCTTAAGACGCGTCGTAACCCGAATTTCGTCGTAAACCGGATTTTGCCTTTGATCTTCCAACCAAAGCACCGATAACCTTTCCATCTCAATAATTAGACCACTACGATGCTTGGTTATCACTGCCGCTTTCATAGGAGCAGATCAGAGCCCACATCAGGTACTTCCGCCCACATTGGGCACACACACGAGGCCGTCTTCTCCGCCCTACAACCACAACAGAGCGTATTCTTCCGCCGTGCGCCGCGCGCGTTTGTTTACATCTCTTACCACGCTAAACCGCGTAAGACGGAATGACGCGTAATATATACATATTTGTTTTAATGGGGGCGCGTTCGTAACAACGAAACGTCGTAAGTCGAGACCGTCGTAAGGACCCCCTGTGTGTGAGTGTGTGAGCAAATGTGTGTGTGCAGTGAGTGTGTGTATGTATGAGTGTGTATGTGTCGTGTATCATGTGCAGTGTGCGTTTGTGTGTATCATGTTTGTGTGTGTGTTTATATGTATGTGAGTCCTGTACAGTGTGTGTGTGTATGTGTGTGTATCATGTGCAATCTGTATGCATTTGTGTGTGTCGTGTGCATTGAGTGTGCGTTTATTTAAGTGTGTGTCTGTGTTTGTGTGTGTGTGTATTGTGTGTGTGCGCTTATGTGTGTCGTGTGTGTTTATGTGTGAGTTTGTGCGTTTGTGGGGAGGAGGGAGCAGCAGTGTGTGTTTGTGTGTATGGTGTGTGTATGTTGTGTGTTTGTGCGTTTGTGTGGAGGAGGGAGCAGCAGTGTGTGTTTGTGTGTATGGTGTGTGTATGTTGTGTGTTTGTGCGTTTGTGTGGAGGAGGGAGCAGCAGTGTGTGTATTGTGCGTGTATTGTGTGCGTTTGTGTATGTTGTGTGTGTTTGTGGGGAGGGGGGAGCAGCAGTGTGTGTATTGTGTGTCTGTTGTGTGTATATTGTGTGTGTATTGTGTGTGTTTGTGTGTTTGTGCGGAGGGGGAGCAGCAGTGTGTTTGTGTGTATGTTGTGTGTGTTTGTGTGTTTGTGTGGAGGAGGGAGCAGCAGTGTGTGTATGGTGTGTGTATTGTGTGTATATTGTGTGTATGTTGTGTGTGTTTGTGCGGAGGGGGGAGCAGCAGTGTGTTTGTGTGTATGTTGTGTGTGTTTGTGCGGAGGGGGGAGCAGCAGTGTGTTTGTGTGTATGTTGTGTGTGTTTGTGCGGAGGGGGAGCAGCAGTGTGTGTTTGTGTATTGTGTGTATGTTGTGTGTATGTGTGTATGTTGTGCGTTTGTGTGGAGGGGGCAGGAGCAGTGTGTGTTTGTGTATTGTGCGTGCATTGTGTGTATGTTGTGTGTATGTTGTGTGTATGTTGTGTGTGTTTGTGTGTATGTTGTGTGCGTCGCCTGCAGTGTGTGGAGGAGGGAGCAGCAGTGTGTGTATTGTGTGTATGTTGTGTGTGTATTGTGTGTATGTTGTGTGTGTATTGTGTGTATGTTGTGTATGTTGTGTGTGTTTGTGCGTTTGTGTGGAGGGGGAGCAGCAGTGACAAACGGCTGCTCTGCTGCAGAGGTGGCAGGAAATCTATCAAACGGGACAATAAAATTGCAATTGAGTTTCTTTTGCTTTTTTTATAGCAGATGCATGAATCTCACAGGCTAGTACCCGCCGCCGCACCTGCCGCACCTGCCGCACCCGCCGCACCCGCCGCACTCCACACAAAAACAAGGGCCCAGCGCGGTGAATACTCCACCTCCACCACCTAACTGGGTCTTACATCACAGACCGTTTACACAAGTGAACAGAAGTAACACACGAGCAGGAAGTGAACACGGGCGCGCTTCAGGCTCCATCAGCTCTGGCTCCAGGTGACTCGACATTGAAAAATCGTCTCCTCTGGAACTGCTGCTGTGGCCTCCTCATTTTAGTATTAAAATGTCCAAATTAACCCGCTCTACCCGACAGCGCAAATTCTATCATGTTACAGGGGGAAAAAAAACAAACAAAAATTCTCACTAGTACAAAGAAAAAAACAACCAATACAGGATAAATACTGACCCTTCCTAAAATAATATATTTATCGTAACAGGACTGTGTTTATGGGTATTATGGATGGGACGAGACACGAGATTAGGTGAGATTTTGATGTTATTTAAGCTTTAATAAACACATGGTGTAATTTTAATTTACTTTATTTCATATTTCTGCACAGCTTCTCAAAAAATGTAACGTGCCAGAACTCTATTTTTACAATCCAAACGTAAAAAAAAGAGGAAAACATCTCACATCATTTTTTCTTGTGGCACGAGATCCCCAAATTAGATTTATTTATTTATTTTCATTTTGAGTAAATATTTGCTGTTTCAATACGTTTTTGTTCAAATCCAAATCCATTTTATTTACACAGCACATTTTACAAACCAAACCGTTTCCAAAGAGCTGCACTGAAATCATAAAATGAAAACAAAAACAAAAAGGTAAATTGCTAAAAATTTGATCGTGCCAGTCCTAAATAAAAATAAATAAAACCAGTAAAAATCAAATAAAAAATCAAATAAAAGCAAAACCATAAAAATCCTAAAATATCAGTAAGTAAAATGAATAAAAAACACAAAGGACCAATCAACTGTCGCCGTGTTAAAGCCCGAGAGTAAAAGCGGGTTTTAAAACACTCCACTAGGGGGAGCTGTGACGATATTTACACGACGCTCGACGAGAACAAAAACTACAGATCGATTGAGTCATTGATTGGCTGATATATACTGGGTCTTTTTAGCGCACTGGAGATCAGAGTTTAATATTTAGTTTTGGTCGATCTGCTGCTTAAAAAAACACCCAAAGCTTCATATTAAAGGTGCACTGTGTAACTTTCCTGGTGGAGCGCCTGTTTCCATGGAGATGTTATCGTCTTGCCTTCATTATTCCACAGCCTGGAAATAAACTCGATCGTCACAATGGAGACAGTTACAGGTCAGATCTATGGAGACGAGAGCCTGCACATGCTCAGCATTATTATATTTGAGATGTTTTCAGCTATAAAACACCTGTAACTGACCAAATGTAAGGTTAGATATGTTTAATGCCCTAATGTGGAACATTATAGGCAAATAAATAACATCACCATGGAGACAAGACACCTTAGAAGACAAAGAGCTGCACAAAACAGCTGGGGTTAAAAAAGTAATAAATATAATTATGAATTATTATTATTATTATTATTATTATTAATAATAATAATAATTAATTATTATTATCCCAAAATAAATTATTTTTTTCAGGCAGCAACAATACAATAAAAATAAAAAATAACATACAAATAGAATAAAAATAAAATAATAAAAATAAAATAAAAATGAAAATAAAAACTAAATTTAATTAAATTTAAATAAAAAATATAAAATATATATAAATATAAAAATATATAAATATAAAAAGGAAAATATAAAATATCTTATTATTATTTTATTTATTTATTTATAATCTAAATCAGTCAGATATGTGGGTAAAGATTATTGGGCCTCAGTTTGTCTGTATTCTAACAGTCAGTATTTAAATTCAGTATTTAAAAAACACCAGTGGATGTTCCAAAAACACGGAAACACACAGACACACGTCGTTTGTGTTGTATTTGTGACGGTTCTTTCACTCTTTTCACTCTTTTCTCTATCCCAGACTCTCCCTTTCCCCCTGGAGTCCCTCAAACACAAACTCCTGCTCCTCTGCTCCTCCACCGCTCACCGTCACACTTTCATTTACCGTCCCGGCTCATTTCCACGCCGGCCGACGCTGCTAATGTCTCCCAGCTGGTCTGGCTGCGCCCCCTGCTGGACAGAGCGTGGCACAGCACAAACCCGCCGCACCAGAACAACTTTAAACCTCCTTTATCATACAAATCTGACACTTATTATGTTGTTTCCTCATCACAAACAGACGTGTTTGGTTTTTAATCTCTTTATTATTATCATTAGTTTGTCCATCTCCAAAGCTCAAAATGCTCTGTTCCACCTTGTGATGTCATGAAGAGGTCGTTTTATTGAACATAAAATGCACTTTTAGCATCTCAGTGAGCCGTCAGCAAGTATTAGATTAATATTAGTCTTTCTTTTTTATTGTTATTTCTGTTAATGCATTTTAAGAATGTAAGTTGCTTACTTGCCCAAAATAAATAAACAATAATAATAAATAAATAAATAAAATGTACATAAAACTATTATAATATTATAAAACAGATGGAGGTATAAAATCTGCACATTATTGTTCATTACATTTACATTATTAAAGTGCTTTTTGTTTCGTGAAGATTGGAAATTCCAGGGCTGAAATGATCCAGATGAGTGTGGAGTTTAAAAACACAGTGGAGCACTTCCTGTATTACCACATGACATCACAAGGTGGAACAGAGCGTTTTCAGTTTGAGAAAAGTATAAGTAAATATGTGCAGTTTGTGTGTTAAATGTGCATTGTGTAACGCTTTTCTCTTATTGCTTTGTCTGAAATGTTCCACAGTATGGCATTAAACCTTTCTGTCGTCATGGAGACCAAACCAGACCAGGTCACAGGTCAGATCTGTGGAGAGGCGACCCCGCTCACAGTCACAATGTTTGTTTTTCTAGGTATTTTTGAGGCTCTAAACCCACCTGTAGTTGAATAAATGTAAAGTAGAGCTGTTTAATGTCACACTGTGGAACATTCCAGGCAGAGAAATGGCGTATCCATAGAAACGAGCAGGCTAAAATTAAGCTAAATCAGGATAACCCAACAAGGTGATAAATTAACTCTTGATTTCAGGGTTATTTCAGTTCCAAAAATGTAAAATTAACTCTAGAACAGATGAGAAAGTGTTAAAATTGCTTCTGTGAGTCAGTTTTTTAACTTTTTCCTGTGCAGCGGAAAAGTTACACAATGCACCTTTAAAAAAAAAACACAAAAAAACACGACTCCAGGTCCGTTTGCGACAAGGAAACGACACGAGAGCAGATCAGAAACGGCGTAATACGGCCTCTTTAAGCTTCAATCTGCCAAAAAAGAAAAAACAACCACAATCTGACACCAACGCCAATTACTGGAGTGCGCGGCTAAGACGAGGGTAACGCGATATCAACACAGAGCAGCTAACGCGCCGCTCCGGGCCGGAATTTTGGAAATAAGAAGTGCCAGAAGTTTATTTTGATCTGTACAGTTTAAAAGAAAGACGAGGCTGTTTGAGGAAGGAGGAAAAGGTTGGTGGGCCGGGTCCTGTTGGTTTACATTAACTGATGGTCACAGAACAGTTTGCTAATCTGATGGGCTCGCGGCGGCGGCGGCGGCGGCGCGGACACGCTGAGGTAATACGCAGTAACGGCGGCTCTGATTGGACCAATTGAATTAAGGCTCGTTTAGACTGACTGGAATTAGAAAAGTGAGACTAAACAGATAAATATCGTACGGCGAAAGAGGAGAAAGAAATAAAACATGGGAAATTTTATGGTTTTAGTTAATTTTGTTCAATTGTGTTTATTAATTATTGTGTTAAAAATGTAAAAAATAAAGTGGTTTAATTGTCATTTTAAGCGTTTACAATGTTTTTATTGTGAGAAAATACTTTAAAAACACATTCTAACTGTGAGCGAGGTCCTTTTGTCCACAGATCTGAGCTGTAACTGTCGTCTCCATGGAGATAAACATACCTAATGCCATACTGTGGAACATTTCAGGCAAAGGAATAGCACTGCCATGGAGACATGTACCTCTGCAACATAAACAGGGCACTTGACTTCGACAAACTTTATTGATCCACAAGGTATTGATAGTGATTATTGTAAAATAATACATATCATATATACATTTAATTACTTCATGTATTTCCTTTGGGATGATCAGAATATTGATCTAAAAACAGAATCAATATTGAGTTTTTTATATTCATGATTTTCACTTTCCTGTTTGTAGACGCCATTTTGAGGAATTTTAACCATTTAAAGATTCTTCCTCAGTGTGTGAGTTTGTGCGTACTGTTTGTGTGAGTTGTGCGTTTGTGCATGTGTGTGTACTGTGTGTTGTGCGTTTGTGTGCGTTTGTGTGCGTGTTGTGCGTTTGTGGTGTGACGAGCGCTCTGACCTTGGAGTGTGTGATGGACAGCGTGTGTTGTGTGTTTGTGCGTTTGTGCGTTTGTGTGAGTTGTGCGTGTTGTGTGTTTGTAGTGTGACGAGTGCTCTGACCTTGGAGTGTGTGATGGACAGCGTGTGTTGTGTGTTGTGTGAGTTGTGTGTGTTGTGTGTGTTGTGCGTTTGTGGTGTGTTGTGCGCTCTGACCTTGGAGTGTGTGATGGACAGCGTGTGTTGTGTGTTGTGTGTGTTGTGTGTGTTGTGCGTTTGTGGTGTGTTGTGCGCTCTGACCTTGGAGTGTGTGATGGACAGCGTGTGTTGTGTGTTGTGTGTGTTGTGCGTTTGTAGTGTGTTGTGCGCTCTGACCTTGGAGTGTGTGATGGACAGCGTGTCGACCCAGACCCTCCATCCGCCCCACTCGTACTTGATGGCGTGGTACAGCAGGATCCTGAAGATGGCGTACACCATCTCTGTGATCTTCTGCTCCTCCGTGTTTTTAGGGTTAATGAAACACAACGACAACATCCACTCCTGCCACACGGAGCACTGCAGGAGACTCCTGAAACACGCAACGCAACGTTACACAACACAACGTTACACAACGCAACGTTACACAACGCAACGTTTCACAACACATCGAACACAACATAAGTCCAAGTCAGGGGCCACGTTTACATGGTGATTTTTTAATTCTGAATTAATTGTTCTGAATTAAATAGTTCGGAATTAACATGAAAATAATAATTCCGAACTGAGGTTCACATGGAAAACACTTTAAATCATCTTTATTTAATTCGGCTCAACCTCTGGGGGTCGGGAACGGTTCTGATTGGACAGGGACACAAACGTATTCGCGTCGACCGGAAGAAAACGCAAACTTCAGCTGCTACGTTTTTTTTTTTTTTTTTTGTCATCTCGGTTTGTCGTTACGCCACGGACGCAAATGCGATCCAAACTTTTTCCGCGGTCGTTCCGATAACGAAGCTGCAGCTGGAGAATTCCATCGTCACGCTTTACGTCTGTCGCTGAGGAGCCTCAGGTTCATCTCGGGTTCATCTCGGGTTTACCTCGGGTTTATCTCGGGTTCATCTCGGGTTCATCTCGGGTTCATCTCGGGTTCATCTCGGGTTCATCTCGGGTTCAGCTCAGGTTTAGCTCAGGTTTAGCTCAGGTCTCAGAGTTTATCTCAGAGTTTATCTCGGGTTCACCTCTGGTTTATCTCGGGTTTATCTCGGGTTTATCTCAGAGTTTATCTCAGAGTTTATCTCGGGTTCACCTCGGGTTCACCTCGGGTTCACCTCGGGTTCATCTCGGGTTCATCTCGGGTTCATCTCGGGTTCATCTCGGGTTCATCTCGGGTTCAGCTCAGGTTTAGCTCAGGTTTAGCTCAGGTCTCAGAGTTTATCTCAGAGTTTATCTCGGGTTCACCTCTGGTTTATCTCGGGTTTATCTCAGAGTTTATCTCGGGTTCACCTCGGGTTCACCTCGGGTTCATCTCGGGTTCACCTCGGGTTTACCTCGGGTTTAGCTCGGGTTTATCTCGGGTTTACCTCGGGTTTACCTCGGGTTTAGCTCGGGTTTATCTCAGAGTTTATCTCAGAGTTTAGCTCGGGTTTATCTCGGGTTTACCTCGGGTTTACCTCGGGTTTATCTCAGAGTTTATCTCAGAGTTTAGCTCGGGTTTATCTCGGGTTTACCTCGGGTTTATCTCGGGTTTACCTCGGGTTTAGCTCGGGTTTATCTCAGAGTTTATCTCAGAGTTTAGCTCGGGTTTAACTCGGGTTTATCTCGGGTTTACCTCGGGTTTATCTCGGGTTTATCTCAGAGTTTATCTCGGGTTTATCTCGGGTTTATCTCGGGTTTATCTCAGAGTTTATCTCGGGTTTATCTCGGGTTTATCTCGGGTTTATCTCGGGTTCATCTCGGGTTTATCTCGGGTTTATCTCAGAGTTTATCTCAGAGTTTATCTCAGAGTTTATCTCGGGTTCACCTCTGGTTTATCTCGGGTTTATCTCAGAGTTTATCTCAGAGTTTATCTCGGGTTTACCTCGGGTTTAGCTCGGGTTTATCTCAGAGTTTATCTCAGAGTTTATCTCGGGTTTATCTCGGGTTTATCTCGGGTTTATCTCGGGTTTAGCTCGGGTTTATCTCGGGTTTATCTCGGGTTTAGCTCGGGTTTAGCTCGGGTTTAGCTCGGGTTTATCTCGGGTTTATCTCGGGTTTATCTCGGGTTTATCTCGGGTTTATCTCAGAGTTTATCTCAGAGTTTATCTCAGAGTTTATCTCGGGTTCATCTCGGGTTTATCTCAGAGTTTATCTCAGAGTTTATCTCGGGTTTATCTCGGGTTTATCTCAGAACAGTTCTTCACTCACCTGCGGTTCTCTCGGCTGTTATTGAACAGTTTGATCATGTCTGACAGAAAAACCCGGCGCACTTCCATGGTCTCTGCGGAGGGGGCGGAGCTCTTCAGGAGCGCCGCGATCACCTTCAGGACGTCTGCAGAGGAACACAGCGTCAGTGAGAGACCACAGACACCAGGAGACACCAAATAAACTACACACACTAGACACAAAAACTACAAAGATGGAGTCCTGATTTTACTGAAGAATAAACATGAAACAAACTCATAAACACAGAGGGACTCGTTCAGTGAAGAAAACAGTGAGATGAGAACAAGACCGTTTAATGTTTTAGAAATAAACACAAATAAACTACACAATAGATACAAAAACTACAAAGATGGAGTCCTGATTTTAATGATTAATCATTTAAAATACTCTTCATTCTTCAGTTAAATCACTTAAGATGAGACAAAGAAAATATTTTAAATTTTGTGATATCAGGTTGAAAATTCTTCTATAGTTTTTAAAATAAACATAAGAAATGTTCCTTTAAAAAAAAGACTTTTTGAATTTCTCCTTTTGACATTTTATGTGTAAAAATGTAAAGTAGACAAGAATTTCAAAAAATAACCTTTTTTTTGTCATATTAAATACATAAATATAGGCTACAGCAGGGATTTAGGGTCTTATTTAGTTAATCTCTCTTTTAGTTAAAATTTCTCATTTGTTTGAGTACATTTTTTTTAATAAATCAGACTTTTATGAGAATTTAATCTGATAAAATCCTTCTGTACGTTTTGTACTTGTTCAGACTTTGGTTTGGGTTGTGCTGGTGCTTCTTTAAAGTCTTTCATGTCCCTGTGGAGGAAAATGGATTTGGAGAAAATAGACTTGGAAGTTACAGTGTTTATAACTTTATAAACTCTATTTAATTAAACATTAAAACATTTTTAAAACGTTTCTGTGCAGATTTGACAAAGCCTGTGTGCTAACAGACCAAACTGTAATGTCTCCTCTTAAGTACGTCAGAAAATATAATATATGCAACATTTAGAAGTATTTTCTAAACCTGTTTGACCCTGTGACCTGAGGCCTGTTTCTTCTGGATTCTTCTTTTATTCTTGCCTCACACGACAGAGTTTATTCTGTTCCAGGTTCAGCGCTGATGGAAAAGCTCAGTCTGACCACTGCTCCCATCGCCACGGCAACGGCTACACAGACCTACTCCCATCACCACGGCAACGGCTACACAGACCTGCTCCTATCGCCATGGCAACAGCTACACAGACCTGCTCCCATCGCCACGGCAACGGCTACACAGACCCGCTCCCATCACCACGGCAACAGCTACACAGACCCGCTCCCATCGCCACGGCAACAGCTACACAGACCTGCTCCCATCACCATGGCAACGGCTACACAGACCTACTCCCATCACCATGGCAACGGCTACACAGACCCGCTCCCATCACCACGGCAACGGCTACACAGACCCGCTCCCATCACCACGGCAACAGCTACACACCTGCTCCCATCGCCACGGCAACAGCTACACAGACCTGCTCCCATCACCATGGCAACAGCTACACAGACCTGCTCCCATCGCCACGGCAACAGCTACACAGACCCGCTCCCATCGCCACGGCAACAGCTACACAGACCCGCTCCCATCGCCACGGCAACAGCTACACAGACCTGCTCCCATCACCACGGCAACAGCTACACAGACCTGCTCCCATCGCCACGGCAACAGCTACACAGACCTACTCCCATCACCATGGCAACAGCTACACAGACCCGCTCCCATCGCCACGGCAACAGCTACACAGACTTGCTCCCATCACCACGGCAACAGCTACACAGACCCGCTCCCATCGCCACGGCAACAGCTACACAGACCTGCTCCCATCACCACGGCAACGGCTACACAGACCTACTCCCATCGCTATGGCGACGGCTACACAGACCCGCTCCCATCGCCACAGCAACAGCTACACAGACCTGCTCCCATCGCCACGGCAACAGCTACACAGACCTACTCCCATCACCATGGCAACAGCTACACAGACCCGCTCCCATCGCCACGGCAACAGCTACACAGACTTGCTCCCATCACCACGGCAACAGCTACACAGACCCGCTCCCATCGCCACGGCAACAGCTACACAGACCTGCTCCCATCGCCACGGCAACGGCTACACAGACCTACTCCCATCGCTATGGCGACGGCTACACAGACCTGCTCCCATCGCCATGGCAACAGCTATACAGACCCGCTCCCATCGCCACGGCAACAGCTACACAGACCTGCTCCTATCGCCATGGCAACAGCTACACAGACCCGCTCCCATCGCCACGGCAACGGCTACACAGACCTACTCCCATCGCCACGGCAACGGCTACACAGACCTGCTCCCATTGCCATGGCAACGGCTACACAGACCCGCTCCCATTGCCATGGCAACAACTACACAGACTTGCTCTCATCGCCACGGCAACGGCTACACAGACCTGCTCCCATCGCCATGGCAACGGCTACACAGACCTGCTCCTATCGCCATGGCAACAGCTACACAGACCTGCTCCCATCGCCACGGCAACGGCTACACAGACCTGCTCCCATCGCCATGGCAACAGCTACACAGACCTGCTCCTATCGCCATGGCAACAGCTACACAGACCCGCTCCTATCGCCATGGCAACAGCTACACAGACCCGCTCCCATCGCCATGGCAACAGCTACACAGACCTGCTCCCATCGCCATGGCAACAGCTACACAGACCTGCTCCCATCGCCATGGCAACAGCTACACAGACCTGCTCCCCATTGCTACGACAACGGCTACACAGACCCACTCCGATCACCATGGCAATGGCAACACAGACCCGCTCCCATCGCTATGGCGACGACTACAGACCTGCTCCTATCACCACGGCGACGGCTACACAAACATCCTCCTATCACCACGGCAACGGCTATACAGACCCACTCCCATCACCATGGCAACGGCAACACAAACATCCTCCCATCGCCACAGAACGGTACACAGACCCCGTGCCATCGCCACGGCAACAACTATACACAGACCCGCTCCCTTCACCACAGCAACGGCTACACAGACCCCCTCCCCCCATCACCGCGGCGACGGCTACATCGCTCAACATGTGCAAATGATTGTGTCACTAACGATTCCAGCTCCCAGTCCTACACACCTGAAAATCAGATTTATGCGAAGAAAAACAAAACAGATGAGGTGAATTAAAACAAAAAAAAAGTCCCAGACTGTTGATGTTTATCGTGGTGTAATGGTTTGCGTATTGTTCCGAATGAGAGCGCCAGGCCCCTCCAGTTAAAGCGAGGAGAGCGGCTGTTTATACGAATTATCTCGACATTGTCGGTGCCCATTTGCGCCGGGCGGAGAGACGTGGCGGTTTGGGTTTCAGTTTGTCTCCTCAGACCTTGGCTCTAACCGATGCCCCTTTTTTTGCCTTTCTGTTGTTACTACGCCTTAGTCACTCAAATTACGAACGCGCTCAACCTTTAAGGCCACAGAATGACCCCAGGCAGAACCGGGAATGAGCGAAAGGAGGAGAGCGGGCGGAGGCGTTCTCCCCCACCACAAAAGTTACACAATGCACCTTTAACTTGTTTATTCTTCATGTGATACTTTTCCTTTTACTTCAGTTTTGTTTTTTTGCTTTGGTGAGGGTCTGTCACCTGCTTGTTGCTATGGATACGTCATTGCTCTGCCTGGAATGTTCCACAGTCTCGACTTAAATTACAAATGGTTTTATAACTCAAAACAGACGTTCTGACGGTGAGCGGGGTCGCCTCTCCGCAGATCTGACCTGGAACTTGGCCTGGTTTGGTCTCCATGACGATAGAAAGGTTTAATGCCGTACTGTGGAACATTCCAGACAAACTTCGCCATGGAGAAAAGCATTTGACGGAGCCTCCACTAGAAAAGTTACACAATAAAACTTGGTTTAATCCTGGTTTAGTCCTGGTTTAGTCCTGGTTTAGATTTGGTTTAGACCTGGTTTAGACCTGGTTAAATTCTGGTTTAGACCTGGTTTAGTCCTGGTTTAGACCTGGTTTAGACCTGGTTAAATTCTGGTTTAGACCTGGTTTAGTCCTGGTTTAGACCTGGTTTAGACCTGGTTTAGACCTGGTTTAGACCTGGTTTAGTCCTGGTTTAGACCTGGTTAAATTCTGGTTTAGACCTGGTTTAGACCTGGTTTAGACCTGGTTTAGACCTGGTTTAGTCCTGGTTTAGGCCTGGTTTAGACCTGGTTTAGACCTGGTTAAATTCTGGTTTAGACCTGGTTTAGTCCTGGTTTAGACCTGGTTTAGACCTGGTTAAATTCTGGTTTAGACCTGGTTTAGTCCTGGTTTAGACCTGGTTTAGACCTGGTTAAATTCTGGTTTAGTCCTGGTTTAGACCTGGTTTAGACCTGGTTAAATTCTGGTTTAGACCTGGTTTAGTCCTGGTTTAGACCTGGTTTAGACCTGGTTAAATTCTGGTTTAGTCCTGGTTTAGTCCTGGTTTAGACCTGGTTTAGACCTGGTTAAATTCTGGTTTAGACCTGGTTTAGACCTGGTTTAGACCTGGTTAAATTCTGGTTTAGACCTGGTTTAGACCTGGTTTAGACCTGGTTTAGACCTGGTTTAGACCTGGTTAAATTCTGGTTTAGACCTGGTTTAGACCTGGTTTAGACCTGGTTAAATTCTGGTTTAGACCTGGTTTAGTCCTGGTTTAGACCTGGTTTAGACCTGGTTTAGTTACACAACGCACGTTTAAGTAGATATTTTTAATGTGATTCTTTTACTTTTTTTGTTTTGTTTTGTTTTGTTTTTTAATTGAAACAAAAGTGAGGACTCGTTTTCTATCCGGGGGCACTGAGATGTCTGCAACGCCAGAGTAAAGATGTGTTTTTAAGTTTTAACCAAAAATGAAGATCATTTCGCCGTATGAAAACGACCCCAGCCAGTGCCGGGAATGAGAACTTTGGGAAAGGGAGGAGAGAAGGCGTATGCGTCCTCTTCTTCTCTTCGTTTTTTCTTTTCTTCTTCTTCTTGAGTTAATTTGAGGGGAACGGTGACTTCCTCGGTTTGTTTGATTGGGTCTGACGTTACTAAAGACTGCAATCAGCGCAGGTCTTTTCGGAGGCGGGGGAGAGTCTGCACGGTAAAGGAAAACCAGATCGCCAGATGCAGCTCGAAGACGCAACAAGTGAAGAAAAAAAACAGAAGATGAAGTTTCCTATGAGCTAAACTTCCAATAAAGGCTCAAAAATACACAGAAAAACACTCATTCTGACTGTGAGCGGGGTCGCCTCTCCACAGATCTGAGCTGGAACTGGGTCTGGTTTGGTCTCCGGGAAGATAAGAAGGTTTAAAGCCACACTGTGGAACATTCCAGACAAAGAAATAACCCCAGTCTCCATTACACCGCGCACCTTTCTGTGTTTCTCATACTCAGAAACAGAAACAGAAACAAGTCCAGGGTTTTGTCCAATCGTGGAACATTAAGGAAGTAAAAGTAGTAAAGTACTGCGCTTAAGTATACATTTGAAGTATTTGTAGTACATTTTTAAGCTGATACTTTGACTTTACTACATGTGAGGTTTCTACTGCACTAGATTTTTGAACAGGAGAGTTTGTTCATTCTGTTTATTTATAGTTTGCTTTAAGCACATTTTTAAACGGGTACTTTAACTTTACTTTTACTGAAGTACATTTTACAGTGGATACTTTTTACTTGTACTTCACAATATTTGAGAGCAGGTAACTGTACTTTCTACTGCACTGCATTTTTGAACATATAAATGAACAATTTGAGGTGTTAATTTATGGTTTGAGCAACAAAAACATACAAATAAAAACATTCAGAAATAAATAATATAAAATAAAAAATATTTTAATAATAATAATAATAGTAATAATAATAATAATAAAACTGTTTCTGTAAAATAAAATCTGCATAAATCGATATGATAATTATACATTTGAAGCCATTTTACTTTTGTACTTTCTACTGCACTACATTTTTAAACAAATGAACAATTTGAGTTGTTAATTTATGGTTTGAGCAACAAAAACATACAAATAAAAATAGCAAGAATGAAATATAATTAAAATAAATTAATTAAAATAATAATAATACATTTATAATATAGTTTCTGTAAAAAAAAAACAAAAAAACAGCACAAATCTGTCTTTTTAAAATGGGTACTTCAACACTTTTAAGCAGACTTTTTAAATGTGATACTTTTATTTCTTTGCTCTGGTATGTGCACTTTTCTGGTGGAGGGTCCGCTACCTCCTCGTCTCCATAAAGATGTTCCACAGTATGACTTTACAGGCGTTTCTGTTGCTCAAAAATACAATAATTCCTTGTGTGAATGGGGCGCCTCTCCACAGATCTGACCTGTAACGTAACATAATCCCGTCTGCGCATGTTTAATCTTTACTGTGGAACATTCCAGACGAAGCAATAACATTTCCATGAAGACAAGCAGGTGGCGGACCCAGAAAAGTTACACAATGCAGCTTTAAGTGGATTTTGTTCATGCAGTTCTTTTACTTTTGTAGTTTTACTTCAGAAACACAGCGGAGTGCTTCTTCCAGCACCGTCTCGTCGCATTACGGTCGAGCGGGAGACGCAAACCTGCTGCGATTACGTTTCAGCGCTCGGGTTTCCAACTGATTAAAGAGAGTTTTCTATCCGGGTGCACCGAGGTGACTGCAGCGCCAGAGTAAAGAGGTGTTTTTAAGCTTTCGCGAAAATGGCTACTTAAGATCTGTGCCCCATATGAAAATAGTTTGCGGCGTGACATCTGAAGTAATGGTCTGATGGGCTAGAGAGAAACGCAGAGCTGAAGCTTAAGGTCGGCAGTGGATTTTATAACGAAGAGCAAATAAAACCAGCCAGTGTTTAAGGATCATGGAACATTTGGTGCACATTAGGAGAATTAAAGAGTCCGTGTTGTTGTTTCCTCATCACAAACAGACCTGGAGTTGTGTTTTTGTTTCGTTCACACACGTTTAACACAAAAACTCTGTATGTAGGCTGAGTTCTTCTCACAATCTGATACAGGAGGGTCATTCCAGAGTTGGAGGACATTTTACGTCCCCCCCATCAAATATTAAATAATCCACATACAAAATACTAAAACATACAATTTCTGAGTGAATTTACTTTTTTACTAAAAAAACGGAAAAGAATGCTTGAAAATAGTTTTTAAAATGCCAAATAAGTCTGGAGTTCCCCCAAAATGTCATTTTCCTCTTGTCCCACCGCTCTAATGACCAAACTGAATCTCAAATAAAACTGTTAAAATTCAATTTCTTTTTTTTTTGTATAATTTGTTTCATTTCCATCTCTTGTAACTGTGGAACATTTGTTTTAATAGACATAATATTTCAAATAATAATTATTCATGGAACATGTGTCCCACAACCTGCACCAACCCTGTTACCAGAACATTTTTAGAAAGCAGAACCACATGATCAATCAATCAATCAATCAATCAATCAATCAACAGTGAACCACATGATCCCCTGGACTTGACATCATCAAACAGTTTTCCAAAAGAATGGGCAGAGCAAAGGTTTATCTTCTCTTCTATTTTTCATATTTTTATAACATCGTTAGTCTTGACTGAATGTCTCACTCTGCCTCATGAACCCTGTTATGCAAATGATCAGAATAAGACAATTATTATTATTTTTCCTTTAC